>CM047909.1:29529545-29884379 GCA_026229545.1 Pistacia atlantica
ATTTTATTATTCATTGTCGTGGAAACTTAAGATTAATGTAGCTAAAGTTACCATCAGCTTTATTAAGTGCTGTTGCAAAAGCTATACAATTATACAATTGTTTTTATTAATATAATGATCCTTTATATTATCATCAGTTAGCTTTAAGAAAAGTAAAAGAAATTAAAACATAAAGCGTGATTTGATAAAGTTAACGTGTATGTTGAATCTCCATGGATTTTCTCAAAGAAAGGGAGGGGCTACCCTATATTGATTTTGAGGGACTGGAGTATATTGTACTGTAAAAATACTGATGAGAAAAAGTTAACAGAAATTTCGAAGAAAAGCAGGTAGTGTCTCCTAAAAAAGAAAAAGCAAGTACTCATTTTTCTAACTACTGTTCTACCAACCCACCAAAAATGAAGAAAATTAAAACATTCCAATAGAATATCCATTTAGTCTTTTTTTTTTTATTTGCATATAACTTTAAAAGATATTAAAATCTTGACTGGTCATTTTTCTAGTTTAGATTTTTTGTTTGTGGTTTATTTATAATTTAATTAATGACCATCGACATTCTTGTGTGATCAACTATTAAGTGGGAGTGTATTGGGTTTATAATTATTTATAATAATCTAAAATCTTAGCTGCCATTTTATTGGAATTTTGTGGGTTAGGTGAGAGGAAGCAGGTGAGATTTGCATTTGGAAGATTGAGGACCAAGTTCCCCGGCCTCCAATTTCATCTTCATTTTTATAGATGTTGTTGTAAATCAATATCAATCCTTCAACCTGCAAGATTAGCCACAAAACAAACCAGAATCTGCAAGAACAAAGCACAAACACACAACACAAGATATACCGTGGTTCGCTTGTTCAAAATAGAACAAGATATACCGTGGTTCGCTTGTTCAAAATAGAACAAGTTACATCCACGTTGAACTCCAGAATATGGAGCTCGCTGCACTAGTATTGATTTCCTCAAAGATTACACTTTACAGAAGAATCTTTTTCACTGATATTCCCAGAAACAAACACTCACTCACTTCACTTCCCTATATCCCACAAATCCTAATAGCCCTAGAGTGTTCTATAACCTTCAAGGAACCCCTGCCCTCAAACACAACGCTAGATAGATTCACACAGAGAAGAAACCCAGAATGAGCATGAAACCCTAACCCAGACCAAACGAATTTTACAAAGAAAAACCAAAAGAATACCTAAACTCGATTGCCCTCAAATGCGTGAATAGTCCCCTTTTATACTGTTGACTTCTGAATGCATTTGAGCCGTTGGATTCTCTTTATCGTTGATGGCTGAGATTCATTTGGAATATTGAACAAAACGACAGCGTTTTGTTTCCTGGTTAAACGACGTCGTATGCTTCACTTATTTAACAATCTCCACCTTGAAGTATGTGGAAGTCGTTTCAGCAAAGTCAGTTTAGTTGAGCAGCGAGCATTTCCATACTCCTTCTTAGTTCTGATTTTGGTTATCCCACATGTAATAAGTTCAAGCAATGCTTGAACTTTGCAAGTGTCACAACCTTGGTTCCCATGTCTGCCGGGTTGTTTTCAGTTGGGATCTTTTGCAGGTTCACTTCTCCTTTGGAGATCATATCCCTCACAAAATGATACCTTACGTCAACATGTTTTGTTCTCTCATGGTACACGGGATTCTTTCCCAGATGGATGGCACTCTGACTGTCTGAATAGACTGTCACAGTTCCATCCAGCAGCTTGGCCTCTTTTAGGAATCCTTGTAGCCATATGGCTTCTTTGAATGCGTCAGTTACAGCCACATATTCAGCTTCAGTTGTGGACAACGCTACCAGTGGTTGCAGTTGGGACTTCCAACCCGATGCGCTTTCCTCCCAGAGTAAACTGATATGCTGTGGTGGATTTCCGCGAATCTCTATCACCTGCAAAATCAGAGTCTACATACCCAACCAGATCAAGTGTGGAGTTTCTTTTACAGAAGTTTAGACCAACATTTTATGTACTTTTAATGTATCTTAGTAGTCATTTCAAAGCATTCCAGTGATCACACCCAGGGTTAGACATGAATCTACTTAGAAGTGATATTGAATAAGATAAATCAAGTCTTGTACTGATCATAGAGTACATAACAGAACCAATGGTATTTGCATATGGTATTGTTTCCATTTTTAGTCTATCAGGTTCTGTTTTACGGCTTTGGGCTTTACTAAGGATGAAGTGACTTGCTAGGGGCATTGTGGTACACTTAGAGTCACTCATTCCAAATTTTAACACAAGTTTTTGCAGATAAGGCATCTGATGCAATTTTAGGATGTAATTCTTCCTGTTTCTTTCTATTAGCATACCTAAAATTTTCTTAGCACAACCCAAATCCTTCATGTCAAATTCAGCATGCAATTTCCCTTTCAAATCCTCAATTTGGGCCTTAGATTTACTAATTAATAGCATGTCATCAACGTATAATAACAAGTATACAGGATCATTCGCATGTGCAAAATAGAAACAATTATCATGCTCACTTCTAGTAAACCCTATGCCTACTATAAAGGAGTCAAATCTTTTGTACCTCTGCCTAGGTGACTGTTTGACACCATACAGGGATTTATGCAACAAACATACATGATCAGGGAACCTTTTATCCTTAAACCCTATAGGTTGACTCATATGAATCTGTTCTTCTAATTCCCCATGCAAGAATGCAGTTTTTACATCTAACTGCTCTAACTCAAGGTCATAATGGGCTACTACAGATAGCATTAATCTTATAGTTTTAAATTTAACAACAGGTGAGAAAATTTCAGTAAAGTCTATACCTCTGTCATGGCGAGCCTTTGGCTACCGCCTAGCCTTATACCTTGGTGGATCAGCAGTTTTGTTTAGCCTGCCCTACCCGTCCTTATACCTTGGTGGATCAGTTTGTTTATACCCTCCTTTAGCAATACGCCACCTCTGATCACAGTTTGACATCCTTTGGTTTTGGAACCAGAATCCAAGTTTTGTTACGCCTTAGAGTCCATCTCCTTATTCATGGCAGTAAGCCAATGTTTCTTGTCCTTTGAGTTGACTGCCTGTTCATAGGAGTCAGGTTCTGTCCTTTGGATCTCTACTCTGCAGGGCTGTGTAGATGAGGTCTGCATAATTGAACCTTGCTGGTGGTCTTATATCCCTTCTGGTTCTATCTCTGGCCAGTTGATACTGAGATCAGTTTATTGGTCACTCTCAAAGTTTTCTTCACTTTCATCTTCACCATCAGGTTTAGTATTGGTTGTAGTGTGCTCAGTTTCATATTCTGGTTCATCAGTATTGGTCTCAGGCTCCTGATGCCTTGTTGACTCCACCTCAAACTGAGTACTGTCTGTTTGCTGTGATGTCTTCACATGTTGGCTTGAGGTACCTGCACTGTTAGTAGTAACCCTGCAAGGGAACACAGATTCATTAAAAATAACATCTCTACTGATGATAACCTTAACCCCTGGGTTTTCTCTATCCCACAGCCTATATCTTTTGGTTCCTTCTTGATATCCCAAAAATACACATCTTAGGGACCTAGGTTCTAATTTTCCATCTACTATATGTGCATAGGCCGCACAGCCAAATACTCTTAGGTGGTTGAGTGAGGGTTTTCTTCCTGTCCATCTTTCTTCAGGGGACACAGAGCCAGTTGCACTAGAGGGAGTTCTATTTATCAAATAGGCAGCTGTGGTTAAAGCCTCTCCCCAAAAGGACTTAGGTAGTCCATCTGTGAAGAGGAGGCACCTAACCTTTTCTAACAGTGTTCTGTTCATCCTCTCAGCAACTCCATTTTGCTGAGGTGTTCTCCTAACTGTCCTATGTCTCATAATCCCCCTGGTCTTTACAATATGCATCAAACTCAGTGTTACAGAATTCCATACCATTGTCAGCTCTGAGTGCTTTCACCTTTTTCTCCAGTTGGTTTTCTACTAAAGTCTTCCAACTCTTAAACTTGCTTAGTGCCTCATCTTTGGTTCTAAGAAGGTAAACCCACACTTTTCTACTGAAATCATCCACTATGGCTAGAAAGTAACTATTTCCTCCATGAGTTTTGACTCTTTCTGGACCCCAAAGGTCAGTATGAAGGTAATCCAAACATCCCACAGACAGGTGAGTTCCTTTTGGGAAGCTCAGCCTGTGCTGTTTGCCTATGACACAAATCTCACAAAACTCTAAGTCTGATACATTGTCATTTCCAAAGTACCCCTGCTGTTTGAGATAGCTCATACCAGTTTGGCCTATATGGCCCATCCTCAGGTGCCATTTTTCTGCATTAGAAGTGTTAGTAGATATAAAAGCAGAATTAACATTCAACTGATAATATTGTCCACTCAATATATACAGACCATGCCTTTTGACACCCTCAAACAGAATTTGATCATTCTTGTACACAGTAATGCAACCTTTTTTAGCTCTATAGCTACAACCTGCTTCATCCAATGTGCCTAATGAGATCAGGTTACGCTTAAGCTCTGGTATGTACCTAACTTTGGTTAACATTATTAGTTTGCCATTTTTAAGTCTAAGAGTAATGTTACCAACTCCTTGAACCCTACAAGAGTTATTGTTTCCCATGAACACTATTTCAGTTCACCAGGTTATCGGAGTTTTGAAACCAGGTTTTGTTAGGGCTCATATGAAAGGAACATCCTGAGTCTAGCACCCATTCATTAGCAACTTCAGAACTGGACACAATAAGGGCTTCAGTGATTTTAAAACTGTTATTAGAGGATGCTAGGTTACTCTCTGTACTAGTCTGCTTTTGCTTCCTAATCCAATCATAGCAATTCTTTTTTATGTGACCAGGTTTGTTACAATGGAAGCATTTCCTAGTCTCTGACTTAGACTTATTGTTATCATAGCCTTTGCCTTTCTTCTTATTCTTTGGTCCTAAGTTTTGTTGAACCCCCTTTACAGAGTCTTTACCAAAATGACTAGTATCTTGTTTTCCTTTTACAAAGAGATTATTCCCATTTCTCTTTTGTATTTTCAACTCTAGTTCTCTGGATTTTAAGCCAGCCATTATTAAATCTACACTAGGGATTATGCCAGTGTACTGTAATGCATTCTTTACAACTAAGTATTCATCAGGAAGAGAATTTAACAGAATCATTGCAAGACTAGAATCTCCTAATTCCTGATCAGTTCCTTTTAGCACTATTGTCATTTTTAGAAATTCATCTAAATTTTCTTCTAATGACTTAGAGGCATCCATTCTATAAGAAAACAGAGCACCTTTCAAGAATGCTAAATTAGGAGCAGATTTCAATGCATACAGAGTTTCGAGTTTACCCTAGAGCTCTATAGGTGTGTCAAGACCATCCACTTTCCGCAGAACACTATCTGATAAATTCATGATTATCAGATTGTATGCTTCTTCATCTATCTCTGCCTTCTTTTTCGTCTTTTCTTCTGGCCACTTGGTTGCATCTTTTTCCAGTGCTATTCCAACCTTGTTGTGGGATAAAAGTGCCTTCATTTTTTTCTTCCAGGTATTGAAATCCATCTTCCCATTATACTGGGATATCTCTACACGCGTGGTAGTGCTCATCATATTTACGATGACAAGACAAAGCAGTAT
The DNA here is from genome assembly GCA_026229545.1 of Pistacia atlantica. Classification (NCBI taxonomy): domain Eukaryota; kingdom Viridiplantae; phylum Streptophyta; class Magnoliopsida; order Sapindales; family Anacardiaceae; genus Pistacia; species Pistacia atlantica. Next base: position 29,535,116 of record CM047909.1, read on the forward strand.
AAGGAGTACGTGGCTTTGTTACACCAGTAGTTACCAAATACTGCCAGGCAGTTTTTAAGGAGGTCACTGGTATTCCAGCCTATATACCCTTAAACCAAGACAACCCCTAAATCTGGACAAAAAACCCTAATTTTGATTTTGCCCTATTTTCGTCGATCCCTCGTGTATGTGACCTAATCTCACGAATTAGCCCCAAGACTCAACAAGATTTGATAGCCTAATGATCTAGGGACCTTTAAATCGAAAAACCCCCAAAATCTAACAAACCCTAATTTTTGAGTTCATCAAGATTTGAACGATTTCTAACCCTAGACTCGATTAAGACCTAAAAGGCTTTGATACCACTGTTGTAAATCAATATCAATCCTTCAACCTGCAAGATTAGCCATAAAACAAACCAGAATCTGCAAGAACAAAGCACAAATACACAACACAAGATATACCGTGGTTCGCTTGTTCAAAAATAGAACAAGTTACATCCACGTTGAACTCCAGAATATGGAGCTCGCTGCACTAGTATTGATTTCCTCAAAGATTACACTTTACAGAAGAATCTTCTTCACTGATATTCCCAGAAACAAACACCCACTCACTTTCCTGTATCCCGCAAATCCTAATAGCCCTAGAGTGTTCTATAACCTTCAAGGAACCCCTGCCCTCAAACACAACTCTAGATAGATTCACACGGAGAAGAAACCCAGAATGAGCATGAAACCCTAACCCAGACCAAACAAATTTTACAGAGAAAAACCAAAAGAATACCTAAACTCGATTGCCCTCAAATGCGTGAATAGTCCCCTTTTATACTGTTGACTTCTGAATGCATTTGAGCCGTTGGATTCTCTTTATCGTTGATGGCTGAGATTCATTTGGAATATTGAACAAAATGACAGCGTTTTGTTTCCTGGTTAAACGACGTTGTATGCTTCACTTATTTAATAGATGTGTACAATTAAATTATTGTCAACAATATATGTGCAGAATAAACAGTATGAAACATGGTTATTAGTATCCTATGATATGCGATACGTAGCATACGATATAATTCGATACAGGTCGTCAATGATACGTATCAGAGAGTGTATCCTAAACCTTTCGATACAATACGTAACCTTAAAAATATTGATACGACTTTATTAATTTGGGCCAAAGGCTTAAAAAACATTTCAGGTTGGGTTGAAATAGATTAGGTCGGATCCGGGTCACCCAACCCGATTCATTAAAACCCGCCCAAATTTACCCATTTTGCATGGAGAAAGTGAAAAGGAAGATGTGTTGCCTATTTTGCATGATAATAATAACACAAGTGAAGATATAAATTTTGACATTAATCTTACAAATGTTATGAATGGTTAAGAGGAAATGATATAGATTCTTAATTTTGATTATGTAATACCATAATTTAAAACTAATAATATCACAAAATTCATTAATTTATTTTGGGGATGATATTAATTTTTAGAATTTTTTTTTTTTTTTTTGAAAAAGGCATATCCCATGATACGATACGATACGATACATGATTCAAAAAATTAAGTTTTCGACACACGATACGATACGCAATTTGACAACCATGGTATAAAATGCTAGTACAATTAAATTAAGCTAACATAATTGGATGACCTTACGGCTTAAGGGTGATTTTTTACTATTTAAAAGTGAGGGATAGTTTATAAAAATTCTGCCTTACACACACACACACACATAGTAAACAATGAATCTTAAAAAAAATGTTAAAATTTAAATTATTATGAGTTAATAAATATTTATTAAATTATATTTTAATTCATTATTTTATATGAAAGATTTTATTATTTCGAAAACTTGAAAAAGATTCCATTATTTAATCAAACTTTGTAGAGTTAATAGGAGATTGGTACGAACTGAATAAATAATTATTAACTCATAATAATTATACCATTGTATTTATTAATATAATGATCCTTGACCAACTTTGAAACAAACCATATTGCTTTGGTTTCAAGCATTAGTTAGCTTTAAGAAAAGTAAAAGAAATTACAACATAAAGCATGAAGATAAAGCTAACGTTTATGTTAAATCTCCATGCATTTTCCTCAAAGAAAGGGAGGGGCTATCTATATATGTTGATTTTTGAAGGACATAAGTCATATTATATTGTACAAATACTGATAAGAAAAGTAACAGAAATTTCGAAGAAAAGCAAGACGTGTCTCCCAAAAGAGAAAAAGCAAGTACTCTTATTTTCTACGAACCAACAAAAAATGACGAAAATTAAAACGATTAAACATCTAAGTGCATGATACAACTTAATATTTAATCATGAAAATTAAATTATAATATAATGTACCTAAATTAAGTTAGGTTCATAGCTAATAAAGATAGAAGCTTTTATACAAATGCAATTTAATTAGTTTTTGTTAAACAAATATTTTGTCTAACTTTTTTTGCTCACACCAACCTCAATTATAACCAAATAATGTGTTTCACTTTTCTGTTCATGGGACCTGATTGTTGAAACCAAAGCCAAAACACACAACAAACAAAGCATAAAATTAATAGAACACAATCAATTTATCTTAGTTTATTCTTTTACAATAAACTACGTCCAACATTTAAATAAAACAATTTTATTGAGTTTCATAAATATGCAACAATACAAAAATGACAGTATCGGCATAAATCAATTGATTTTAACTTTACTGGGAATAATTGATTACCATGTGAACATGGATAAAAGTAGAAGTCCAAAAGAATCAAGAATGCATGCTTTGTCTCACCCTAACACAGTCGTATCACCTGTTAATCTCACTCTCCTGCCACCGCTCTTTAAATAATCCTCAAACATTCCAATGGAATCTTGTAAAGGTGGAGGGACGATCATGCTTAATGTATATTTGTGATTTATTTAATTTAAAAGCGGATATGATATTGTAGAGGTAGGGACAAAAAGATTGCAGTATGATTGAGTCAGATATTTGTCAGAGCACGATGGTAAAGTCTGAAGTGGGGAAATTCTGCCGAATCTTCATAAAACTAGAAAAGAAATTATGTTAAAGATTTTCCTTTATAAATGATTTCCTTTTGTTATTGTTTAATGTCCTAACTATTAGACTAGCATCTGAAAAGGTCATCTGGTACCTTGTGGAGGGTCGAGGCTAGTGTGACATATAAACAATTAAACATATAAAAAAATTCAGTTTTAAGACAGAAATCAAATTTATGATATTTATTGCGTACAAAGAACACATATATTCAAGAGGAAGAGCGAAATAACCCAAAAATTCTCCCACAAGTTGATGCATTTTGAATTAAATTTCAAAAGTAAGAGGAAATTAACCAAGAGAAAAACTGATATTTATTGCGTTATGAAAATTTAAAAGATAAAACATAATCATCAAGTGGGAGCTTTAGATTAAAATAGCTAAAGTTACCATTAGCTTTCTTAGAAGTGCTTTTGAAAAAGCTAAAGCACTTATGGACTTAATAAATTAATAGCTATACAATTATGCAATTGTTTTTCTTATATAGTAATCCTTGGGCAACTTTCGAACCTCCAAAGATGATGATTTGATTTCAATTATTAGTTCCCTTTAACAAATTAAAAGAGATTAAAAGATAAAGCATGAAGATAAAGTTAACCTCTATGTTGAATCTCCATGAATTTTCTCAAAGAAAGGGAGGGGAAAACAAAATTTAATTAATTATGGTTGTCTATCTTATATATATATATATATTTGCTCTGCTTAGGCATTGACATCCAATAGCAATATATGTATTTTTGAGGGGAAAACAAAATTTAATTAATTATGGTTGTCTATCTTATATATATACATATTTGCTCTGCTTAGGCATTGACATCCAATAGCAATATATGTATTTTTAGAAAAATTATAAATACGTTTGAATATGATTTAATTTTATCCTAAGTTGATTTTCACATAACAAAAGTCATCTTTTATTGCACATTGTTAGGAGATAGCACAACGGAAAAGCATACATTGAAATAAATAAAATATGAACATAAATTACATCACAAAGAGATGGATATTTATGTGGTTTGGCTTAACCTGTCTATATCCACAAATGAGAGAGAAAGTCACTATAGTAACATTAATATAGATATACAAGAGTACACACCGTAACCCAATACCTAACACATTATCTAATTAACAGAGTGGAAACTAGCCAACCCTTATATCCTATACCATATGTTTCTCACATCCTCTAATAACCCTAAATTGATTTTCACCCTTATATTTACAAGTGATATATCAAATATTCTACTGCTCATAAGATTCTTATTTTACTCCAAATAAGACTCATAATTCTATTCCTATTTATAATTTTATTCCTCTTTAAAAGGTTTTCTTAAAGAGATGCAATTTTATATGGAAAAAACAAAAAAAAGTCATAATATCCTAACAACAAATTGAGATTAATAAGTAAAGTAACGTAAATTTCTAAGAAAAGCAAATAGTGTCTCTGAGAGCGAGAAAGCAATTAAGCAAAGCTACTTCTCCAAATATTTTTCTTCCAACAACAAAAGACAAAAATGGTTTCAATCTTTATCAACTTTATTGGAAAAAGAAAACAAAAACAAGACTTTATTTTTCTCTCAGTATCTCTTTAATCTCAAAAGGTGTAGAAGAATGCATGTCATACATTGTTTCCTTCTCAATCCAACGACTAACTTTTAATTAATAGTGCTTATCTAAAACATCCATCTAGTAATCCCACTTTTCCAAAATTCTTTCATTTTTAAACCCCTTTTCTCCATCTTTTATTCCTAAACAATTCCAAAAGATTGAAGGGAGGAAGAAAGGAAAAGACGAAGAAAGCACTTGAGTTTAGCTGGCGTGACAAGATGTTGCTCAAGACTTTTCTTGTATGATTGTCCTATATTGCCAAACTTATTGATTTTCCATCAACTTTTCTTTTAAGTTTCAATTGAATTTAAAAGTGGAAACCCACCATTTGGACTACTGACTTTGAATATCGATCTTGTGCTTCATAATTAATTATTTCATTATTTTTTTGTGGTGGAAAAAGAAGAGTAAAGTATCTAAGTGCTCTTGCAAAAGCTAAACTTTATAATTAATTATTATTAATTATACATCTGTTTCTGGCTTTTTGCTTACTATAAACTGTCAAGCATGAGCTGGTTTCCATTAGTAATTGATATAAATATATATTTAAAGTCCATTATACATCTTAATTATAATAATTATTATTCGTTATGTTGGAGAATGAAGATTAAGTGGTAACTACCTTCAAAAGGCCAAAGTTTATGACACAAATTGATAAATGATTTCATTAATTATACAATCTATGTCACATTACAAATTGACAATTAGAAATGACTTCAAGAAACATAAATGAGTCACAAACTGGCCGTTGATTAAGAGCTCAGATTGATGGACGAACAGTGTCTGCTAAGAAAGCGACCCTCCCATCTTGATCTGAAATTGTTGAGAAAGTTGATTAAAGAAACACAATTATGACAGATCGATCGTGCGCTAATAGGCCAGCCAGATCAATGGTTGGAAACGGTTAGAATAGATCTGGCCATTTTCGACCATTGATTTGGTCGAAAACGATCAAATCGGTACAATGTTCACCAGATCCAGTCGGTTGTATGCTGTTTTGGCAATGTCAGTCAATGACCGGTGGTCGACCTGAGTGGTTTGCAATTTGTTTTAAATATAAGGGCATTATTATAAAAAAAAAAAAAAAAAACTTAATTAATTAGGGGTAAAATTGTAATGACAATATCATGTAAATTAATTTCAAAATAAGAGCATTATTGTCAAAAAAATTTAATAGTTAAGAGTAAAACTGTAACAAAATTAAAATTACTAAGTAACCTTAAAATATCTAAGAAAATAGAGGTATTTAGATTACTATTTATCTAACCAACAATAATTACTGTTAGTTTTAGAGTATTACTAAAATTTTATATTACTTGAAAATCTGAACTACAAAACCACGTTGACCAAATTGAAAAACAACCAAAAAACAAAAGGCTTTAAAAATGAACAAGACTACAAGAGAAAGACAGGCTTTAAATAGACATTCATTTTAAGTTCAGTTTCATCATACACACACACACATATATATATGTGTGTATTATCAACCATTAATTAAAAATAAATGGTTAGAATTTAATTTATTATAAAATAATAAATATTTATTAAATTATATTTTAAATATATAAAATTTAAGATAAAAGAAATTTTTTGTTTTATAAATCTCAAAAAAAAAAAAAAAGTTTATTATTTTAATAAAATTTTATGAGATTAATGTTATTAATTGTTAAAAAAAATATAAATATTGAATTAGCTTAGATGAGAATACTGAATGAATCTTCAATTTAACATTGATGTGCAAAGGAAATAAAGAAAATGCATCCCAGGAATATCAATCGTATTGTTGATGCAGTAATCAACCTTGGATTTGTTCTAAAAATAATAAGTATAATCACATGTCATTTACTATAAGAAAAAAAGAAAAAGAGAGTTTTCTATGATTTTTAATTATTTTTCATCAAATAAATGGAATGAACATGTATGATGGTCTCAAATTTAAGTGGATATGAACGGAAGTTTACATATTTAATTTTCAACTTTCAATAAAATTTGTTGATCTTTTTTTCTTTTTTTTTTTTTTTTTTGGGTGACTGATTTTTAGTGATTGGCATTGGATATACCTGAGCTCTTGAGTAATACATCCAAGAGTCTTTGTCTAACCACTCGACCACCCAAGGATTGTTAGTTTGATTTTAATTCCTGAAAACATCAATCTGAGCTTTGTTTTAATAACGTGTTTAATGGATCTAGTACGATTATTTTTAATAATCGAACGCGTTTAGTGTATTGTAAAATCATATTCTTATAAAATATCTAAAACGTGTTTCATGGTTTGTAAAAAAAGGAAATCTTTTATAATTGTTCTATCTGTATCTTTATTCTCCATCCATATCTCTGTAGTTACTATTCATGGGACCTGATGTTTTCATTACTGACAATAATTGATTGACGATGGAGACTCACCATGTGAACAAATTTATACTTTATTAAAGTAAGAAAAAGTTTGATAAAGTAAAATCAACCATTGGCCTCATTACGGAGACTCCCAACTCAAAAGAAAATAAAATTTACAATAGAGCTTGACTTCAACAATTATAGGGATTAAGAACCTAATGAATTTTTTTACAATGAATTCAAAATGCTTTAACATTGTTCATATTTCATAATCTCCTCTTTGTTTTGTTAAAGCAAGTAATATTGCATAGACTATTATATTTTGACATATCAAACTGCATTTCAAGAGTTTCAGATTAACTCTGCCATAATATCTCAGTGATCTTAATTTTCAATTCTAATTCCTCTAATTCAGTTTTGTCTTATAAATGATGAAATTTTGAATTGTATTGAGGCTTCTAATCCTTTCTCCCTCCATCTTTTTGTCATTTCCAAACTTTTCGAGTATCAGTTTGCCTTTACAGTAAACTATGGGTGAGTGCATATGGTTTGCCCTTCTTGTAATCGCGTTTCATGGACGTCTGTGGAGGCATTTTCTTATATGATTGTCCTATACTGCCAATTTTATTGATTTTCCATCAACTTTTCTTTCAAGTTTCAATTGAATTTAAAAGTGCAAACCCACCATTTGGGCTACTGACATTGAATATCGATCTCGTGCTTCATAATTAATTATTTTATTGTTCTTTGTGGTGGAAAAAGAAGCTAAAGTTACCATTGGCTTTTTAAAGTGCTCTTGCTAAGCTAAACTTTATAATTAATTATTAATTATACATAATAATACTTGTCCGAATTTCTAACATGAGTAATTGATATAAATACAGTGATTGATAGTTTTTAATGCAGAGTATCAAATAAAACAGAGGTGGTTTAATTGAAAAAGCCATTGAAACACTGTGAGATAGAGATGAAAAAGTACAAAATCAAAATCAGATGTCAAGTGATTTTGTTGAACAGCAAGTTTTGTAATTTTGGTGGGTAAAGCATAGTCCCTTTTCATTATCTCAGTCGGCCCCAGAGACTGATGCTAGCATCCCTAAATATTATATGCCTATAACATTACAAAAACTCCCCTTATAGTGTTGTATTATATATTGATTTCATAATTGATTTTGTCAGAGGATCGGGAATGGGACGCTGATGGGATAACAATCCCCACCCCAGCCCAAAAGTAATTTGGGGATGATTTTCCATCCCCATCAAATCTAATTGTAAATATAAAAAAATCAAAACTGATGGATGAGAAATGTGAAGAATTTTTTTTTTATTCTTTTAGTTGAGAATTAATAAATGAGATTAATCATTTAATAAATGTCATTTATAGCATCCTGTTACAGGTGCCTTATGATGAGCTTCACTACTGATTTCTTTAAAGGAGATCAAAGTGAGAATTATAAGTGAGATCAAAGTTTTCTTTAAATTTGTTGGATATCATTGATTCGACCTCTTAATTTAATAATATAAGGAGCTTCACAACTGATTGATTTATGTATTAGCTTTAATGTTAGCATTTCTTGAAGGCTTTACAACAATTTTCTCCTCCAGCTTTGAGGAAAGTAATAAACACATCCAAAGGTTTTGGATAATAACAAATGCATTTAAAAAAAAAAAAATTGATTACTTTATCAATAAAAACTATATTACCCTTAGTTTAATTATACATTCTTTTCAATTTTTTACAAAGAAATAAAAGCCGGAAAGAATCTAAAATATTGTTTTGAAAAGATTTTAGTATCCATTATCTAGTTATATTTCCCTCTCAGGTTTTCTATTTATTTATTGTTTTTATGTATGTAATTTAGTTGGATTTTTTTATTTTTTAGTTTATTGTATAAAATTAAATAATAATTCAACAATTCATATATTTGTTTAATTGTAATTTTTTACAAAATTGGTTAATAGATATTACTATTTTTAATATTTATTTAGTTAATGAAAATTAAAAAAATAAAACTGAAAAGAATATCTAATTATACAAAATATATTATGGTAAAGTAATCAATTTTTTGGATGCATGTGTTAGTATCCAAGACCCCTCTTGAGCCTTGAGTAAATTACTGTAAACCCTTTCTTGAACTATTAAATATTTGGATGGAAAGCTTCACGGGTTCTTGAATTCTTGGCTAAAAGCAAGTTCTTTGGCGAATCTCGATGGCACAAGGGAGCTCTATTATAAAGAAAAACAAAAGCACGTTAATAAAGGGGGGACTATTCTTTCAAGGGCTGATTATATATATATATATATATATATATACACACACATTGAAGATGGATTAGAAAATTAATAATTGCTGAGTGGCATTTTGAGCTGGCCCTGTTAATTAAAAATATAGTCTGCATTTTTTTAATTGAAGAATCTATTCTTTCAATGTGTGCATATTTTTATCTAAATTCTGTCAGATGCCAATTTGCTTTTAATTTTATTAGACAACTGATTGATTAATTTGGACAAGCTTGTTCTATTCGTTAGCCTTAATTGTAAAGGGTTGGATCTACTTGAGAAAACTTCAGCATTTCTATCAACTTTTATTAAATTATACATTTGGACGAAAAGCTTCATGGATTCCTGAACATTAATTTATAATTTCAAGGATTTTTTTTTTTTTAATTGGCCATCTCGACAGCCGAGGAAGCTTTATCATAAACTTAAAAAGAAGCACATTAAGATATATATATATATATATATTCTTTTGTCAAGTTGGTAATAGTTGCAAAACAACTCAATCCTTGAACTGACCAATACTGGATGAGATGGGGATCCTAGTGAAGACCTTATCCCCGAGTAATAAAAATTTTTATTTATTTTATTTTAATATCTTATAATTTTGGAAGTGTGTTTTACTTAATATTAAAAACTGATAATTAATTTTTAATTGTATTTTTCAACTTAAGTATATAATTAATGTTTATGATAATTAATTTTAACTAAATGTATATTATTAGAACAATAATACTATGTTTACTCACGAGTTTTACTAACCGCTTTACTACCTTTGTTAAAATTACACATGGTATTCGTACTATGGGTTATATTTACAAAGGACAGTAAGATGGTGAGTAAGCATAGTATTATTCTTATTAGAATGATAAATTTTTTAATCATAATTCAATGATTGTTTTTAGTACAATATTATAATGACGATTACTGTTACACAAAAATTCTTAATTTTTTTTCCCCATAAATTGTGATGTTGGAGTAGGACTCTTTAAATAATATTTTTAACACAAAATTAAAAGAAATTATTTTATAAATTAATACTTTCGCCTTGGGGGATCGGAGATGCGGCAGGGAGAGAATAACAATCCCCATCTTGGTGTCAAAGTAATTTGGCGAGTGTTTTCCATTCCCATCCTCTGTGGGTCGGATTAAACTTCCTTAGTTAAGCTATAGAGTTTACAGAGGCTTAGCTCGAGTCTTGAACATAAATCTTCAACTATGTTGTATTATCAAACATCTATTAGTCTTTAACTTAAGAAACTTGTCACTATTACCCAATTTATTTATTTATTTAAAGACTTCAATTTTAATATCTATTAATAATGAAATAAAAATTATTTAAAATATACTTATTTTGTATTTTTACATGGCTTATATATCCCTCCATAAAATAAAAGTAATTTTAAAATTAAGAGAAACAAAGATGTCAAATTTTTTTTTTTTCTAAAACTGATTATTTCTAAAGTGACGCATAAATCATTACGAGACAAGCTACAATAATCTCAAACTAAGTCATAGTTTATTAACAACAAACAAAATATCAAGTGTAGTCATGATTCAGCTATAGTTACTAAACATTAACATACTGCATACAGACAAAAGTTTAATCGTTGGCTCAAAATTCACAAGCCAAACACAATTTACCAAGGCATTTTTTTTTTTTTTTTTTCAAATCTAATTGACTGTTTTTGATAGTTCAACTTTAATATATTTTAAAACTAGTAAACTTTTATTTAACAAATTACCTATTTTGTTAGCATTGTTTTAGATTTTGACTTCTACAGGCAAATAGTATAAATTTCTACTTGCAAAGAAAATGGAATATAATTTGCTTTAAGAAGGATGACTTGTTACTTGTTAGACATATTCATAGTAAAAATAAAAGGAATATTATCAATAGAAGGATAAGAAATTATAAGAAAAAAAGACACTTAACGGATAATATGTTACTAGAGATGGTTAGATTTTTTGTTAAGGGTAACAATGACATTTGATAAGAAATAATAATAATAATAAATTTATTATTTTATAATCATGTTGATTTCATTCATTTACATAATAAATTTTATTCGTTTTTACAGTGTGTGATTGTTATTATTGTTCAAAAAAATGAGAAAAAAAAAAACCTCTCTTCAATTCAAATTCAAAACTAGAGAGTTTTTGTAGCGCTGCAAAACAACGATGACGGACCTTGTAGTGGTGGTGGTGGTTCAAGTGAAGGAGAAGATTGAGTTAACGGACACTGAGAATAAGATATTTGATAGCCTAGAAAGTGCATTACTCTTTCACTCTTCCTTCTTTTAGACTTCCAAATTTTGATAATGTTAAACCATGTGCTGGTACTAGCCTACTTAAAAAAGCACTAGAATATATAATTAAATACTTAGTTAAATGAAGATTTAATTTCGAGCTCAACTTCCTAAAAGATAAGAACGGTTGCATGTCCCTTGGAAGGCCCAACTATTTGTTTCTTCGCTAAGAAAGGATTTGGAAATATTGAACTAATATATTATTGAACCCTAACCTATAAGTTAAGACAAAAGTCTATTGACATAATATAGTATTTCACAGATCGTAAACTATGCGTTGGTCCTACGTAATACTTTTAAATTTAGAACATAAAAAGGTTTTCAGGGGTATTTATTTTTCTGCCTAACTTTCTTTTCTATGTTCTCCACTACTCAATTCGATCACTTGTGAAACAATAGTTAAAAATTTAATAAAAGAAATTTGACCCAGCTAATTTATTATTATCATTACTCAAGTCTAATTTAAAATTATCCTACCTAAAATTAAAGGTTTTGGCACCCTTGGCTATCCCAAGAAATTACAGGGGGACAATTATGTTGACGATTGTCCTGAGTATAACAAAATAACATCTAGAATTGCACCACATTAACCAGCAAATGATGATGAGCGGCCGTATTTCCTTGTGAATAGTAGGATAGGAAACTTTTTCGAATCTTTCTTCTTGCTGCAGGAGTGGACCAATATCATCCACCATTAATTCGGATGCTGCCTTGCTATATTGGTTGCGCGTCTGCCAGTCAGTGCCAGTCGAACTTTCGTTTTAAATCAACTCCTCTGCTTTAACAATGATAGAGTCAACATCCTCTAGCCACTTCTTCGTATCCTCTTCAATCTCTTCCACATTTTTTTTAGCCTCCTCAACCTTACGCTCCACTTTGAGTCTTGCATTCTTCAGCTTCAAAACATCATCTCGGAGCTTGTCAAAGTTCTTCTCTAGTGGAATAGTAGTATAGGAAACTCTATCCAATTTCTCTTCTTGCTGCAGGAATGGGCCAATATCATCCTGTTAAGAAATATAGGTTATTTTGTTTTAACTAAAAAAAAAAAAAAAAAATTAATCATAAAAAGTTTATTATCAACCATTAATTAAAAATAAATGGTTAGAATTTAAATTATTATGAATGAATAAATATTTATTAAATTATATTTTAAAATATAAAATCTAATATAAAAGATTTTTTTATTTTATAAATCTCAAAAAAAGGTTTATTATTTAATCAAACTTTATGAAATTAATGTTATTAACAATAAAAGAAATATAATTATTGAATTAGCTTAGATAGGAGTACTGAATAAATCTTCAATTTCGAAATTAATGTGCAAAGGAAATAAAGAAAATGCGTCCCCAGAATATCGATCATATTGTTGATGCAATAACCAACCTTGGATTTGTTCTGAAAATAATAAGTATAATCACCTGTCATTTACTATAAGAAAAAAAGAAAAAGGGACTTTTCTATGATTTTTATTTATTTTTCATCAAATAAATGGAATGAATATGTATAATGGTCTCAAATTTAAGTGGATATGAACGGAAGTTTACATATTTAATTTCACCTGTCAATAAAATTTGTTGATTTTTTTTTTCTTTTATGGTGACTAATTTTTTGTGATCGGGATCGAGTATACCTTGACTTTTTGAGTAATATATCCAAGAGTCTTTGTCTAACCCCTCAATCCCTCACAAGTGGTTAGTATGATTTAAATACTTGTAAACATCAATCTGAGCTTTATTTTAATAACGTGCTTAATGGCTCTACTATGATTATTTTTAATAATCAAATGCGTTTAGTGGAATGTAAAATCATATTCTTATAAAGTGTCCAAAACGTGTTTCATGGTTTGTAAAAAAGGAAATCTAATATAATTGTTCTATCTGCATCTTTATTCTCCATCCTTATCTCTTTATTACTGTTCATGAGACATGATGTTTTCATTATTGAGAATAACTGATTGACGATGAAGACTCACCGTGTGAGCAGATTTATATTTTATTAAAGTAAGAAAAACTTTGATAAAGTAGAATTGACCATTGACCTCATTGGGACTCTCAGTTCAAAGAAAATGAAATTTACAATTTTTGACTTCAACTATTACTGGGATTAAAGAACCTAATAATTTTTTTAAGATGAATTCAAAGTGCTTTAATATTGTTCAAATTTTATATTCTCCTCATTTTGTTCTATTAGAGCAATGGTAATTCTTTTTAATTTTGTTATCATATTAGTTTAGATATGTGTTTTGATGCACAAACTATTATATTTTGTTTTGTCTTATGAATGATGAAATTTTGAATTATATTGAAGCTTCTTTAATGGAGTCAATGAAGGTGACATCTAAAAATGCTTAATGATTACAAAAAAAAAAACTTGATCATTGGTAATGTAATTCAAGATATCAATAAGGTGGTTAATGAAACTTTTGTAGAACTGGAAATGAATTGATAAAATGCTGAAAATGACGCAATCAGATAGGCGGCTTTTATACTAATTGTCATTTAAGCAGTTCCTATTATTAGATTTTCACATAAAATTAGCTTTTAAACACGGTGATGGTGCCCTACGTTTCAAAACTATAAGAGAAATAGGTAATGATTCTGATGATTGCCCTATCTCTTCCTCTTGAAAAATTAGGCGCAATGAATGAATTTTGAGAAAATAATACTCAAACAAACACCATTTGCAGTAATCAATTCAGCATATATAGTTTCCGAGTAAAGATTCTTTTAATCGACCAAAATGTGTTTCATGGACGTCTGTAAAAGCATTTTCTTATGAGTAATACTAAGTCCACATCCCAATTTCATAACTTTTTCTCACGTTCCTGACATAATAGCTCATCATTGATCAGTTTGCAAAATTGGTTTCAACTGTTTGTATGGGTCTCGTCTATTCATTTGCAAACTAATCAATGACGAACTGTCATGTCGAAAATTGTGAGATTGGATTGTGGGCCTAACATAATTGTTTTCTAATATTATATGATTGTCCTATTATATTGCCAACTTTATTGACTTTCCATCAACTTTTCTTTTAAGCTTCAATTGAATTTAAAAGTGCAAACCCACCATTTGGGCTACTGAATTTGAATATCGATCTTGTGCTCCATAAATAATTATTTTATTATTGTTTGTGGTGGAAAAAGAAGATTAAAGTTACCATTTCGCTTTTTTTAAAGTTACCATTTCGCTTTTTTAAGTGCTCTTGCAGAAGCTAAACTTTATAATTAATTATTAATTATACATCTGTTTCTGCTTATTATAAACTTTCAGACATGAAGATTAAAGTAGCTAAAGTGGTAATTACCTTCAAAAAGCCAAAGTTTATGACACAAATTGATAAATGATTTAATTAATTATACAACCATCCCAGGTTAGCAATGTGTTACATTACAAATCGACGATAAAATATGACTTCAAGAAACACAACAAACTGGCCGTTGATTAAGAGCCCAGAAGATTGATGAACGAACAATGTTTCCTAAAGAAAGCAACCGTCTCATCTTGATCTGAAATTCTTGAGAAAGTTTCTTCTTTCAAGTATAATAAAACGCTGCTGTTTTACTCGAGTAACTATATATTGCGATATAAAATGCAGAAGATAAAACATAATCATCAAGTGGTAGAATAATAATAACTTTTTTATACATAAGGCAATTTCATCAACTAGCTGGCTGCACATAGTTCGTAAGTTATACACAAATTTTTACACTTTAATGTGCGTTGGATAACTTCGACCCTGAAAACTTCTCTTACCAAATTTATACATGCAAGGAACCAAGGACGAAGCCAGGAACTTAAGGCAGGAGGTTCAAATGACAAACAACAATATGATTATAAATTAATCACAAAGAATATTAGCTGCAATTATGTACTCTAATATTGATATTTTATAATGCAGTGTACCAAATAAAACACAGGTCGTTTAATTGTAAAAGCCATTGAAACACACTGAAATAGAGATGAAAAAGTACAAAATCAAAATCTGATATCAAGTGATTATGTTGAATAGCAAGTTTCGTAATTTTGGGTAAAGCATAGCCCCTTTTCATTATCTCAATCAGCGTTAAGTGACTATCGCTAGCATCCCTAAATATTATATGCCTCAACATTTAACAAAATAAGACTTGATCAATGCAGGCAGGCAGCTTCAGCTTCTCGCGGTTCTTCCAACAGCGTAAAAGCAAGCAAATTATGTTGGCAAGACCCAAGTTTCAGAAGCAATTGATCGCTTCTTAACAAAGCCAAGAACCAATCGGTTTCTATTCAATCTAATATGTTTTCTTCTTTCCAGGAAATGAATTGATTGCTTCCCATTAGGACAAGCAAAGCCTGGAATATAAAAGAAAAAAGAAACATGGAAATGTACCGTTTAAAATAGTAGTAGAAAAAGGCAGCATGGAGGGCAGTCTGAATCAGGCCTGAAACCCAAGCTGCTTTCAGCATTTTGACAGACGTGCTCGTAAGTAATGATCTCCACAAGCGGAAGCACAAGATAATGAGATAAATAGCAGAGAAAACTTAAGTATCCATCTGATTTTGTTCTCCGTGAAGAAACGATAGACCCAGTTGAGGATATGTAAAGCTCGGTAAGCACTACATAGGAAATCAAACCAAAAAAAAAAAAAATATGTATCACCACCAGTAATCTAATTGAAGGAAACCCCTAGAGAAAGGGAGCAAACCACACCAGAGAACATGATGAAATTCTGTAAAATCCAGAACAAAATTCTCCCAAATATAAAACTAATTTACGCACAAAAAGGGGAAAAGATGAACAACATCATATGCTAAAAAAGTCTTGAAGATTGGCTTGGGGGCATCTAGATGCACTGTGCAAAGAAATTAATCGCCCGACCTTCATACGAAACAAATTTGTACAATGTAATTCCATAATGCTTTAATGAATCAAGTAGTTTAAAAGTAAATATCAGAATGTGGACAGTACTAAACACTACTTCTAAACAGTGACAACTATTGTTACCTTAACCAATACAAAAAAAGAAACAATTAATTAACAATAGAACCATCATCATCTCGAATCATTGAGGAACTAGTTCCTCAACCATTGGTATTGGCATTCTGCTCTAAAACATTCTGCCACTAAATACTCATCTATAAACTTGCATCTATGAATTTCTCTTGCCAACCTTAATTTCCCTTTTTAATTATTACAGAACTCAATTATTACTTACTGCATTAACGTGAATTATTGCTGCACAAAAAATGTGCAGTCAAGAGTAAACTGGTTTGTGCCAGTACCCTGTCATGGACCCATTCACTTTCTTATGGTATGAATGGTTAAAACCAATCTAGTTCAGCCATCTTGGGATCCTCTTCCAGCAATACTGATATGAATAAATTTTTTTTTTTTTTTTTTTTTGTTGACATAACATGTTTTGAGAACAACAGGAAGCACTTTTAGTATCACTATCGTAATAAAAACCAGAACCACTTCTCATACCACAAGAAAGAGCAAAAGGAATATGAAATATATTGGCCTACTTTACTACATTGTACAATAATAATAGATTGTGTATATATTACTTTTTTATTAGAAGTGGTTCCATATAATTGAGGCATTAAAAGTATTTTGGGTTATTCCAGCCCAGCGCAACTCATTTTCACAGATTCTATCAATCTTTAGGATATAGAGACAAAGAAAAAGGTTCTATGAAAATCCTTTTTTTTTTTTTTTTTTTTTTTTGCCTTTTTGTGACTTTTGGGGAATATCTGGGAAGAAGTAATAGAAGATTTTGGCCTTGGTCACATAAAACTTTCAAGACACTCACTTTCCAGTGATTAAAATTGGAATAGCATTGTAGATTTTGGATGGCTTTGATACTTACAGAGTAGCCAGCAAGGCATTTGATTTG
Source organism: Pistacia atlantica (assembly GCA_026229545.1). NCBI lineage: Eukaryota > Viridiplantae > Streptophyta > Magnoliopsida > Sapindales > Anacardiaceae > Pistacia > Pistacia atlantica. The sequence continues at coordinate 29,552,540 of CM047909.1, forward strand.
ATTGATTAGTTCTGGAACTGTGGCCAAGTTGAAACCAGTTTCTAACAGTTTGTTAAACCTAAAAGCAATTACATCACATAAACATTCATCTAAATACAATTTTGAGGACTAAACAGTAATTAGAACAAATGGAACAGTATGATCAATAGGATGAAAGAAAGTAAGCAGCTCTGGGAACATATAATGGCTTACCCAATAAGGAAAACATAGTCTTACATTGTCACTATTGCTTGACCTTTGCAGCGATACCAATTGGGGCAAGATGGCAACTGCTTCAAGATAGATTAAGAAAATCCACAAAATCTGTTAAAACAGGGTGGGTTTTCCATCAGAAATCAAATTTATTTACTAAATAAAAAGGTAATTTACTATGAAACTGTAGTTGAGTCTTACTTTCAAGCAAAATAGATTCATACCAAAACCCAATTTAAAGGATTATATAGCTACCAAATAAAAAGTTGACAAGAATATGACCAAAAGACAAATTTTACCAGAAATGGAAAATCCAGAATTATTTACATTATGAAGACCTCTTTCCTAAGCAAACTAAATAACGAGAACAGTAGCAAAACCTGACTTTCCTACTAGAAGTTATTAAGCAACAAAAACTCGCCTAGAAGAGCAAAAATGCGATTTTAAAGGTTTAAACAGTAGAATTTAAATGAAACATGACAAACCTCACATAAAATCTATGATTTTACCTTGCTATCGAGACTAATCCAATGATAATTTACATGCTCATATTTAGACAAGTGACCTCTCTTTGTGACCAAAAGAGCATCAATTCCCACATTGTGGTGACTCTACACTAGTTTACAAATTCTTAGATTATATAGAGAACCAAAAGTAGAAAAACATCACTACACGCAGTAGATACCACCACATGAATCAGTGGGGTTCATGATATATACCACCACAAATTCTAGATACTATGTCATGAAGAAATTACACCTAGAGCAGCAAATGAATCCAATTGTTTTCAACCTAGTTAAACAACTCCTAATCAGTGATTAGATAAAACTCATATCTAGAGCTCATTTAGAAACGAGATAATAAGCTCCTATATTGTGAAGGAGATAATAAGTGCCTTCATAACTGTAGGAGATGATAAGCTAGGTATTAATAGAAGACTAAGAAACAGCTCCTATACTATAGCTCCTCTGTACCTTACCTGCTCAAAAAGAACATTAAAATTTTCTATTTTCTATTCTATAAATCAACAATTGGTATTTGAGTTATAAAAGCAACATGGAGAACATATAAGAATTTTAAAAATTAGAAATCAGCCAATGGACAGAACATGTGAAAATAATCATCAATCTTTACTTGAGAAAAAATGCTATTGGAGGATGAACCAGCTTTCACATGTAGTCTTTTATGGTGACTGATATTATTATTCTATATATTTATGGTGATATCTATCTGTAGCAAATATCAAGTTAGTCTCCAAAATTTCAGTTCCAGAGGGGATCAAAACACCAAAACCTAACATTTTAGGCACTTGAAAATGAAATATTGTTGAACTATTTACATCTATAAGCATTCCAGTATAAAATTTCTAATATGGCATAAAATGTGAAAGTTCAAGCATATATGATTCAGACTAGTGAATTACGACTGGCATAAACTACAGAAAATTGCATGTGCTTTATCATGCCTAACCATGGATTCATTTTGAACCATAAGTTGTAGCATTTGTCAATAAGAATTGCTTTCAGTTTGGCACAGTTTAAATAGGTCATTTTCTTTAGCCAAAAATACATTGAATGGGAAACAAAAGAAGAAGAAGACAAGAAAGTTTCATAACTCAATAGTATTATACTCGTGGGGAATCAACAAGGCCAAAACAAAACATGGGAGAATCGGGAAATAATGTCTAAAGGTTTCTTCATCCTTGTTATATGTTTGCTTCACAACTTTATGGTACCGCATATACCAAACAATAGCAATTGAAGTTCCAAGAAGGACTAGCTTCATTACAGAGTTGTAGAATGAGATGTACCATGTGAACAGGTCAAGGTAACGAATGACAAAGATTATCACATACAGTTTTTGAGTTTTAAGTGAAATTCCTGAGCACACAAATAGTAAGGACCCTCATAGAGAACTATATAGCACAAATACTTTTCAAATATATGAATTAATTAACAAATCTACTAAAAATTTAAAAGATGGCAACATTAAAGAACATTGAATTTAGAGAACATGTAAAGCCAAAAATCTCTTTGTTCCCAGTCTGAAGCTAACAAAGTCCTAAACTACTAATACTTGAACCACTTCCAAGAAAATAAAAAAGACAAAAAGTGGGAATATGGATAATTTGAGGTAACAAGATTTTAGTTGCAGGTTGAACATTACGGATTATCTAAGAAAGTCTTATTCCCTATGGATAAAAAATTAATTCAAATAAGTATTGTTGGAGTTGTCGACTACTTCAGCATTAATGGGTAACGGAGACACACTCGGGGGTCCCGCTGTAGGATTCCTTTTAAGTTATTAATTCCTTTTTGGGTTGGGCTTAGGAATAGGAATTCTTGTAAAACTAGGTTTAATCTCTTAAACCTAGTATATAAACATACTTTTCTCTTGTTATGTGAGTAAAAACAATTCATTCATTGTAAACAAGAGAGGTGAGGTATATTACAATAATATTGACTTAGCTGGACGTAGCCTACATTGGGTGAACCAGGATAAATCGCACGTATTACATTCTTTGTTTGCTGTTTGTTTTGTTTAACTATTATTATTTTGTTCCTGTTGCTTCTCTATTTCGTTCAAGTATAAGCAAAAATGTAAACAACACAATAAACAGAACCAGAATAACAAGAGCTTTGAAAATGAGAACTGATTTTATGGTTCAAATGCTGCAAATGCACAAGACCAACAACCTTCGATCAGGCATTAAATTCTACAAACAACAAAAGCTTTTATGAAGAGGTACTTAAAGAGTTTGGAAACTAAGTTTTATAGCCAATAACTGCATAAAGTGAACTAACAAGCTCTTAAATCAGGTGTCCGAAGAGCGCAAAATGTAACCACAAACTCATCTTTAGTAAAATTTGTTATGCCATTTCGATCACAATGGTAAAACAACAAATTTCTAGCTTTATGCACTACAAAGTGGCAGTGACCAAAATGAAAAACAACCAAAAAAAGAAGGCTTTAAAAAGGAAAAAGACTACATGAGAAAGACGGGCTTTGAACATACATTGAGTCCCTGCCGAACACCTCTCCTCTTGTTGGCTCGTAACTTGCTGATAATCCAACAAAAACAACAGCTTTAACAGTGTATATAAACATTTTATTTCCATATCAATACACTTTCAAATTATAGTAGCACAAATTGAAATACAATTTAAACTTGTTGGATAATACACTTTTAACAACTTAATTAATCTCATAAAATATAATTAATCTAACAATCATTACTCAATGCCTTAAAATCTGAATACTTTGAAAACCATAAATTTCACCCAAAAGAAACAAACATACCTCGTCTCTGTAGAGATAAAAATATTCAGGAGTAATTCAATGTATTTGCACTTCATAATTGCCTCTCCTAAACCCATACAAAGCATTACCAATGAAACAAAAAAATCACATTTTCAAACAGCTTTTCAAGCGAACCACGTTTTAAAACTACAGCTTCATATAGATCCTCACCCCAAAGTCCTGAGATCACATTGTATCCACCTGCCGCCTAGAGCCCAGTCAAAAACGACGATTTTCAACTTCTGATCCGCTTGAAGCGTATCGACATCATTTGATACCAATTTCGCCGATAGTTGCCGAACAGATTCGGTAACAACCTGGCAATCTCATCTGTGAAATTAAAAAAATTAGCAAATACTAACACAAATGTTCTATTAATTTTAATGATTAACTATTTGAGACGACAAAAATGACCTAGACTGCCGGCGGTTGAGCAGGCGGGACCGTCGACGGAGAACGGAAGGGAGAGGACATGCGTGATTGATACGGCTCGTTTGAATTAACTTTAAACTGAAGCCACACAGCCAGATACTAGAGCAGACTTGACAGGAGTCATATCGCTGTTAGCCACCAAGGAAGGAGACGCGGCCTAAGTCTGTAGCCGCTGCTATGATTCACCACCCTGCATTTTCTTCATATAAATTTGCATGGTTGGATAATGTTGTAAAAGTCCCTCATATGCTTATATCATTTCAATTTTCTCCTGACAGAATACTAAGTAGTCCCTTAAATCTATAATTAATATCATATTTAACCTTATAATCCAAAATTTATACTCTGCCATTCCTCACCTTCAACATCTTCAACGACCAAACCCAATGCCCCTCAATTCACAAACTTGAAGTTTCTTAATAACCAAAAACTCTGCTTTACTAGTCTTGGTCAACCTCGCCTAGTCATAAATTCATACAGTAGTTAATCTTGTGTGTGGTCAAGCAAACCCATGCCAAAATGTGGATATTAGTGATATTAATTTGATTTACAATGGCGTTGATGGAGGACTGGCAACATCTTCTTGTTTAAACGTTAAAGCAATCCAGAGCGGAAACCAAATGCCAACCACTTGTGCCTAGTTTTATCTATGCTCTGAAATTAAATTCTGCGTAATTGTTGAAAGCATTCTAAAAATGAGATTTCTTATTTCATCACTGTAGGTGTACAATAAAAGCCAACTTTTTTGTTGTATATGCTACTAAAAAGCAGGGAAGTAGAAGAAGTTGACTTTCTTTTTGCATAGGATAAAATTAATAAAATGAGATTAGAAAACACTTCCACACAATCAACATCTAGGTATTCTATGGAAGGTTTGTCCAAAGAAAACCTGCTAATGAAAGAGCGAATTTATGTGATGTGCAAAGACGATGAAGTGATAAAGCTAGATTTCTCATTCATATTCTACTCCCATTTTGTTTCATTTACTCTTCGACATGGTTGTCAAGTTGGGATTTGGAGCATCGGAAACAATACCGCATACAAGCATTTGAGAGCGGCTTTTAGACTGCTAGAACAATTAGGTTCCGATCTGTGCTTTGAATGGAAAGGAACAAAGAATCTCTTAGGACTCCAATCAGTTGTATGCTGGCATCCTAAAGGCTTCAATTACTAAAGAATTGCAGGACTAGTCTCTTGTCTTTATTCTGGAACTGGTTTAAACCATTGTTTTAAGGACTCTTTAACAAGATTTGTAAGATAAAGAATGTTTGACTGCATAAAAGAACATACATATATCTTTTGTTTGTAAGTTTGAACTTTCATTTCAAAGAATTAAAAAAAAAAAAAAAAGTTGGTATAGATTTAGTGATTTACTTCGCTCTTTAGCCATTTTTGCTTTAGAATCTTCTTGGATATGGTTCAATTATATTGTATTGGACTGTTAGTATGTATGCTTTTTGCAATTTCTCTGTTTAGTGTTGTTTCAAATTATATATTTTAGGGATTAGTTTCAAACGCCATGAGCTCTCTCTTCTCCGAGCCATAGTTCATTACGAACGTACTCCCCAGGCGGGAAACTTAACGTGTTAGCTATAACATTGCACGGGTTTATATGCACAACGTCTAGTATCCATCATTTATGGCTAAGACTATTGGGGTATCTAATCCCATTCACTATCCTAGCTTTCTCTCTCAATGTCAATGTCGCCGTTGGTGTTAAGATCTAAGATTAAATTAGAAAGTGACCCATCATTTCTAGATTTTTCTTCATTTCATAAAGAGTAATTAGTCTCCCACTTTTTATCTTTATAATTTTTTTTCAATTCTAATTTTATCCTCTAAAAATTACTAAATAAGACAAACTAAAAATAATAACTACATCTAAGATATAATATTAAATCTGAATTTTCCAGAAATTGCAAAAATGCTACTTTTCAAAATTTAATTGAGTAAAATCTAAATTATTATTAAGTTGAAAGTAAGCTTGGCAAAAACCCTCCACGTAAACTGAAGCGCACTTAGATTCGAACCAAGGTCAGTTTCTTAGGACCCATACTTGAGTATATACTCAAGAAATAACTCTATTAAATCTTATTTTGATTAATTTTAAAATATCAAGGAATAATGCAAAATTTTGAGACGTATTTTAATATTTTAGTATTAAAAATTGTTTTATATAATTTAAAAAATGGATTTTTTTTTTTTTAATATTTGAAACAAAGGGGTTTTAAATAATATAAGAAAAATATAGTGGTGTAAAAAAATTCTACCAAACTTTACTCTTTCGTTTTCTATAAAATCCTTATAGCATCAGACTAAACTTTACCAATGCACCAACTCGCCATGATCGAACCCTTTGGTAAACTGGATTGTCCCACGGATGAAGACGCATCCGAAAGACATGATACTACTACTGAGTTGCTCTTATCCTTTCCAACCTGGGCCTATTACAAGGCAAGCTTGTTTCCTCTCTAGATTTGCTGTATATAATTTATTATGCAGATTTAAATAATTGTTCATAATGTAGAGCTTTATACGGAATTTTTTTTTTTTAAAAAAATTACGGTCCAAAGAATACTTTTTTTTAGATAAGTCCAATCAAGTTGAAGAATCGCAAAATGAATAACAATCATGTGGGTGCAGGAAATCTATATGTTAGAAGTGATGTGTATAAGTTCTTGAGCATCTTGCTGGAAATGTTGACAGGATTACGGGCTCTTGCCACCAATCGTCCCTTCGGCGTGCACAACTTGGTGGAGTACGCAAATCCATCTCTTTCGGACAAAAGAAAGCTGAAGAAGATAATGGACCCAAGGCTAGAGGGGCAGTACCCTGCAAAAGCGGCGTCCCAAGTTGGTGAGCTTATAGTAAAATGTCTGGAATCTGACCCCAAAAGTTGCCTTTCCATGGATCAAGTCCTGGAAACTTTAAAAAAAATCAGTGCCATTGAGGCAGACCCTAAAAAGGTTAGAGCCAAAGCCAAACACAATTCTACTAAGCACCGAGAAGAGTCGTCTTCTTCTTCTTCTGATTATTCATAATTGATAGCCGACGATACAATTATAGGCTGTTCAATCCAAATCGCGCTCAGACTGATTTCTGACTTCCACCGTTATAAGAATCTCCTCTGCTTCAGATTTATATAAGTAAATATCTGTCTCTTTCACTCAAATACTATTACGCTGGTGTGGAATGTAATTGCATGAAAACAGCATACTACATTGACAACACTTGTGATTGTAGCTAACTTTGAAAGATTGGTCGTTGATGAGATTTATTCCCCACAGTATGGAATATAAGTATACTAACTCGCCCTGTTTGAACCTTTTGTAAATTATATGCATTGCAAAGATATGTTTTTCCTACTGAGTTGCTCTTGTCTTTTCCAAGTTGGGTCTATTATAATATCTTTTTTCCCCATGAGTTTGCGGAAAAGTCCCATCTTGTTTGATATTAGGGATTTTAGGAAGGCCGTCCAATAAACAGTTTCAAGCCGTCTTGTGAATAAACAGTTTTCTCAACACTAGTAGAGTCAGACTCGCATGATTAACATCTCTATTTTGGTTAGCATCCTTTTCTTTCTAGAAAAACCTCTCCCACCATTGCTGTAAGACCAGAACCTACTGTTTCACTACAATCCAGTTTTATCTTTGAAAGCCGAGGATAAACTCCGTTCGGAGGCAGTTAATTGGCTCCAACTATCTCCTTCCACCCACCTTTGGCAATGGTGTGAAGAACTCACCAACTTCAATCCAAACGATAAAACCCTTCTTGAAATCTTTAATATTCTTCAATCCAGATGGTCAAACCTTTCGTGAAATCTTCAATACTTATAAAGTTGAAGAGACAACCTCTGGGATAAGGAGTTGAATAATTAAAAGTCATAATGATAACAAAGGGATTGGTGAGTAATTTTTCTCATATTGTGGTTGTCTCCACTGATGATGCTTGATTTGAGATCATGGTATTAATTGAAGACAAGTGGTTGTGCGGAGAAGTATGCTGTGACTTTTAACTACTGAGTGGCTTTTATCTGTGATTTTTTGCCCTCTAACACGTTGGCACTTCCCTGAATGTAAGCCATCGGTTAAGTTTTAGTTATCATTTGTTGTGTTGTATCCATAATAAATGCTACATGATATTGTTAGCGTCGGAATTGTTGATTGTACAACAGAATATACAGACCTTTTGTGACTAAACTTGAATAGTCCTTTCCATGTATAACTGCTTATAAGAATTTTATTCATCTTTGCTCGTATGTAAGTTTAGATTTAGTTTGCTCTATTCCTTATTGTCCCTAGTCACTACAGAATTACCTTCATGATGCTCATTTTTCTTTACAATTCAAAGCTATAGCCATTTGTGCAAAAACAATCTTATTGGTTATAGTCCATTTATGTTGTGCTGGATGGTAAAAGTATCCTCAAGTTCAACAGTTATGTAGTTTCATATCATATATAAAGGAATAGTTCTGAATTCCATAATCTCTTCTCTCAACCAAATTCATTATCACAGGGTGCTTCTTCTTCTTCTTTTAAATAAATTTAATAATAAATTAGAAGACACAAGTCCTTCAAAATAAATTTGAAATTTTGTCCTAAATCTAGAAAGCCGATTTCTAGAATTTCCCTTTCTCATTCTTGATGTATGTAAAACAGGTTTCATTTGCTTTATCTTGTTCCCATCTTCTTCATTTGCTAAACACTACCATCTTCAAACTGAAAATAGTCACCATTCAAGTCTGTGCCCTTTATGTGTGATTTTTAATTATGATAATAATTGCATGAGAATTTTCTTATATCTGAACGATTATGTCGTGCCTCGTGGATGGTTCTTAAGTTTGCTGTAGTTTCAATACTTCAAGTTAAACTTGTGTGTTCTCTTTATCAATACTTCGATTACATAGATCATTAAGGGTTAGTTACTTGATGAGCTTTTTGGCGTCAATATGAAGAGTTCAACATCCTATTGAAGAAGCTTGAACAAATCTAACATCTCTTTTGGTACATTTTTTTAACCAAATTTTGCTTCGGGCTCTCAAGATATATCATGAGCAATGAAAAACAATTCTGCATAGTTGATTCATTGAATTTGAGTACTTTTTTCCATATAGGCAACATTTTGAGCTGAAAAAACCATTTGTTATTTGAGAAGTATCACTCATCTCCCCAGGTGTGTGTGTGTGTGTATATATATATATATGTGTGTGTGTGTGTTGAGCTCGGCTCGGCTCATGAGCTTAACGAATTGAGTATCCGAATGTTAGAACTCGGCTCATCAGTTGAGTCGAGCCGCTCGAGCTCGAGCCAAGCCCAAACCACTCACGAGCAGTTCAGCTTGGCTAACACCCCTACCCCTCATAGAGAGGTAAGCTATAATTCTCAATTAATGAGGTGTTCATGTAATTACACTAAAAGTGAGGGGACTAATTAATTATCGACGCAAAAACTTCTTGAAAGTTAAATTGTTATTTGTGTGTTTAAGGAGTTGCCTTGATTTTATGGTTTAATTATCAGTAAGATCCTCATATTTTATTTTAAAATTTTGGGAAAAAAAATATAATTTTAATCAATTTATCTTTGTAATCTAAAAATATGCCAATATATGCAATACAAAGTTAATATATTAATACTTAAATTTTAAAAAATAATGTAAAAAAGGAAAAAAAAAAAAAAAAGATTTTAATGTGCTTTTCATTAATTAAATATAATAAAGAATATTAAATATTAAAATTGTTTTATATAATTATAATTTGATTGTTAAAAGATAAGGAAAAAAAATGCAATATTTTTAACATTTGAAACAAAGGGGTTTCAGGGTAACTTTATAAAACCCTAGCGGCTTAAAAAACTTTGTAAAAAAATTTACTCTTTCGTTTTCTATGAAAGATCCCTGATAACGAAGCGTCAGATTAAACTTTACCCGCCATGATCGATTCCTTTGGCAAATTGGATTGTCTCACGGATGTATCCGGAAGGGATGATGCTGCTACTGAGTTGTTCTTCTCTTTTCCAAGTTTGGTCTATTATCATATTATTTTTCTCCACTACAAGGTAAGATTGTTTCCTCCCTAGATTTGCTGTATGTCATTCATAATGTTCTCTACTTATAATGTATTCTAGCCAACACGAAGAATCAAGGAAAAGATTCTTGTAATTAAATAGTATAATTAGTTACCTAAATTTTCATAGAATATACTCTGTTTCACGATAATACTGAAGGCTTTTCATGGACAGGGCAGTGAGCTTTACCTTGTTCAATCTGCGATGAATTTGCTATTATGTGCGCCTTTAAAGGGACAACATGAGTCTACTCTCATTGCCCTACTCGTATTTTTGTCCAATACTCGGTAGAGTCCGACTCCTATGATAATATCCTTGTCCTTGAAAATCATTCAAACCCCCCTTGGGCAATGGTGTCAACAACTCACCAACTTCAATCCATACTGAGCTCTCAGTTTACAGTCAAACCCTTGTGAAACCTTCTGAAGAATTTTAGACTTATTGAAGAAACGAAGAACAAGAAAGAACAATGCAAGAACGAGCTAAAGAGTAAAGTGAAAAACTGTTTCTGGAATCTTTATTTTTACTAACTGACAAAACAGAAACAAGGCAGGCTAATTTATACTACCCTTAATACAAAAACGCAGCGTATTAGCTGTTTGTAAAGATTACAAAATACACCCTAATTTTGACTAAATTGCAAACTTGTAAAGAATACAAACAGATCCCTTTATACAAATTCTTCTCAACATCTCCCCTTAAACAAAACTCCACTACACTTACCAAAACATCCAATAACAATCCACATTACACATTCTTCTCAATATCTCCCCTTAAACAAAACTTCACTACACATACCAAAACTCCAATCTGTTTTTACACTCCAGCTCCCAGAATATTCAACAAAAATCCACTACACTTACCAAAACATCCAATAACAATCCACATTACACATTCTTCTCAATATCTCCCTATCTCCCTTTAAGCAAAACTTCACTACTCATACCAAAACTCCAATCTGTTTTTACACTCCAGCTCCTAGACTATTCAACAAAACTCCACTACACTTTTACACTCTAGCTCTCCGAATATGCACACCAAAGCTCAAACCACACTTAGAATCTTCACAGTAGCCAGTTTTAACATACTGCAGCTTCCAAGAAAAAAAAAAATACCACACAATATCAACAACATCAGAGCACACCAGCTATAAGGAAACTTCAACAGAGGATGAAACAATAGTTTAAAAACACACCAGTTTTCCCAAAGTTCACTAGTTACACAGCAGCTTTAAGAAACCCAGAGAAAGAAATCTCTACACAAAGCTAGAAAAGCATCACATAATAGCTACAACAATTCAAATATATCAGTATAGCAACAAACTTAGCTCTTAACCAATCCACTAGTTACACAGCAGGGCACCACATAATAGCTCAACAACATCAGATCACACCAGCTATAAGGCAGCTTCAACAGAGGATGAAATAATAGTTTAAAAAATACACCAGCTTTCCCAGAGTTCACCAGTTACACAACAGCTTCAAGAAACCCAGAAAAATAAATCTCCACACAAAGCTAGAAAAGCATCACATAATAGTAGTTATACAGCAGTCTTAACCAATCCATCAGCTCTGTAACTCTTCTTCAGGTAAGAAAGGCAATACAGTTAGTTTCTCTTTAAGAGTGTGGAACCTATGTGCTGCAAGCGCCTTGGTCAGAACATTAGCAACTTGATATTCTGAAGGCTGACAGTCTTTTTTCAGCAGCCAGCTCCCTCACATAATGCACATCAATTTCGATGTGCTTTGTTCTAGCATGAAACACTGGGTTGGAGGACTGTAACGACTTTATTCTCATAAAAATATGCATAGTAAAAGTACATGTAAAATAACATAAAAAGTTGGGCCCAAAATTTTCCTTTATTAAACATATGTATTCTTTATACAAATATATACAATATTTGTATCATATGCAAAACTATCAAAATAGAGTGGACAGTGTAGCCATTTCTCTTCGTGTGCCGAGGTCCATCCGACTGTGTCCTCATCTAGAACCTGCAAAAACATAGGGAACAACTGGATGAGCACAAAACAATGCTTAGTAAGTAAACCCATTTACTCAAATATCCCCGTAACTCTTTCTCTAATTCTTTCCCTACCATTTCTATTGACTCTTTCTCTTATAACTCTTTTATACTAACTTTCTTTCTAGTAAGTCACGGCCCCATCTGATTGGAGGCACGGCTGAGACTCGCTCCCACTCCCTGTGACTTCTACTCATTCTAGCCGATCGGACTTGGTTGTGCACGGATTCAGAACCTTTGGCCATGTGAGTGCATAGAATCTCTCGGGTAAACTCGGGTATAGCCCTCATCCGCATGTACTCTGCGGGCTACACCACTTCTTTATATGATACTCTTGCCGCTCTCTCTATACGGCGTATATGCGGGAATACTCTACCCGTACTCACAGGTTCCCCATCGTACAACCTACTCTATGCTCTTATTAAGGACTACTCTAGCTTTTACTCTATAGTGCTCATTCTCTCTTTCTCTGTACTCTTAGAGTAGTCTAAACTCAAAAGTCTCTACTCTTTCTCTACTCTCTTTTCTAGTGCATAAATAAAGCATAGTTAATGCACATAAATGACTCATACTCATTAATGCATTTATGAAATGCAACTATGACATGTAGCAACAATTAAGGCTTTCTACTCTTACTTATGCTTCTCTTGAGCATTTCATCATACAACTCATGTGCATAAAAACTCTACTCTAATTCTAACTTTTCTCTTTTCTTTAATCAACCAAATGGGAGAAAACTCCCTCATAAACTCTAAATTTCCTGTCAAAAGAAAAACACTTCCATAAACTTGCTCAAAACTTCCTCCAACTTCTATCAAACTCAACCCAACATCAAGCAAATAAAACACTTCTCATAACTCAATTTATGTGTATCACTCAATCATAACTACTAATCTCATTCAACAATTTAATGAATACATACACACACACACACACACACACACACACACACACACACATATATATATATATATATCTACTCAAAAGAGTTCTTAAATCTCAACTTAGGTTGAATTTACTTACCTTATGGGGAAAAAGCTTCTTTAACACTTCTTCTTTCCTTTGGGAGCTTGCCTTTTCTCTACAACTTAACCAACAACCACAACATGAGACTCTAATCAAAACATAATAAAACTCTCATCTAAAGCAAGAATCCTTACCTTAGGATGCTTTAGATTAAAACCCTACTAAAAGTTACTCAAAAAGGCTCTTGGAAATCCTTGGAAGATTGAAGGAATTTGAGAGAATTTGGAAAATAAAGGAGGCGGTGGAATGGGAAAATGAAGAGTTCTCAAAGACTAAACCCCTTAAATATCTCTTAACAACTCATTCTTCCCATTTTGCCCTTGCTCTTTCTTAGAAATTCCATCCATATCCTTTGATTCCTTACAAACACACCCCCATACTAACATATTCTCCATGAAATTTCCTTACATTTTACTCCCTACTTTTCCTGCTAATTAGGAGTAAAATAGTCAAATAGTACCCAAGGAAAAACATTTCTAAAACTCAATAAACTTTTCAACCGGAACATCGCTGCGGCGACGAAACTTCCTTCGCTACAACGAAACTGTCCAACAGCTTTCCCGTGGCTTCAACACCTCTTCACCGCGGCGAAGATTATTTCCCCTCGGCGAGCCCTGTAGCAGCAAAAACCTTCTAAATTTGACACAATTCAAGGCAAAAACTCAACATATCAATACAACCAAAGACCAACCAACCACTATTCATAAAAACCGACTCAAATAAGAGCAAAATAAGAAACATTAGCAACGTACCTCAAGTGGGGCGTTACAATTCTTCTCCCCTTAAAAGAATTTCGTCCCCGAAATTCATACGAACAACTCGGGGAAGCAATTCTACATGTCTTGTTCTACTTCCCATGTGGCCTCCTCTACTTTGTGATTCCTCCAAAGAACCTTCACTAGAGGAATGCTCTTGTTCCGAAGCTCTTTAATCCTTTTATCCAGAACTTGAACCGGCTATTCTTCATACACAAGGTTCTTTGCTAGCTCAACATCCTCAACACTCAGGATATGGGAGGGATCACTTACATATTTCTGCAACATCGAGACATCAAAAACCTCATGTATTTTATCCATATGAGGGGGTAGTGCTAACCTATAGGCAACCTTCCCCACTCGTTGTAGAATCTCAAATGGACCAATGAATCTCGGTGCCAACTTCCCTTTGTTCCCGAAGCGCATCACTCGCTTATAGGGGGAAACTCTCAGAAATACTTTATCACCCACTTGAAATTCGACCTCTTTTCTCTTTAAGTCGGCATAGCTCTTTTGTCGATCTTGGGCTTGCTTCATCCTATTTCTGATCAATCTAACATCTTCTGTGAGTTTCTGAGTCACCTCTGGCCCAAGAGCTGTACTCAACTCATCCTTTTCACCTACCTCATCCTTTTCACCTACCTCATCCCAATGTAGGGGAGACCTACATCGTCTACCATACAAAACCTCGTAAGGCGCCATCTTAATTGTAGATTGATAACTATTATTGTAGGCAAACTCCACCAGGGGTAGCATTTCATGCCAAGATGCTCTATAATCTATACAGCAAGCTCTCAACATATCCTCAAGCACCTGATTCGTCCTCTCGGTTTGGCCATCCGTCTGAGGATGATAGGCGATCAACGCCGCCTAGTACCTAAGTTCCTCTGTAAACTCATCCAGAAGGCTGAGACAAATCTGGAATCTCTATCTGACACTATTGTCTTGGGCACACCATGTAACCTGACTACCTCCTTAATGTAGATCTGAGCCAACTGATCTGCAGTGGTGCTTTCCTTTACTAGAAGAAAATGGGCTGATTTGGTTAACCTATCCACAATCACCCATATAGCATTATACCCTCTCTGGACTCTAGGGAGACCGGTGATGAAATCCATTAAAATACTCTCCCATTTCCACTCTGGAATACTAAGTGGTTGAAGCAACCCTGACGGCCGTTGGTGTTCTGCTTTCACTTGCTGACAAGTCAGACATTTAGCTACGAACTCTGCAATGTCTTTCTTTATACCTGTCCACCAATAGCTTTTCTTTACATCCTGATACATCTTAGTTGCTCCAGGATGAGCAATGTATGGTGTGTCATGAGCCTCCATAAGAATTCTCTATCTCAACTCACTGATCGGAGGAATACACAACCGATTCCTAAAATAGAGAACACCATCTCTCACACAGAATTCTGATGTCTTGCCCTCAAGCACTTGCTGAACTATTTTCCGACACCACTCATTAGCCACTTGCTTTTCTTTCACTTCCCATAGTAAGGTAGTCTGAATCTCTAACCTTGTAATCCTTCCCGGAATCACTTCGATTTGCTCTCTACACAACTCTTCTATCAACTCTTTTTGCTTAATGAGTCGGGATAAATAGGCTTTTCTACTTAGGGCATCGGCTACTACATTGGCTTTCCCCGGTTGATATTTGATCTCGCACTCATAATCTTTAACCAGCTCTAACCATCTTCTCTGCCTCATATTCAACTCCTTCTGGGTAAAGAAATACTTTAAACTCTTATGATCAGTGTAGATGTTGCTCTTTGCACCATAGAGGTAATGCCTCTAAATCTTTAAGGCAAAGACCACAACTGCTAACTCTAAATCATGCGTAGGGTATCTCATTTCATGCTCTTTCAACTGCCGAGAGGCATATGCTATCACCCTACCTAATTGCATTAACACCACACCAAGTCCTTGCAAAAAGGCGTCTGTATAAATGTTAAAATCTACACCCTCATGTGGCAACACTAACACTGGGGCTGTTGTTAACCTCTTTTTCAATTCTTGGAAACATTCCTCACAAGCTTCCGACCATACAAAAAGAGTCTTCTGTTTGGTAAGAGCTGTCAATGGTTTAGCCAACTAGGCAAACCCTTCCACGAATCGCCTGTAGTAACCTGCCAAGCCTAAGAAACTTCTGACCTCTAAGGATTGCCTGCCACTCAAGGATTGCCTGCACTTTACCCGGGTCTACAGAGATCCCTTCCTTCGATACAGTATGGCCCAAGAATATTACTTGATCGAGCCAAAACTCACATTTTGAAAACTTAGCATACAACTGCTTTTCTCTCAACTGTTGTAGCACTATTCTCAAATGTTCCTCATGCTCTTCTCTCGATTTAGAGTAAACCAGGATATCATCTATGAAAACCACTATAAATTGATCCAAACAATCGTGAAATACCCGATTCATCAAGTCCATAAAAACTGCTAGGGCATTAGTCAAACTAAACGGCATCACTACAAACTCATAATGCCCATACCTTGAACGGAAAGCAGTCTTAGCTATATCTTGCTCAGCCACTCGTACCTGATGGTACCCTGACCTCAAATCAATCTTGGAGAATACTGCTGCCCCTTTCAACTGATCAAACAAATCATCTATTTGGGGTAGCGGGTACTTATTCTTCACTGTCACCTTATTCAGCTCTCTGTAATCAATACACATCCGTAGTGATCCGTCTTTCTTCTTGACAAACAAAATTGGGGCTCCCAAGGGAGAATGACTTGGTCGGATAAAACCTTTATCCAAAAGCTCTTTGAGTTGCTTCTTTAATTCCTGAAGTTCTGATGGGGCCATTCGGTAAGGGGTTTTAGATATTGTGCTATCCCTGGTGCTAGTTCGATACTAAATTCAACCTCTCTGTCCGGTGGCAAACCTGGTAAATCTTCCGGAAACACATCTAAAAACTCTCGAACTATAGGCACCTTCTGAATCTCGGGCTGTGGAACATCACCACTCTGCACTACATGAGCAATATATCCAGAACACCCCTTTCTTAACATCTTTCTAGCCTTCACACTACTAATTAACATATTCAACTGATGGCCCTCTCTAAAGCTAAATTTATCTCCACTATCGAGATTAAATCTCGCTTTCTTCTTTCGACAATCGATCTCTACTCCATACCTCCCTAGGAAATTCATGCCCAAAATCACATCAAAGTCGGGCATATCAAAAACTATTAAATCGACTGCTAACTCTCGACCATGGATCACTATGGATTCTCCTAACAACATCTCCTGAGTCAACACACTCACCCCATCGGGTAACTCAATCTTAATAGGTTGACTCACTCTGCTAGGTTTCAAACCTAATCTCTCAATCATCCCATGCGATACAAAAGAATGGGTAGCCCCTGAATCAATTAAAGCATATAAAGAAACAGCATGGAATAACAATCGACTCAGCCATAATGATGGATCGGCCTCGCTTCACCCTACGCCACCGTAAAAACTCTGGCATTAGTACCTCTCGAACTTTGAGCTGCGGGTGGAAAAGGAGCTTTACAATCCTTCTTCAGATGCCCTGGCTGTCGGCACTTGTAACACACATTTCTATCCCTCAAACATTCTCCTGAATGGTTCCTCCCACATTTAGCACAAAGGGGCAACCCTTTGGTTATGGGTCGCTTGTTCTGCCAATCCCTCCCGTTACTCTTGGGTTGAAACTTCTTCTTGGCCCTTACTTCTCTATTCCTTGATGTATCCACTCTCTCCCTCTACAAAGTAGTGGATGGTTCATTGAGTACTAGTAAAGATGACCCTTCTGCAATGTGCTTATTTACATAAATCTCTGCCTTTAATGCCCTTGTCAAAGCCTCACTATAGGTATGAGGAGGCTCAGCTCCTATCATCACATCTCGGGCAATATCGGATTTCAACCCCTGAACAAACTTATCCTTCCTTAACCTGGAGTGTACACTATCCCGGGTGCAAATTGGGCGAGGGAATTGAATCTTACCGAATACTCCTTCACCGTACTAGTCCCCTGTTTCAAATGAATAAACTCTTGGACTTTCTCATGTACTCGATCTTCCATTCGATACTCGGCCTCAAACAGTCTCTTAAATTCTTCCCAAGTCATCAGAACCGAGTCATGAGTCTCTTTCATTAGTTCCCACCAAATTCGAGTATCTCCTCGAAACAAGAAACTAGCATATCTAATTCTCTCTCTGTCGTTCATAGGAAACAAGGCCACTGTCCGCTCTACGGACTTAAACCACTCTTCTACTTCTAGCGGATCCCTTGTACCCCTAAACTCTGACGGCTGGTGTTGGCTTGCAAGCCCCTGAACCGGATCAACTCGATTTGGTACTACCTGAGGTACCGGCCCCTCACGCTCTTGTCTTGCAGGCCATCCTCTACTAGGGGTCTTAGTTCTTTCTTGTACAACTCTCCCCTGACTCTCTGCTAACACCTCTTGAACAATATTCCAGATCAATGTCGCATCAAGAGTAGGGAGGTTGGTTCTGGTGGGTTAGAGGGTTCTCCCTCATTCATTACACTCTTACCCTTATTTCGGTTACTACGCCTCATCTACAAAACGACCACACTTGATCAATTCGAGAGAACACTTAACGTAAGGAAAAAATTAACTTACACAGTTGGCTCTTGGACATCGTAGCGATGAGAATGGTACACTGTCAAATCCCAAAATCTTTGCTTTGATACCAAAAATATAACGACTCCATTCTTATAAAAATATGCATAGTAAAAGTACATGTAAAATAACATAAAAAGTTGGGCCCAAAATTTTCCTTTATTAAACATATGTATTCTTTATACAAATATATACAAGATTTGTATCATATGCAAAACTATCAAAATAGGGTGGACAGTGTAGCCATTTCTCTTCGTGTGCCGATGTCCATCCGACTGTGTCCTCATCTAGAACCTGCAAAAACATAGGGAACAACTGGATGAGCACAAAACAACACTCAGTAAGTAAACCCATTTACTCAAATATCCCCGTAACTCTTTCTCTAATTCTTTCCCTACCATTTCTATTGACTCTTTCTCTTATAACTCTTTTATGCTGACTTTCTTTCTAGTAAGTCACGGCCCCATCTGACCAGACGCATGGCTGAGACTCGCTCCTACTCCCTGTGACTTCTAGTCATTCTAGCCGATCGGACTTGGTTATGCACGGATTTGGAACCTTTGGCCATGTGAGTGCATAGAATCTCTCGGGTAAACTCGAGTATAGCCCTCATCCGCATGTACTCTGCGGGCTACACCACTTCTTTATATGATACTCTTGCCGCTCTCTCTATACGGCGTATATGCGGGAATACTCTACCCGTACTCACAGGTTCCCCATCGTACAACCTACTCTATTCTCTTATTAAGGACTACTTTAGCTTTTACTATATAGTGCTCATTCTCTCTTTCTCTGTACTCTTAGAGTAGTCTAAACTCAAAAGTCTCTACTCTTTCTCTACTCTCTTTTCTAGTGCATAAATAAAGCATAGTTAATGCACATAAATGACTCATACTCATTAATGCATTTATGAAATGCAACTATGACATGTAGCAACAATTAAGGCTTTCTACTCTTACTTATGCTTCTCTTGAGCATTTCATCATACAACTCATGTGCATAAAAACTCTACTCTAATTCTAACTTTTCTCTTTTCTTTAATCAACCAAATGGGAGAAAACTCCCTCATAAACTCTAAATTTCCTGTCAAAAGAAAAACACTTCCATAAACTTGCTCAAAACTTCCTCCAACTTCCATCAAACTCAACCCAACATCAAGCAAATAAAACACTTCTCATAACTCAATTTATATGTATCACTCAATCATAACTACTAATCTCATTCAACAATTTAATGAATACACACACACACACACACACACACACACACACACACACACATATATATGCTCAAAAGAGTTCTTAAATCTCAACTTAGGTTGAATTTACTTACCTTATGGGGAAAAAGCTTCTTTAACACTTCTTCTTTCCTTTGGGAGCTTGCCTTTTCTGTAATAGCCACTACTCATAATGAAAAACATATAAAATAACATAAAGAAATTGGGCCCAAAATTTTCTTTTATTAAACATATATACATATTCTTTACAAACATATACATTTTTACACAAAATGCATAACATAAACAAAAGTCATCAAAAACATAAGGGACAGTGTAGCCACTCCCCCTCGAACGCCGACATCCATCCGACAGTGTCCTCACCTAGGTCCTACAAAACATAGGAAAACAACGGTGTGAGCACTAAAATAATGCTCAGTAAGTAAATCCTCTACTCATGCTATCCCCGTAACTCTCTCTCTCATTCTTTCCTTACAACTCCTCATGCAATTTCTCTTTGGGTTCTACTCTATTTTCTCTTTCTCTTTCCCTTAGAAATCTTTTCTCATAACTCTTTCATAATTCACGACCCCATCTTACCGGGGGCATGGCCGGGACTCACTCCCACTCTATGTGACCTCTATTCACTCTAGCCGATCGGACTCGGTTATGCATGGATTCGGAACCCTTGGCCATATCAGTATATAATCTCTCTCTCTCGGGTACTCGGGTATAGCCCTCATCCACATGCACTCTCACAGGCTACACCACTTCTCTATCTGATACTCATGCCGCTCTCTCAATGCGGCGTACATGCGGGAATACTCTACCCATTACTCACGGGTTCCCCATCGCACAACCTACTCTATTCTCTTTCTCTTAACTCTTAAAGTAGCTTATACTCATATTCTCTACTATATCTCAAGCTACATCTTACTGCTTAAGTGCATAAACAATTGTGTAGAACTAGCTCATGCTCACTAATGCACTAATGAAATGCCAACTACAAGATTTCCTCAAAACCGTTATTCTGCACAGGTTACACTTAAAAGACCATAACTTTCATTATACACCTCTGATTGCTACGGTTATGGTCTAGTTTCAAATCTTAGAAACAGGGCTACAACTTCTCTGTTTTGATCTCAGCCCAATTCAAACTGTAAGATACTCAAAAATTACTTAGAAAGTTACAGCAGTGACAAGGCAGATTTCACTTAGGCATTTCATCAAACAACTCATATGCATAAAAACACTCTGCTAAAATTACTACTAAACTTCATTTTTCTAGCCATCCAAAATGGGGAAAAACTCCCTCAAATATTCATAATCCCTGTCAAGAAAAGCACTCCCAAAAAGGTTTACCCTACATCTCTCAAACTTCATCTCAAACTCCATTCTCATTACACACTAAAACACTTCTCATACATGGAATCAATCCAACAACTACAAAAATAGCTACTCATCTCAACTCAATTTTCTCATAAATCATACTACATACTGATCATGCATACATCTCTACACAAAAAAGCTTTTTTAAAACTCAAGTTGGTTGGATTTACTTACCTTGTGCAAAGATGACTTCTTTAGCACTTTTCCTTCCCTTTGTGGACTTGTCTCTTCTCTACAACTCAAAACAACCACAAGGACCGCAACAACCCAATAAGACTTCACTACAAATATAAGAAAATTCACATCTAAAGCATGAATCCTTACCTTAGGATGCTTTAGATGAAATCCCTACACAAAACTCCTCTTAAATCCCTTAGCAATCTTGGAAGATTGGATGGAGAAATTGAGAGAAAATGGGCAAATGGAAGAGGCGGTGGAATGAAGATGTAAAGGGTTTCTCTACACTTAACTCTTTTTAATTCATATTATAAGCATCATTTCCCATTTTGCCCTTATCCTTCCTTGGAAATTTCATCTATATCCTTTGATTCTTTACAACTACACCCCCATCCAAACACAATCTCTACTAAATTTCCTTTCATTTTACTCCCCACTTTTCCTACTAATTAGGGGTAGAATGGTCATTGTGTCCCAAAAGAAGAATTCTCTAGAAAACTCAAGAATCTTTGTCTTAGGCTCGTGCCGCATGGCAAGCATTTTTCATCGCCTCGCGACGTACCCGAGAACCTACCCGTGGTGCAACTCCTCATCCTCGCCGCGGCGAAGCTTATTCTTCGCCCCGGGCGAAGATTGGATTTCCAACTTCACCCAAAACTCAACCAATTTCAAGGCAACAATTCAACCAACTCAACATGCAAACTCAATTTAAGTTGAAACAATAAACTTTTAACTAATACAACAAATCTTAAATACGTACCTCAAGTGGGATATTACAATTCTCCCCCCCTTAAAAGAATTTCGTCCCCGAAATTCACACGAATAACTCCGGGTATCTCTCCTGCATGTCTTGTTCCGTCTCCCATGTGGCTTCCTCTACCTTGTGATTCCTCCAAAGAACCTTCACTAATGGAATACTCTTTTCCAGAGCTCTTTAATCTTTC
The DNA here is from genome assembly GCA_026229545.1 of Pistacia atlantica. Taxonomy (NCBI): domain Eukaryota; kingdom Viridiplantae; phylum Streptophyta; class Magnoliopsida; order Sapindales; family Anacardiaceae; genus Pistacia; species Pistacia atlantica. The sequence continues at coordinate 29,574,673 of CM047909.1, forward strand.
GATCTAAAATCTGTACAGGGCACTCCTCATACACAAGATTCTCTACAAGATCGACGTCTCCTATACTCAAGATGTGGGAGGGATCACTTACATACTTTCGCAGCATTGAGACATGGAAGACATCATGCACCTTGTCCATATGAGGTGGTAGTGCTAACCTGTAGGCAACTTTCCCAATTCGTTGCAATACTTCAAATGGACCACTATACCTTGGTGCTAACTTCCCTTTGTTCCCGAAGCGCATTACTTGCTTATAAGGGGAAACTTTCAAAAATACCTTATCACCCACTTGGAACTCCACTTTTTTTCTCTTTAAGTCGGCATAACTCTTCTGTCTATCTTTGGCTTGCTTCATTCTACTTCGGATTAATCTTACATCCTCTATCATTTTCTGCGTCATTTCTGGCCCAAGAGCTATACTCAACTCACTCCTTTCGGCCAATCTCATCCCAATGTAGTGGAGATCTACATGGTCTACCATACAAAGCCTCGTAAGGCGCCATCTTTATTGTAGACTGATAACTGTTGTTGTAGGCAAACTCCACTAAAGGTAACATTTCATGCCATGTCATTCTGTAATCCATACAGCAAGCTCTCAACATGTCCTCAAGCACCTGATTCGTTCTCTCTGTTTGACCATCTGTCTGAGGATGATAGGCTATACTAAATGCCAAACGGGTACCCAAATTTCTCTGCAAACTAGTCCAAAAAGCTGAAACAAATCTCGAATCTCTATCTAACACTATTGTCTTGGGCACACCGTGTAATCTAACTACCGCTTTCACGTAGATCTGAGCTAACTGATCTGAGGTGGTACTTTCCTTTACTGGAAGGAAATGGGCGGCCTTAGTTAATCTGTCCACAATCACCCAAATGGCATTATAACCTTTCTGAACTCTAGGGAGACCTGTGATAAAATCCATCGAAATACTTTCCCATTTCCATTCTGGAATACTAAGTGGATGAAGCAACTCTGATGGCCATTGGTGTTCTGCTTTAACCTGTTGACAAGTCAAACATTTGGTTACAAACTCTGCAATATCCTTCTTCATACTTGGCCACCAGTAACCCTTCTTTACATCTTGATACATCTTGGTTGCTCCAGGATGAGCAGTGTATGGTGTGTCATGAGCCTCCATAAGTATTCTTTTCTTCAACTCATCATTTTGAGGAATACACAACCGATTCCTGAAATAGAGAACACTATCCAGTAAGTGGAACTCCGTTACCTTGCCCTCATGCACTTGTTGAACTATTCTCTGACACCACTCATCGACCACTTGCTTATTTTTGACTTCCTCCAGTAAAGTGGACTGGACCTCTAATCTAGCAATCCTTCTCGGTATCACTTCAATCTGTTCTTTACACAACTCTTCTATCAATTCTTTCTCTCTAGTAAGCCGGGACAAGTAAGCTTTCCTGCTCAAGGCATCAGCTACTACGTTGGCTTTCCCTGGTTGATACTTAATCTTACACTCATAATCCTTAACCAGCTCTAACCACCTTCTCTGTCTCATATTCAACTCCTTTTGAGTAAAGAAGTACTTTAAACTCTGGTGATCGGTGTAGATATTACTCTTGGCACCATAAAGATAATGCCTCCAAATCTTTAAAGCGAAGACCACAGCTGCCAACTCTAGGCATGCGTAGGGTATTTCATCTCATACTCTTTTAATTGCCGTGAGGCATATGCTATTACCCTACCTAACTGCATCAACACAACACCAAGTCCTTGCAAAGAGGCATTCGTATAAATGTCATAATCTACACCCTCCTGAGGCAATACTAACACTGGAGCTGTTGTTAACCTCTTCTTTAACTCTTGAAAACAGTCCTCACAAGCTTCTGTCCATACAAAAGGAGTCTTCTGTTTGGTAAGAGCTGTCAATGGTTTAGCCAACTGGGCGAACCCTTCAACAAATCGTCTGTAATAACCTGCCAGGCCTAAGAAACTTTGGACCTCTTTTACTGTCTTCGGCCTCTGCCATTCAAGGATTGCTTTAATCTTACTTGGATCTACTGAAATCCCTTCCTTCGATACTGTATGGCCCAGAAATATCCCTTGATCGAGCCAAAACTCACACTTCAAAAATTTAGCATACAACTGCCTTTCTCTCAACCGTTGCAACACTATTCTCAAATGTTCCTCATGCTCTTCTCTCAACTTAGAATAAACCAGGATATCATCTATAAAAACCACTATAAATTGATCCAAACAATCATGAAATACCCGATTCATCAAGTCTATAAAGACGGCTGGGGCATTAGTCAAACCAAACGTCATCACTACAAACTCATAATGCCCATACCTTGTACAAAAAGCAGTCTTAGCCACATCTTGCTCAGCCACTCTTACTTGATGGTACCCTGACCTCAAATCAATCTTGGAGAACACTGCCGCTCTCTTCAACTGATCAAACAAATCATCTATTCGAGGTAGCGGGTACTTATTCTTCACCGTCACCTTATTTATTTCTCTGTAATCAATACACATCTGTAGTGATCCATCTTTCTTCTTTACAAACAAAATTGGGGCTCCCCAGGGAGAATGACTCGGTCAGATAAAACCTTTATCTAAAAGTTCTTGGAGTTGTTTCTTTAATTCTTGGAGCTCTGATGGGGCCATTCGATAAGGGGCTTTAGATATAGATGCTGTTCCTGGTGCAAGTTCAATACTAAACTTAACCTCTCTTTCTGGCGGAAAACCCGATAAGTCTTCCGGAAACACATCCCAAAATTCTTGAACTATCGGCACCCTCTGAATTTCTAACTGTGGAACATCACCACTCTGTACTACATGAGCAATGTATCCAGAACAACCCTTTCTCAACATCTTTCTCGCCTTTACGCAACTAATCAACATACTCAATCGATGGCCCTCTCCAAAACTAAACTTATCTCCATTATCGAGATTAAATCTCGCTTTCTTTTTCCAACAATCAATTTCTACTCCGTTCCTCCCTAGGAAATCCATACCCAAAATTACATCAAAATCGGGCATATCGAAAACTATTAAGTCAACTACCAACTCTCGACCATGAATCACTACAGACTCTCCTATCAACATCTCTTGAGTCAACATACTAACTCCATCAGGCAACTCTATCTTAATGGGCTGACTCACTTTAACAAGTTTCAAGTTTAATCTCTCTATCATTCCATGAGAAATAAAAGAATGCGTGGCTCCAGAATCAATCAAAGCATATAAAAGAAACAAGATGAAATAACAAGCGACCGATTCTGGTGATGGGTGGCCTCGGCTTCACCCTGTGCCACTGTAAAAACCCTGGCATTTGTACCTCTAGAGGTCTGAGCCATCGGTGGAAGAGGAGCTTTACAATCTCTCTACATATGCCCTGGCTGTCGGCACTTGTAACACACATTCTGATCTCTCAAACACTCTCCTGGATGGTTCCTCCCACACTTAGCACAAGGGGGAAACCCTTCACATTGGGCCGGGCAAGCTTGCGTCGATCTCTCCTATTCTTCCTTGGTTGAAACTTCTTCTTGGCCCTTACTTCTCTGTTCTTTGTGACATCTACTCTCTCCCTCTGTAAGGTGGTGGATGGCTCACTAGGTACTGTCAAAGCCAATCCTTCTGCAATATACTTGTTCACATAGATCTCTGCCCTTAAAGCCCGTGCTAGAGCTTCACTGTAGGTATGAGGGGGCTCGACTCCTGTCATTACATCTCGAGCAATATCTGATCTCAACCCTTGCACAAACTTGTCTCTCCTTAACTCCGATGTATACACTATTCTGGGTGCAAAGCGAGCAAGGGAGTTGAATCTTACAGAATACTCCTTCACCATACTAGTCCCCTGCTTCAAGTGAATAAACTCTTGGACTTTCTCATGTACTCGATCTTCTGTTCGGTACTCGGCCTCAAACAACCTTCTGAATTCCTCCCAAGTCATCGAGGCTATGTCATGGGTCTCCTCCATTAATTCCCACCATATACGGGCATCTCCTTTAAACAAGAAACTAGCATATCTGATCCTCTCTCTATCATTCAGGGGAAACAATGTCGCCGTCCGCTCTACGGACTTAAACCATTCCTCTGCCTCTAGCGGGTCCCTTGTACCCTTAAATGCTGGCGGCTGGTGCTGATTTACAAGCCCCTGAATCGGATCACCTCGAGTCTGTACTGGCTGAGGTACCAACCCTTCTCGCTCTTGTCTCAGAGGCGGTACTCTATTGGAAGTCTCAGTTCTCTCCTGAACTACTCTCCCCTGACTCTCCGCTAAAACCTGCTGTACTATAGCTCAAATCCTCGTCTCATCAAGGGTAGGGGGAGTCAATTCTGGTGGGTTGGAGGATTCTCCCTCATGCATCACACTCTTACCCTTCCTCCTGTTACTACGCCTCATCTACAAAACAACCGTATTTGATCAACTCAAAGAACACTTAAAGTAAGGAAAGAATTAACTCACACATTCGGCTATCGGACGTCGTAGCGAGAAGAATGGCACACTGTTAAATCCCAAAATCTCGGCTCTGATACCAAAAATGTAATAGCCACTACTCATAATGAAAAACATATAAAATAACATAAAGAAATTGGGCCCAAAATTTTCTTTTATTAAACATATATACATATTCTTTACAAACATATACATTTTTGCACAAAATGCATAACATAAACAAAAGTCATCAAAAACATAAGGGACAGTATAGCCACTCCTTCTTGAACGCCGACATCCATCCGACAGTGTCCTCACCTAGGTCCTGCAAAACATAGGAAAACAACGGGGTGAGCACTAAAATAATGCTCAGTAAGTAAATCCTCTACTCATGCTATCCCCGTAACTCTCTCTCTCATTCTTTCCTTACAACTCCTCATGCAATTTCTCTTTGGGTTCTACTCTATTTTCTCTTTCTCTTTCCCTTAGAAGTCTTTTCTCATAACTCTTTCATAATTCACGACCCCATCTTACCGGGGGCACGGCCGGGACTCACTCCCACTCTACGTGACCTCTATTCACTCTAGCCGATCGGACTCGGTTATGCATGGATTCGGAACCCTTGGCCATGTGAGTATATAATCTCTCTCTCTCGGGTACTCGGGTATAGCCCTCATCCACATGCACTCTCACGGGCTACACCACTTCTCTATCTGATACTCATGCCGCTCTCTCAATGCGGCGTACATGCGGGAATACTCTACCCATTACTCACGGGTTCCCCATCGCACAACCTACTCTATTCTCTTTCTCATAACTCTTAAAGTAGCTTATACTCATATTCTCTACTATATCTCAAGCTACATCTTACTTCTTAAGTGCATAAACAATTGTGTAGAACTAGCTCATGCTCACTAATGCACTAATGAAATGCCAACTACAAGATTTCCTCAAAACCGTTATTCTGCACAGGTTACACTAAAAAGACCATAACGTTCATTATACACATCTGATTGCTACGGTTCTGGTCTCGTTTCAAAGCTTAGAAACAGGGCTACAACTTCTCTGTTTTGATCTCAGCCCAATTCAAACCGTAAGATACTCAAAAATTACTTAGAAAGTTACGGCAGTGACAGGACAGATTTCACTTAGGCATTTCATCAAACAACTCATATGCATAAAAACACTCTGCTAAAATTACTACTAAACTTCATTTTTCTAGCCATCCAAAATGGGGAAAAACTCCCTCAAATACTTATAATCCCTGTCAAAAAAAGCACTCCCAAAAAGGTTTACCCTACATCTCTCAAACTTCATCTCAAACTCCATTCTCATTACACATTAAAACACTTCTCATACATGGAATCAATCCAACAACTACAAAAATAGCTACTCATCTCAACTCAATTTTCTCATAAATCATACTACATACTGATCATGCATACATCTCTACACAAAAAGCTTGTTTAAGACTCAAGTTGGTTGGATTTACTTACCTTGTGCAAAGATGACTTCTTTAGCACTTTTCCTTCCCTTTGTGGACTTGTCTCTTCTCTACAACTCAAAACAACCACAAGGACAGCAACAACCCAATAAGACTTCACTACAAATATAAGAAAATTCACATCTAAAGCATGAATCCTTACCTTAGGATGCTTTAGATGAAATCTCTACTCAAAACTCCTCTTAAATCCCTTAGAAATCTTGGAAGATTGGATGGAGAAATTGAGAGAAAATGGGCAAATGGAAGAGGTGGTGGAATGAAGATGTAAAGGGTTTCTCTACACTTAACTCTTTTTAATTCATATTATAAGCATCATTTCCCATTTTGCCATTGTCCTTCCTTGGAAATTCCATCTATATCCTTTGATTCTTTACAACTACACCCCCATCCAAACACAATCTCTACTAAATTTCCTTTCATTTTACTCCCCACTTTTCCTACTAATTAGGGGTGGAATGGTCATTGTGTCCCAAAAGAAGAATTCTCTAGAAAACTCAAGAATCTTTGTCTTAGGCTCGTCGCCGCGGCGAAGCATTTTTCGTCGCCTCGGCGACATAGGGCAGAACCTAACCGTGGTGCAACTCCTCATCCTCGCCGCGGTGAAGCTTATTCTTCGCCCCGGGCGAAGATTGGATTTCCAACTTCACCCAAAACTCAACCAATTTCAAGGCAACAATTCAACCAACTCAATATGCAAACTCAATTTAAGTTGAAACAATAAACTTTTAACTAATACAACAAATCTTAAATACGTACCTCAAGTGGGATATTACATTTTCTCTACAACTTAACCAACAACCACAACATGAGACTCTAATCAAAACATAATAAAACTCTCATCTAAACCAAGAATCCTTACCTTAGGATGCTTTAGATTAAAACCCTACTAAAAGTTACTCAAAAAGGCTCTTGGAAATCCTTGGAAGATTGAAGGAATTTGAGAGAATTTGGAAAATGAAGGAGGCGGTGGAATGGGAAAATGAAGAGTTCTCAAAGACTAAACCCCCTTAAATATCTCTTAACAACTCATTCTTCTCATTTTGCCCTTGCTCTTTCTTGGAAATTCTATCCATATCCTTTGATTCCTTACAAACACACCCCCATACTAACATATTCTCCATGAAATTTTCTTACATTTTACTCCCCACTTTTCCTGCTAATTAAGGGTAAAATGGTCAAATAGTACCCAAGGGAAAACATATCTAAAACTCAATTAACTTTTCAATCGGAACGTCGCCGCGGTGCGAAGCTTCCTTCACCGCGGCGAAATTGTCCAGCAGCATCCCCGTGGCTTCAACACCTCTTCGCCGCGGTGAAGATTATCCTTTGCCCCGGCGAGCCCTGTAGCAGCAAAAACCTTCTAAATTTGACTCAATTCAAGGCAAAAACTCAACATATCAATACAACCAAAGACCAATCAACCACTATTCATAAAAACTGACTCAAATAAGAGCAAAATAAGAAACATTAGCAACGTACCTCAAGTGAGGCGTTACAAGGACAAAGCCCCTGCACTCATATTGTCACACCAAAGAGTGGGGACAGAATTGATTGCTATTCCAAGTTCTTGAAACAGTGTCTAAATCTAGACTAATTCAGTGGCTGCCTGACTAAGAGCCCTATATTCAGCCTCTGTTGAAGACAATGCAACCACCTTTTGTTTCCTAGAACACCATTGTACTAGGTTGCCCCCAAGGAAGATACTGTACCCTGTAGTGGATCTTCTATCACCTAAGTCACTAGCCCAATCTGCATCAGCATATCCCTTTAACTGAAAATGTTGTTGTTTCTTAAAGAACAAACCATGTTGGATTGTCCCTTTAATATACTAAAGAACCCTCTTACAGGCTGTCCAATGATTGGTGGTAGGGTGCTGAAGAAATTGGCTTAACCTATTGACAGCAAAAGCCAAATCAGGCCTTGACAAGGTTAGATACTGCAGGCCACCTACAAGACTTCTATAAAGTGAGGGTTGGTCAAAAAATTCACTATCTTCTTTTAGAAGTCTTGTGCCTGTTGCCATAGGAGTATTACAAGGTTTGCATTCCGAGAGCCCAGCTTTGATTAGAAGATCTTGTGCATATTTGGCTTGAGTAAGTAATAGACCCTCTTCATTTCTATGCACCTCAAATCCCAAAAAATAGTTAAGTGCACCTAGAGTTTTTAGAGCAAACCTACTGTTCAAGTCCGTAACAATCTGATCAATCAAGGTTGAATCATTCCCAGTAATTAGAATATCGTCTACATACACCAATAGATAGATTACTTTAGTTCTATTCTTAAAAAAGAACAAGCTTGTATCAGAAACACTGCCCTGAGAACCCCAATCAATAAGAGCAGTTTTTAATTTGTCAAACCAGGCCCTTGGGGCTTGTTTGAGGCCATAAAGAGCCTTATGAAGTCTACATATATGTTTAGGATGAAGCTGATCAGTAAAACCCTCAGGTTGCATCATAAATACTGTCTCTATAAGCTCCCCATTTAAAAATGCATTGTTGATGTCTATTTGTTGGATTTCCCAACTGTTATGGATAGCAAGAGAGAGCATGATTCTAATAGTTGTAGGTTTAATTACCAGTGAAAACGTGTCAAAGTAATCTAATCCAGGAGTCTGCTGAAACCCCTTGGCAACTAACCTTGCCTTATACTTTTGAAGGGTGCCATCAGGTTTCAATTTAGTCTTAAAAACCCATTTACAGCCTACTACATTCATGTCTGTCGTAAGGGGTACCAGTTCCCATGTTTTGTTCCTCAATAGTGCATCAAACTCCTCATTCATAATTGTTTTCCATTTAGGAATTATGACTGCTTTTGCAGTAGTTTTTGGCTCTGGCAAAATAGACAAACTTGTAATATAAGCCTAACCTATAGAATGTTGAGACTGAGACTTTGATCTTGTAATCATTGGATGGTTATTGGTGATAGATTTGTGCTGTGGAATAGGAAGAACAATTTCTAGCTGAATTCCAGAAGATGCAGCCTGATCACTCACTAATGAACCTTTAGCTAAACCAGAATCTAAAGTATGATCATTCACTAATGAACCTTTAGCTAAACTAGAATTTGAAGTATGATCATTCACCCATGAGTCTTTAGCTAATCCAGAACCTGAAGCTCCTTGAGCTAGGCTTACTAATGAACCTTTAGCTAAAACTGAATCTGAAGTATGATCACTCACCAATGAACCTTTAGCTAAACTAGAATCTGAAGTATGATCACTCACCAATGAACCTTTAGCTGAACCTGAATCTGAAGCACCTTGAACTACGTTTGTTACATCAGGAGAATAAACTGGTAAATCAGAAAACCCTCTTATAGGTGTGTGAGCTGTAGGCAGAATATCACATACAAAACAGAACCGATAGGAATCTAGAACACCAGCACCAGAATTCAAACAGTGAGATAAATCCCAGGATGAATGTAAATCTTCAACATTAGAATAGAAATTTGATTCTGCATTATCCAAGTCTTCAAACAGAAAACACTTAAAACCAGTCTTATAAGGGAATTCCTCTTCATTGAACTTAGCTTGTTTTACTATGTAAATTTTTCCTATAGAAGAGTTTTTCCTGTAGAAGAGAGGCACTTATATCCTTTATGTGCTGAGCTATATCCAAGAAAAACATACTTCTCGGTATGGTAGGATAACTTATGTTTTTGGTAGGGTCTTATAAAGGGATAACAACAACATCCATGTTCTTACTAAAGTACTAGGTGTTGTCATGAGAAATGAGCAACAGCTACGTGGCCTTATTTGAGAGTGCATGTTAGTCATAGAGTAATTGGAAGAAGGATTAGTTCATACGGTTCTGTTTGAGAGGGAATGTTAGTCATAAAGCATGTTGGCATAAACGGTGACGTTTAAGTGTCTTTAATATGTGCCAAAGCACTGCCGTTTTTGTAAAACTGAAAATTGTATAAAAGGGAAGCTTAATCCCTAACAGAATTAAGTTGTTCAGTTACAAAGAAAAATCCCTTTTTGCTTCTCTTGATTTCTTCCTCAGATCTGCTTTCTTTGCGCACTTTTCTCTCAAATTCCACATGGTATCAGAGCCCTGACTCACGTCAATGGCAAATACATTCAATTCTTCATCAATGTTTAACGGCATTGAAGAATTGCTTCGAAATTCAGCTAATCGCACGACTTCAGCTCTGGCGTCCAGTCTGCAGGTTATAAACCCAAAATTAACCAGAAACAATTATCGTTTCTGGAGTTCTCAAGCACTCTTTGCTTTGTCGGGTCACATGAACTTGAAGACCACTTGCTTGGTAAGGTTCCTTGCCCTTCACCAGTTATCAGTTGCAGTTCTGTATTAGATGACAACTTAGGTGCAAGTAAAGATTCATTTGATGAAAAGATTAATCCTGATTACGTTTTGTGGAAGAAAACAGATAAATTTCTTGTAAGTTGGCTATTAGCTTCGATCTCTGAGAACATGTTTAGTTATGTTTCTAAGTGTCGTTTTGCGAGTGAGATTTGGATTGCTTTAGAAAATGAGTTCGATTATGCACTCAAAGGCCAGAGCTCTTCATCTTAAAAACTTACTACAGACTACTCAAAAAGGTAATCTTAGTATTGGAGAGTATGTTAAGAAGATGAAAGAAATTGCCGACAGTTTATCTGCAAGTGGTTCTATTGTGTCAGAAGAAGATCTTTTGCAATTTGTTTTGGATGGGCTGGGACCAGAGTTTGATGCAGTAGTTGTGAATCTTACCTCTCGGCTTGAGTCTAAGATAGATAAAGTCACATTACATGAGGCGCAATTTCTTCTACAGAAATATGAAATTCGGTTAGACAAGTTTAACTCCACAGACCTGTACAACAGTTCTGTACTTATAGCCTCAACGGGTAACTCTACTAGTTCTTATGATGAAGTTCACAATGTTAACGTTTTGGCAAATCAATCAGTTGGAAGTCAGCATGTGACTAAAGCTACTGAGCCTCCTGTCCACAATAGTGTACCTTCATTAATATCTCTTGGGAACCCTCATTATCCTCAAACCTACACTATTCCATCCTCATCTTCATACATACCGTATGACAACAGTATAGTTAATGCTCGACCTCATGGTTCTGTGGTGTATGGTCGTGGCAGAGGAAGAGGCAATGGAAGAAACAGACTGATCTGTCAAGTCTGCAATAAAACAGGGCACTCTGCTATTCAGTGCTATCATAGATTCAATGCAACCTATACTGGTTCATTCTCACCTACAGGCAATGCTCCACTCCAGTATAATGGTTCTCATCATCATTTTGGTGGACAGAACAGACCTTTTCCTGCAAATGTTGCGTATCCTGGTGGTGTTAATCCTCAAAGCATTCCTGGTTATCAGTCACATCCTCAGTCACCAAATTTTGGTCTATCTGGTCCTGACACCACCAATCCAGCTCAATTTACTGGTTTCAGTGTTCCTAGTCAACAGACAACAAGATCAGATGCTCAAGCTCATTTTGCAGCCACTGGCTCAGCCTCTAATCATCATTACCAACATGCTTCACCTCTGCTCACGCTCAACAATGACTCCAAGCTGATCCGGACTTGGTACATGGACTCAGGGGCCACTGATCATGTCACGTCTCACTTGGGAAATCTGAATGTCAGCAAGCAATATGAAGGTACTAATCATCTCCAAGTTGGCAATGGTGAGTGTCTCAACATTTCTCATACAGTCAATTATCTTTACCAAGTCGTTACATACAAAGTGTTTACATTTAAAAAATATATTGTGTGTGCCCCAAATTACAAAGAACCTACTAAGTATATCTAGGTTTACCAAAGATAATGATGTAATTGTAGAGTTTGATGCCAATTCTTGTGTTGTTAAGGACAAGCTAACCAAGGGAGTTCTCCTGCAAGGGGGACTTAAAGGAGGACTGTATCAGTTACACATTCCATCCACACTTTCTTCAAAGTCCCATAGACCATCATTTGCCTCCTTGTTTCAATCTCCTGGTCTCAAAAATTTTATGTCTCCATCTGGTAGTGTTTTGTCACAACCTAATAGTGCAGGCATGAGTTTTGAGCATGTCCAATTTTGTTCCGAAGCAAACTATCCTCTGATGTGATACCTCTGGTTCCTAGTGTTGACTTACTACATTTGAATTACCGATACGAATAAGTCTAGCTTTGTTTCAGAATCTGAGTGTTTAGTTGCTTGTAAGCCTCTGGCTTCTAATGTCTCAAACAATAAAATTCAGCCTTTTACTGTTAAAACTAGTGACAGCATTGTTCAACCAAATGTTTCTTCTTGTAATGAGCTTAACACTGATGAAATTTCCAATAAATTGGTTACTGAAAGTACTAATGTAATGCTTGCTCCTTACTGTCAAAATGTTGCTGTTGATAATCTTACTACCAATAATGAAAATGCTTCCAACTTTAACATAGCTAATATTTCTAATAAATCAGTTGATTTCACTAGTTCAATTTCTGTTGCTACTAATAATTATACTGATGCGTGTGATGATAATGTTGTGTACTTAACCACTAGTAAGCAATATCTTGATTACATGTTGTGGCATAAGCGACTAGGTCATCCTCATCCTAGGAGTTTACAAAAAATAATTTCTGGTTTCTCAAAACAACATGTATCTTCAGAATTCAAACTAAGTACCCCACTGTTTTGTGACTCTTGCAAACTAGGAAAACTGCATCAGGCTAGTTTTCCCCTTTCACAATCACACACCACTTCTCCTCTTGAATTAGTGCATAGTGATGTATGGGGTCCTGCCCCTTTTGCCTCTAAAGAAGGATTCAAATACTATATTCATTTCTTAGATGATTTTAGCAAATTTACTTGGTTATTTCCTCTTCGCACTAAATCTGAAGTCAAATCAGTTTTCATTAAGTTTCATCACTTAGCCGAACGACAATTTGGGTGTAAATTCAAATGTCTTCAGTCTGATCAGGGAGGAGAATACAAAGCTCTCCTCCCTTATCTCATTGATCAGGGTATACAAATCAGGAATTCTTGTGCTTATGTTCATCAACAAAATGGCAAAAGTGAGAGAAAGCATAGGCACATAGTTGAGACAGGTTTAACTCTTTTAGCACATGCATCCATGCCTCTTCATTACTGGTGGTTAGCTTTTGAAACTGCTGTTTTCCTTATAAACAGAATGCCATCTGTTACTCTTGATTTTTTTACACCTTATCAAATGTTATTTCATCATCCTCCTATTTATGATACTCTTAAAGTCTTTGGCTGCTCATGCTTTCCTTATCTAAGAGTTTACCACAAAAATAAGTTCAACTTTCATTCCACAAAGTGTGTCTTCGTTGGGTATAGTTTGGTCCATAAAGGTTACAAGTGTCTTAAACCAGATGGTACCATTGTTATTACACCAAGTGTTCAGTTTAATGAGAGTGAGTTTCCTTTTAGTACTCATGAGTTTACTGATAATCAAGTACCCTCTTTAGTGTCTCAGTCCACTCCAGATACCATAACCTCTTTTCCTTTTGTTGTCTCCTCTTCTCCCAATTGTACAGCCTTCCTTTGTCCCTCCCTGCGGCACCCGAAGGCCACATGTGTCCTGATATATCAACAGTTGGTAAGATCACTACTTCTACTACTTTATCTTCTCCACAAACATTTCTTAATGATCCATCTTCATCTCAAAAAGAACCCACAGCAACTAAACCCATATTAGAATCCTCTCCTATTGTTAACCCACTACTTAGTCCATTACCTATCCCAACTTCTCCTAACTCAATGTCACCATCTGTTACTATCCAGCCTGTCACATTAGAAAATAATCCGCATCCCCTACTTACTATTTCATCTTTGCCTTGCATTATCTCTCGAGACACTTTACCCTCTTGTCACCTTGAGGTTGATCTTACCTCATCAGAGTTTCCGAGTGATTCACACATCCTCCAGCCCCCTGCTCAAAATAATCATCCTATGCTAACAAGAGCAAAATCAGCTGCTGCTAGTTCTAGTATTGGTCACAAAATAGTCCTTGCAACCACCTACCTATCTGCTGTTCCAGAGCCTAGTTCAGTACCAGAAGCTCTTGCTAGTAATGAATGGAAGGCTGCCATGCAGTGTGAGTATGATGCTTTAGTCCAAAATCAGACCTGGAGCCTGGTCCCTCCTACCGTTGATATGAATATAGTAGGGAATAAGTGGGTGTTTCGTACCAAATTTAATGCTGATGGGTCCTTGCAAAAGTATAAGGCCCGGTTGGTAGCAAAAGGGTTTCAACAAACTCCTGGTTTAGATTACTTTGAAACCTTTAGTCCAGTGATCAAACCTTCCACCATTAGGATTATTCTTACTCTTGCCGTTACAAATGATTGGGACATCCAACAAATTGATGTCAACAATGCCTTCCTAAATGGTGTTCTAAATGAAACAGTGTACATGAAACAACCTCCTGGTTTTGAAGATAAGTCTCAGCCTTCCTTAGTTTGCAAGCTTCATAAAGCTCTCTATGGTCTTAAGCAAGCCCCAAGAGCCTGGTTTGACAAACTGAAACATGCTCTTCAGCTCAAAGGGTTTCACAATGCTGTTTCCGATTCCAGCTTATTTGTGCTTAAACAACCTTCTGGTATTATCTATGTTCTTGTTTATGTGGACGACATTTTAATAACGGGTTCAGATTCTTCATACATTACTACTCTAGTGCAGAATCTAAATTCTGATTTTGCATTAAAGACACTTGGCTCTTTAAAGTATTTCCTTGGATTGGAGGCAAGTAGAACTTCCTCGGGCATTCACTTAAAGCAGACAAAATATGCTGCTGATCTTCTCACTAAGACCCGAATGTTGGAGTCCAATATGTCCCCACACCAATGGCTGTGTCAAGTTGTTCCCTAGTGACAGCCCACTCTTTGATAACCCAAGTTTGTATAGAAGTACCATAGGAGCTCTTCAGTATTTAACTTTAACTAGACCTGATATTAGCTTCACTGTAAATAGGCTAAGTCAGTTTCTTTAAGCTCCAACTGAATATCATTGGCAAGCCTGCAAAAGAGTACTTAGGTATATCAAAGGTACAATGAATTATGGGTTAAAATTCAGACCAGCCTGTTCATTATCTGTGGAATGCTATGCTGATGCAGATTGGGCTGGTAGTGTGGAAGATAGACGTTCTACCACTGGTTACTGCATTTATTTAGGACCCAATCTCATCCAATGGAGTTCCCGAAAGCAAAAGGTGGTAGCCCTCTCCTCCACTGAAGCAGAATATAGAGCTTTAGCTCAAACTGCTACAGAAGTGGCCTGGCTCAATAGCATGTTCTCTGAGTTAGGATTACCCATCCATCATTTACCCATTGTTTGGTGTGAAAATGTTAGTGCAGGAGCTTTAGCTGCAAATCCTGTCTTCCATGCTAGAACCAAACATATTGAAATAGATGCTCATTATATTAGAGAGCAGGTGTTAGCCAAGAAAATTGCTATTCAATATGTCCCTACTAAACTGCAGATTGCAGATCTCCTCACTAAAGCATTGCCTGCAGTCCAGTTTGCAACTCTAAAGGCCAAACTGAATGTTCAAGTTGATGATATTCATGAGCCAGATTCTGTCTCAGTTACTTCTTCTTCAACTCATCAGTAATTCATCATATTCTGGAATTTTCTGTTATGGAACTCTTTTTCTGCAGATGGCTGAAATCAGAGTGCAGAATCTAATAATCTGTGTTGAGTTCTGGACTTTCGGATTACGAAATGATGTGTGTTCGAATTTACTGAACTAAAGCTCTGAAGTCTTTGTGTTGTGTTATGAATTTTTTTTTGTTTTGAAGATGGCTGAAATCAAAGTGCAGAATCTAATAATCTGTGTTGAAGTTCTGGACTTTCTGAAGTTCTGAAATTTCTGAGTATTCTGGACTTACTGAACTGAAGTCCTGAAGTTTCTGTGTTGTGTTATGAAAGAAATTCTTGTTCTAAAGCCTACTGCAGATGTGTTGTAAGTCTGACAACGATGTGGTTTATTCTGTCATGTTGATAGTTGGTGTTGACAAGTGGTTCCAGTCAAACTGATGATTTCTGGAGCTTGTGTAATTGTTTGTATTATGTGGCTGTTTGTGACTGTTTCTGAGTTCTGATGAGGATGTTGGTGTAACTAAGCTCTGCTATTTCTGAAGCTCGGGTTTTTTGCAGTTATTGGTTTCTGGAGCTTGTGTGATTGTTTGTATTACTGTGGCTTTGTTTGGTGCGTTTCTTTCGAGTTCATGAGGATGTTGGTGTAACTAAGCTCTGCTTGTTTACGAAGCTGCTGGTTTTGCTGATTATTGGTTTCTGGAGCTTGTGTGATTGTTTGTATTACTGTGGCTGTTTGTGGCTGTTTCTGAGTTCTGATGAGGATGTTGGTGTAACTAAGCTCTGCTTGTATTACTGTGGTGTTTGTGGGTGATACCCGAGTTCGATGAGGATGTTGGTGTAACTAAGCTCTGCTGTTACTGAAGCTCTGGTTTTGCAGTTATTGGCTTCTGAGGATCTGATTCAATAGACAGGGTTATTGATCTTTTTGACTGATTCAATAGACAGGGGTTATTGATCTTTTTGAAGTTATGCAGAAAATTTATACGTAAAACTACTCTAGAACTTATGCGAGTGTGATTCGGAGCAGATAAGGAAATGGTAGTCACGGGAATTATCACGAGTGTGATTCATGAGCAAAGCAAAGGAAATGGTGCTCTAGGAATTATGCAGAGTGTGATTCAGCAGCAAAGCAAAGGAAATGGTGCTCTGGGAATTATGCAGAGTGTGATTCAGCAGCAAAGGTTATTGTGGCTATTGTTATGTGCTCTGGGAATTATGCAGTATGCGTTACTCTTTAGTGTTCTTACTAAAGTACTAGGTGTTGTCATGAGAAATGAGCAACAGCTACGTGGCCTTGTTTGAGAGTGCATGTTAGTCATAGAGTAATTGGAAGAAGGATTAGTTCATACGGTTCTGTTTGAGAGGGAATGTTAGTCATAAAGCATGTTGGCATAAACGGTGACGTTTAAGTGTCTTTAATATGTGCCAAAGCACTGCCGTTTTTGTAAAACTGAAAATTGTATAAAAGGGAAGCTTAATCCCTAACAGAATTAAGTTGTTCAGTTACAAAGAAAAATCCCTTTTTGCTTCTCTTGATTTCTTCCTCAGATCTGCTTTCTTTGCGCACTTTTCTCTCAAATTCCACAATCCAAACACTTTCAAGGTAGTATACTCAGGTTCCCTATTATACAAATTCTGATAAGGTGAAACATCCTCTAAGACAGATGAAGGCGGTCTATGTACAATAAAAACTGCTATACTAAAGGCTTGCCACCAGAGACATAATGGCATACCAGCATGTGCCAACAAAGTCAGACCAAACTCAGTAATAATTCTGTGTCTTCTTTCTATCCTACCATTTTGTTGGTGAAGGTAAGGACAAGGATGCCTAAAACCAATACCATGCTCCTGTAAATATCCAGTAAAAGATCTAAACTCTCCCCCCAGTCAGTTTGTAAAAACTTAAGCTTGGCATCTAATTGTTTCTCAGCAAACCTATGAAAATAGGTACAAACTTGAAGAGCTTCTGACTTAAATTTTAAGGGATATATCCACATATGCCTACTATAATCATCTACAAGTAACATGTAATATTTAAAGCCTTCAGAGGAGCTCACAGGTGTAGGCCCCCACAGATCAGAATATACCAACTCAAGAGGTTTTGTGGTTGTAGAACCAGACTTGGGAAAAGAGATTTGAGACAACTTCCCAAATTGGCAGGATTCACAGAAAATGTTATTATCAAAAACACCAGTTACATGAACTTTATTCAGTACATTCTTGAGAGTTTTGACTTGTGGATGTCCTAATCGAGCATGCCACAGTTTTATCAAACTAAGTGGTACATCAGACTTATATGAAACAAAGGTTTTATTTAAACTACAACTATCAACAGTAGAGATGAAAGTGGAATTGAAAGCATTTGAACTAGAAATGGAAGTGGCAGGAGACATAGAAACTTGCTCAGCAGTAGGCAAAGAAACTTGCAACTGATAGAGACCATCCTTTAGAGATCCTTGAAGCAATATCTCATCAAAGTGTCCCCGTCTTTGTAAGGATAAGGAATTAAATAATGATAAGTTCATACTTGAACTAGCTAAAGACAGCAAAAGGGAACTCGACAGATCTAGGGAGTTATTGTTCTCAAACCGTGGTTGTCTCTATTGATGATGATCGATTTTCCATCATGGTGTTAATTGAAGACCAAGTAGTTGTGCGGAGAAGTATGCAGTGATTTTTAACTTGGAGGATGGTACTACTGAGTTGCTCTTATCTTTTCGTTGCTATTCTGTGATTTTATGGCCTCCATCACCTTGGCTCTTCCCTGGATGTAAGCCTTTTTTCCCCTCATAGGTTGTTTGAGGTTCTAATTATCACTTAATTGTGTTGTATCCATAATAAATGCTACATGATATTGTTGGTATGGGAATTGTTGATTGTACAAAAGAATATATAGGCCGCTTGTAAATAAACTCGAATATTCTTTTTCAATGTGCAAGTGCTTATAAGAATTTTATTCATTGTTGCTTGTTTGTAAGTCGGTTTAGAATTAATTTGCTCTGTCCTTATTGTCTCTACTGGCTGCATAATTACCTCTATGATGCTCATTTTTCTTTACAATTTAAATCTTTAGCCATTCGTGCAAGAGAATCTTATTGGTTATATTCCATTTATGTTGTGTTGGATAGTAAAAGTATTCTCAAGTTCAAGAGTTATGTAGTTTCGAATCATATATTAGGGTATAGTTCTGAATTTCATATTCTCCTTTCTCTCAAATTCATTACACAGGTGCTTCTTCTTCTTCTTCTTCTTCTTTTTTTTTTCCCCCTTTTTTTATAATAAATTTAATGATAAATTAGCAGACACAAATCCTTGAAAATAAATTTTAAAATTTGTCCCAAATCTGGAAAGCCAACTACTGGAATTTTCCTTTCTTATAGTTAATGTAGGTAAAACACAAGTCATTTGCTTTCTCTTGTTCCTACCTTCTTTATTTGCAGAACACTACCCATCTTCACTCTTAATATAATCAGCATTTCAGTGCTTGCCCTTTATCTGTAATTTAATTATGCATAATATTGCGCAAGAACTTTCTTATATCTGATCAATTATGTTGTGCCTTGTGGAAGATTCTTAATAAGTTTGCATTAGCTTCAATACTTTGAGCTGAAAAAAGCATCAATTTGAAGAGTTCAACATCTTACTGGAGAAGCTTGTACAAATCTAAAATCTCTTTTGGTACAATCTTTTTTTTTTTTTTTTTTAACCAATTTAAATGGTGTTTTGAGCATGCAAGGATTATGTATATAGTTTATGGATGTTTAGTTGTTATATCAATGTTAAGAAAAAAGAATGCCATAACTATTCTGAATATCAATATTAATTTTGGACTATATTATGAGAATTGAATAATCAAAGGTCTGAGAAGGCTTGGCATGTCTGCATAAGGATTTCCTATTCCAGTATAGGCAACATTTTGAACTCTGCAAAGGAAAAAATGGCACCATGCTTGAAATGGAAACATTTTAAACTTATAACTAAACAGCATTTGCTATATTGTTGTTCTGCATTACAGCTAGAGCTAAACCATTATTCAATCAATTTGTAACTGATTCTGTCAACACGAAAACCGGATATTCACTCCCCAATAGCCTGCTTTATTTACGGTCAAACTATGGTGATTGATTTACCACATGGTGTTAATTGAAGACCAAGTGGTGGTGGAGAGAGGTTATGGTACTAATGATTCTCATAATTGGTTGTTTTAATAGGCTTGGTTAATTGAGCGGCAGAATATTTCTGTTTGTTAAATTCTGATTCATGTGATATACTGAATTCATAAATTAATTGTCACTTATACCAAATATATTCTTCCTAAAGTCTGAACTTACCTTATAAGTAAATTCAATTAATACATTAACACTGGGATTCATTTTGCTTCTACATTGGTTTGTCTTCTTCTCCATGGTGTACAAAATGGGATCTAACGGTGGGTTTATCTGAAAAGGTGGGAATATAGGCTTTGTTGTTGAACGAAGATCCTACTGGACCTTAGGCTAAACCTCGGGGACCAAAATGAACTTTTTTGTATCTAATCACTGATTATGTTTTGCCTGGTGGAAGATTCTTAAGTTTGCCATAGCTTTAATACGTTGAGTTGATTGTTTTTGGATCTTTCGCGTGTGAGAACTATATGAATAACAGTAGGGAGTAGAAGAAAACAGAGAAGAAAGAACGAACAAAGTTTGTATCTAATTTTTTTCAATTAGTAAAGTGTTTATGATACAGTACACTTTATACCCATATTTCTCATAAAGAAGAAAGACACGATAAGTGCCTTAGCTGAGCTACCTAAAGTAACACTCTAACATACAGAAAACGCTGTCGTATCACTTATTCTTAAACGGTGCAGTTTTGTTCTTTAGTCCAACAGCCTCCCTCAAGCTGAACTGCTCTGCAGTTTAAGCTTGTGCAAAACAACAATAACAACCACAAAAAAAATCAAACAAAGGCACTCTGCTCCAGCTTTCTGCTTTTAATTCAGTCAACAGCTTTGTGACACTTCAATTTACTTTCAAGCTTCTGCAAATTAATTCTATCAACAAAAACCTTTACTCAATTTTATCAACAGCTTTGCAATACTTCAATATGCTTCCTCAAGCTACTGTAAACAAAGACAGCAACAAAACCTTTACTTCATTCAATCAACTGCTCTGCAATACTTCAATATGTTTTCCAAGCTACTGCAGTTTATCTGTCCCTAAGCTACTGCAGTTTAACTTCCTCAATACTACTGCTGAATTTTCTCCTCTGCAACACTGGAGTTTACTCCCTCAATTTTCTGCAGTTGAATATCCTCTTTAAAAAAAAACTGCTCTGCAATACTTCAATATGCTTTCCAAGCTCTGCATTTAACGACCCACCCTGCTACCGCAGCTTTAACTTCCTCAATACTACTGCTGAATTTTCTCCTCTGCAACACTGCAGTTTACTCCCTCGATTTTCTGCAATTGGATATCCTCAAAAATAACTGCAAGTTATTGGCTACAACAATAAGAAACAACATTTAGTTTTGCTCTCAATTCTCCAAATTGAGCAAATAAGAAGACCTTCGTTAAAATGTACAATAACTGTAGCTTTGAGGGAATACACAACAATTTTGTTGGCTAAAACCTGTTCTCTGATGTAGTGTGTGTCAATTTCTATGTGCTTGGTTCTAGCATGAAATACGGGATTAGAAGCCAATGCTCCAGCACTCACATTGTTAATTGATAGACCCAATTCATTGAACACACCGTTTAACCATGCTATTTCAGTGGCTGTATGTGCCAAAGCTCTGTATTCAGCTTCAGTAGAGGATAGAGCTACTACCTTCTATTTTCTAGAGCTCTATTAGATTAGATTGGGTCCTAAGTAGACACAATACCTACTTGTGGACCTTCTGTCTTCTATGTTACTGCCCCAATCCGCATCAGCATAACACTCAATCTCCAAAAAGGCAGCTGGTGTGAACTTAAGGCCATAATCTTTTGTGCCTTGAATGTACCGTAAGACCCTTTTACAAGCCTGCTAATGTAGATCAGTAGGAGACTGGAGAAATTGACTTAACTTGTTCACTGTGAAGCTGAGATCGGGTCTTGTTAAAGTGAGATATTGAAGAGCACCCACGGTATTCCTATACAAACTGGGATCCAAAAATAGTTCACTATCCATTGGAAACAACTTTGATCCTGTGATCATAGGAGTGACACATGAATTTGCTTCCATCATCTATGTTTTTTGTAGCAAATCATTGGCATACTTGGTCTGTCTTAGATGAATTTCAGTGGCTGTCCTGGTAACTTCAAGGCCTAAAAAATACTTTAAAGACCCAAGTGTTTTCAATGAAAACTGATCATTAAGTTCCTGCACAAGAGTACTCACATATGTCATATTAGATCCAGTTAGTAAGATATCATCAACATACACCAAAACATAAGTGATGTGTGCATCTTGGTTGAGAATGAATATACTTGAATCACGATCACGAATTTACGAATCCCGGCGTTGAATGCAGTGCTTGTTTCGATCTCATCAAACCAGCAGCTCTGAGGGGCCTGTTTGAGCCCATATAAAGCTTTGTTCAATTGGCACACATGCTGTGGTTTCATAGTATCTTCAAAACCAGGAGGTTGCACCATGTAAACAACTTCATTTAAAGTTCCATTGAGAAAAACATTATTCACATCAATTTGTTGAACATCCCAATTGTAGGTGACAGCCAAGGTGAGGATAATTATAATTGTTGAAGGTTTAATAACTGGACTAAAAGTATCGAAGTAGTCCAATCCCGAGGTTTGTTGAAACCCCTTGGCGACCAACCGAGCTTTATACTTTTGAAGAGAACCATCAACATTATACTTTACTTTAAAAACCCACTTGTTTCCAACAACATTCATTTCTGATGAAAAAGGTACAAGTGTCCATGTGTTATTTGAAATTAGAGCCTCATATTCACACTGCATTGCAGTTTTCCATTCAGTATTCTTCAAGGCTTCTTGAACTGAATTTGGTTCTAGCATGACTGATCCAGTAAGTATAAGAGTTGTATGGTGATTTTTAGGTGGAGTTGAACCTGAAATTTGATGTGTAGGCTGAATTGATGATTTTTCAGGGAAAGAGTGTATCTCAGCCAGTTTAGACCTTGTAAGCATTGGATGAACATTGGTGGAAGTATTTAAGACAGATGGAATGCTAACAAACCGTGAAGGAGTCAGATCAACTTCAAGAGAGCATGATGGTGCAGTTGTTGCAGTTGGTATAGGTCTTATTGTTGGCAATTGTGGTATTGATTGTAAAGAGGATGTAATCATGGTAGTTGATGCAAGTAAGGGTGCTGTTCTGGTTACAGAATCTGGTGCTGAATTTTTTGAAATGATTGTGGTGGTCTGTGTAGGTAACTGGCTGGATTTGATTGTAGGATATGGTGATGGATTGGGAGAGATTGTTGTGCTGGTTTGTGTAGGTAATTGATTGAATTTGGTTGTGAAAGGAGCTGATGTAGAGGACAATAATGGTCTTGAATAGGCTGTAAAATCAATCTTAATTGTTCCAAGCAGATGTGATGATTTTGATGGATGTATTTGTTGGTGAGGTGAAGAAATGGATTTGGATGAGTGAGGGTGTGTAGGATTATCAACAAGTATGCAGTTTTTATTCCATATACTAGCTGAAGGAGAATCGTTAGAAGAGCTAGCCACTGAAGGGGTAAATTTAGCAGGACCAGATTCAGCTGATTGATACGGGACTTTTGGGTGATTTGGTGACACAAAAGGAAAAAATTGTGGTGTAGGATTAGAAGGCTCTACTGATGGTAAAGTAGTTGAACTAATATTTGAAAAACCAGAAGAAAAAGGGAACTCTTTTTCATTGAACTTAACACTTGGAGTGACAAAGATTTTGCCATCTAAATTGAGACATTTGTACCCTTTGTGAACCAGACTATATCCTACAAAGACACATTTTTTAGAGTGATAGCTAAACTTATGTTGGTTGAAGACTCTTAAAAAAGGGAAACAAGCACATCTAAAAACTTTTAAAGTATCATACAAAGGTGCAAACTTAAACAACACTTGATAGGGTGAAACCCACTGTAAAATTTCAGTTGGCATTCTATTGATCAAATACACTGTAGTTTCAAAGGCTAGCCACCAAAAATGCAATGGCATAAATGCATGAGCTAATAAGGTTAAGCCAGTTTCTACTATATGTCGATGTTTCCTCTCACTTCGACCATTTTGTTGATGCACATAAGAACATGAATGTCTAAATTGAATACCTTCACTAGTTAAGTAAGGAATTAAGCTTTTATATTCACCTCCTTGATCAGATTGAATGCATTTAAGTTTATGGTTAAATTGTCTTTCGGCTAAGTGATGAAACTTAATAAAAATAGATCTGACTTCAGCCTTGGTTCTAAGTGGAAAAAGCCATGTAAATCTACTATAATCATCCAAGAAAAAAACATAATATCTAAAACCTTCAGTTGAAGGAATAGGGGCAGGTCCCCATACATCACTATGAATGAGTTCAAGAGGTGAACTGGCTCGAAATGCTGACCTAGGAAAAGTAGTGTGATGCATTTTTCCTATTTGACAAGCATCACAAAACTCAACAGAATTCAGATGTGATTTCTTTAGTAAGGAGCTCATAATATGTTGATATGCTTTGATGTGTGGATGTCCTAACTTTTTATGCCAAATCATAGAATCTGAACAATTATTCACAGTTAAAGCACATGTTGACATTGGTTCAGTATGATATGTACAATGAGAGAGAGATTTTTCATGACTGATGCATTTATGGATAGAATTTGCACATTCTTGATTATCATTAACCACACAAACAGAAGATTCATTATGAGCACAACAATCAACATCACAATCAGCTCTATTGATATTCTGATTATTACGAATAAAGGAAACATCAGAGTCAGTAATATCACTGTTTTTATTGCTAAAATCTGAAGTACAAGAAGAGATATGTTGTTTATTAAAGACTGAAATACAAGAAAGATCATGTTGTTGTTGCTCTGATTCAGTAGCACTAGAGTAAACAGGCTGACTGTTACTAAGTTTGTCACTACCAACTTTATTCCTAAAAACAGGATCTAATGATGAACTTAAGGAACTAGCATCATGAATGTGAGACAATACTAGGTTTCCAGAGGGTGACCTTAAGGAAGAGTTTTCAAAGGAAACAGAGGGTTGAACTGAAAGATTTAGAGGTATCACCAACTGATAAAGCCCTGCCTTAAGATCCCCTTGCAGCAGTGTTGCCCTGGTAACTTTGTCCTTTACAACACAGCAATGAGAATTAAACTCCACAACTACATTGTTATCCTTTGTAAATTTAGAAATACTAAGTAGATTTTTTGTAATTTTTGGAACACACAAAATATTCTTGAGATATAGACATTTGGAATGTAAATTGTTGGGTAAAGAAGAGGTACCAGTGTGAGAGATGTGCAACAACTCACCATTGCCAACTTGCAACTGATCTGTCCCTTCATATGGCTTGCTAACATTCGGGTGGTGAGTGGATCGGATGCAATGTGATCGGAGCCCTCGAATCCATGTACCGATTGGATCGGTAGGGAGTGTTTGCATTTGCAAAGGGAATATCTGAATACTGTTGTGGATGCATAGCTATATGTGCTTGCGGGCCAAGTTGAAAACTAGCAGATGACTGTTGACTTGGTAAGCCGGTATAAACAGGTTGATCAACTGAGAAAGTCCTTGCAACTTGATTAGCACCACCAGCTAAGACAGAGGAATTATACTGAGGACCATTCATGACATTAGCAACTTGTGATGGTGGATGAATGATGCCAGACTGATAATTGTTTCTAGACTGAAAACCAGCAACTTCACCAGTTCCACCAGTCGAAAACTGTTCTGAAAACCTCCAACACCACACTGAAACTGATTTCCAGATTGAAAACCTCCAACACTAGGTCCACTGACTGAAACTGGTTTCCAGATTGAAAACCCCCACTGTAGGATGAATCATATCGGTGGTAACACTGAACATCGGTGTGTCCCAGTTTTCCACAGACTTGGCAAATTGGTCTCCCTCTATTATTGAACTTACCTCTACCTCTGCCAAAATTTGTATTCACAGCAGGTCTATAATTGTTCCAAGAACCTTCATATGAAAAAGGAGGCATCTGATTATAGGTGCTAGAAGATCCAGTCTGAGTTGACGAACTCATAGGAACTGGATAAGTAGAGTGATTAGTCTGATGCTGCATCAGATTGAGTGAGGGACCAATATTTTCACATTTTCCAGAAAGGTTGGTCTGCTGATTAGTAGTTGCTATGTTTGCTGAACTGTTAGAGAATTCCAACGTGTTGAACTTTTCTAGCCTAACCTCATACTTTTGCAATAGAAACTTTGCTTCTTGTAAACTCACAGAGTCTGATTTAGACTCAATTCTTGAAGTGAGATTAACAACTGCTGCATCATATTCTGGACCAAGTCCATCAAGAACATACTGAAGAAGATCTTCATCCAATACAATCAGTCCACTTGCAGACAGACTTGAGGCTATTTCTTTCATTTTCTTAACATAACTGTCAATACTAAGGTCTTTCTTCTGAGTTGTTTGCAGCAAATTTTTTAAGTGAAGTGCTCTAGCTCTAGAGTGAATCTCAAATTCATGCTCAAAAGCAGACCAAATTTCATGAGAATAGCGACATTTTGATACATAATCAAACATTCTCTCAGAAATTGAAGCTAATAACCAGGTCACTAAGAACTTATCTCTACGTTTCCAACTCACATAGGCTGGATTTATTTCTTCCTTAATTTCATTTTCTTTATCTTTAGAACCATGAATTGACTCAGTAACATTCTGTTTAGTAACAATTATTGGAGAAGGACAAGGTATATTACCAATTAAGTAATCTTCCAACTCGTGAGCTCCAACAGCAAAAAGAATCTGCGACCTCCAAAATCAATAGTTGTCGCGCGTAAGTTTAGGGTTCACAACTTGTAAATCAGATGAAAAAGCTGAAGGAACAGAATTAGTTGAGCTGTAGCTGTTCAAAACTTTTCCAGAATTGAAGCACATAGAAGGATCAAAGTTATCAGCCATTGACGTTAATCAAAGCTCTGATACCATGTGAGAACTATATGAATAACAGTAGGGAGTAGAAGAAAACAGAGAAGAAAGAACGAACAAAGTTTGTATCTGATTTTTTTGAATTAGTAAAGTGTTTCTGATACAGTACACTTTATACCCATATTTCTCATAAAGAAGAAAGACACGATAAGTGCCTTAGCTGAGCTACCTAAAGTAACACTCTAACATACAGAAAATGCTGCCGTATCACTTATTCTTAAACGGTGCAGTTTTGTTCTTCAGTCCAACATCGCGATCTTCTTTTTCAAATTTGAAGTTATATTTTGGTTTTCCCTTGTGTTTAGTTGATTGATGCTTGAATTTCCTACATTATCAACGTTTCATTAAAATGAAGCCTTTTCAGATTCATTCAAATACAATAGTTTACATCAAACTCTTGGTACTAGATTTGTAATGTATTGCAGTGCCCCTAAAACCAAGGAACTTTGTTGATATTATTGAATCAACATTGTGACAATGACAATGGAGTTATGAATTTGTTTTGACATTAACTTATTGGATAGGCTTAACTGTCTGATTTGCCTTAGAGATTTTTCAATACCGTGACGAGTTATGTTTATCAGAACTTTTTGTTCTCTTTCTCTGGAAACTGCCTTGTTTTTTATTCTGATTATTACAGTTTAGCTGCTTGGAGAGCTTTTTTGCATCCATGCGAGGACTTCAACATCTTATTGAAGAAGCATGTAAAAATCTAATTTCGGCTTTGGCACATATTTTATCTTTCACTTTTGTATGCCCAAGATTTGTATTGGATATAGTTGTGCTTGATAGTTCAAGCATGAGATTCAAGAGAGACATGGAAGTTTACTGCTATTAAAAGTATTCATGATCATTAGGGTAGTGTTTTTGTTTTCATCGTTTGATTTGTCTAATTCGACTCAAATCTTGCAAGATCTTAGGATTTTATTTCTTGCTTTCTTTTGTCTTCTTGTACATGATTCATCTAAGAACCTGATATTTGCAAGTTAGCTACTTGAAGATACTTTACTGTCAGTGTGACAAACTAGACATCTTATTAAATGATTCGGTGTCAAGTATGGTTCACATTTCTCATAATGCGAAGATTATGTGTATTAAGTTAGAGTTTCTGTTTCCTCCTTTGTAAACTTATTTAACCTTTAAAGGATGTCAATTATGGCGATCTTAGAAAAGATGGAAACAGTGAACGAGTTCGTGATGAACTGCGTTAACGTGAATTTAAATTGCAATTGTTGAGTGTTGGGATGAGATGGAGTAGATATATGTTATAAGAACTACCCTGGCAAAATAAATTATATTTTTTAAGCTTAAGATGGATATTTGGTATATGTGCACTAGTAAAATAGGTTTTTTAGCGAATTCTAATAATCCATGTTGCTGAGTTCGTTTGAGCATTTTTAAGCTTGATGAGGAGAAGAATGATTGGATCAGGTGATGTATGGATTGAAAGGATAAAGTTTTGTTTTGGTGTGGGAAAAAAGTTCTCTATATTTGGTAGAAAGAATTACCGTGAACTTCTCTATATCACATAAGGGATGTTGCAATTTTAAATTCGAACCCATTCCACCAAGTGGTTCTCATCTTTTCTTGGTATTCTGAGATCTTGTAGTCTCGATGAGCTTTTAAACTGTTCAGTTTAAGTTTTAATCAAAACTAATTGCATATTACCAGTCGTTCTGTTTTATCCATATTATTATGTTCCCTGTATATATATGAGAAAAGAACACCAAGCACTTAGTTGCATTGTTTAATGGTTTGTTTTTTTTTGCCTTAATCTGAAAGCAATAACATATTTATCGGTTTAGTTATCCATACGTAGTCTTTATTGGATTCAGACTTGTTTCCTAAATTGAGGATTTTTATTGGTGTTTTGGAAGCATAAGAATTGAGGAAATGGAAAACATTTGACAAAATAATTTACAGACCTCTTATATATAAGATTTAATCTTCTTTTTAATATCCAAGTTCTTACAGAGATATTATCTGTGTGATGCTTTTATGATGCCCTTTTTCAAATCAGTTCAACCTTTAGCAATCTGGGCGTGAGAATCTTATTGGAGTTCATTTATGTTGTGCTTGATAGTTTTAAGTACTCTTTCATAGGATCCTGAAGCCTGAGATTCAAGAGTTATGAAAGTTTAATGCTACTGGAAGTTCTCTATTTATTGCAGATTTGGTTCGAATTATCTATTTTAGGGGATAATTTGAAACTCTATGATCTCTCCTCTTAGCCATGAATTCATTAGGGTAGTTGTTATTTGGCTTAAATTTTGTATCATCTTAAGATGTTTTGTTTACCATAATAAGAAGATCAATCAATATTTTAGAAGGTAAAATTAACAATAATTAAAAGTGTGTATACATATCTAAACCTAGTTTCCATTCATGATTCTAGTTGTTTTCCATCTAAACTAGTATAATCAAAAGTATAGAGACGTAGACTAGTCGTTGGCCGCTTTGCAGCCCCCAAATAAGGCCTTCGTTGCCGGACATCGATTCTTTTGTTTTTTTTTTTTTTTTTTTTTTTAATTATAAGACTTAAATTCAAATAATGAATATGTTATAAGGTTATTATGTGCTCGAGCAAATTTGTTCTAGTCATGAAAAGAGTAATTTTCTAAACTTAAAAAGAATAAATCAAAGGAATTAAAAAAGGGAAAAAGAATTAGAACTTGCATTACTGAAAATGAAAAAGATGAAAGATGGCCTTCTAATCATCTGACTTTACATAAAACAAGGAACATGAGCTGCGCAGGAACAACTATTAAAAATTATGATACCATTGTCACTCGTAACTGCGAGCAGAGATCCTCCCTTATTTAATCTCAGTCTAGGACTAGCCTACAAAGAATAGAATTGAATGAACAACTACTACGTATCTACTGTTAAATACCATTGGTGTACAATAAATAGTACGACTACAAATTGGCAATCCGTCATCCACATCAACAGCCGTCAACATATTTGTATTGTCCATATCCCAAAATTTAATTTGAAATTCATCACCGGCAGCCAAGAACCGATTTCGTGTTGTATCAAACTGGACAACACCAAAAGAGCGCTTTCTGAAACCAGAATATGTCCTTTTGATAGCTCCTTCACTCTCATTCCACTCAACTAAATGAGATTCGCCTTCTTTACTTGTTCCGCGTGAGAAGAGCCTGCAACAAAAAATATAGAAGTTATTCCATTTTGATGATGTAAGAACGGTTACAAAATAATGGCACATCAAAGGCAGAGAAGTGCCTAAAAAGTCCAGCAACAAAGGATCCTTGGCAGCTAACTGATATACATCCTTTGTACAAGAAGATGTTATCAAAAACTTCAACGAGTCAGTATATAAAGTATCATGTGCACAAACAATATGAAAAATCACCAAATTATATTAGCCAGTGTCCATCTTAATATTAACCATGCTTCACCTGGTTCCACCTGCACCATATGCCATCATGGTGCACCAGTTTCCAGAAGTGCCATAGTCCACTCTAGATCCCAAGCAATCATATTACCAAGCTTTCATCTTTCCATCAAAGGGAGTAGAGAAAATAAATTGCATATTTCAAGTTAGGAAGATGGATAATATGAGATTCAAAGTGATGGTAGCCATCTTATTCCTTTCAGCTAGTTAGCATATAGAAAAAGATGCTGACTCAGATCACCAATCACAACATAGATGTGTTAAATAAATATTGACCTGAATATTTTCTTTGTGGTGAGGGCAGACTGAATACACAGGAGCTTCATGGCCTTCAAAAGTATACTGCTTGCGTCCGGCCACAGCATCCCATACCTGTCACGGAAGAAACTTACTCTATGTATCCCAACAAGTCAAACTCATTAATAGGGAGAAAGTTACAACGAGAATATATAAGTTATGTTTTCCCTAAAGAAGCAGGGCAGACCCTTTTAAGATGATACCTTAATGGTCTTATCATCTCCACATGTAACTATACACAGTTGCTTTTTGGGATGAGCAAACGCAGTCATTAACTCTACCAACATGGGCCTCGATCTAAAAAAAGAGACAAGTGGTACCTACCCATTTTTATGGAAGAACTGATATTCAGGATACAGAATTTATCTAGTGTTGTCTTAGTTCTCTAGTTGGATTGTAAGTACATATCTGAACTCTATGTTTCGAAAATGAAACACCTAGACAAAGCACAATTTGATTAATAGAAACGATAAATATAATTAACCAGGGATATGATTTATATACACAAGCAAAGAATGCATATACATACCAAGCATAAGTCCATCTGGCCCCTAAACACACTGATTCACCAATATTGTAGCATCATTCAACAAAGCCATATGGTTATATAAGTTAATTAATGAAGAGACAAGAATGGTCCATGTTTAATTCCTAAATTGTTGGCCATGGTTAATAGGAAAGTATTTGCCAGTCAAGCCAGCAAGTACACTAAATACAGCATTCCTAAGTGTTAGGTGAATAGATATCAATATGAGTTCCTACCCACTAATATTAAATTCATTGCCAACATCAAACTGATAAAGGATGAAGATTTTATGCATTGTACACTTAGGAAGTTAAGATGGTGAATACCTGCAATGGCATTGAAGCAGCTGATATGTCCCAAATTTTGAAAGATTTATGTGGCAGCCTTTCCCAGATCCCACCTCCCAAAGGCTAATGTCACCAACATTTTGTCCCCATTACAGACCGACGAAAAGAAACTTCAATCAATAATAAATACTCTCTGGAAAAAGTTTTATAAATTTTTCAGTGACCAGACATTAAACAATGGTTTTTTTCTTATTTTTTACGAAGAAGAATTGCTTGCTGTAGTGGATTGAAGTCCATGCTCATGACTTAGATCCTTGATTTATGGTTCGCACAATGGCTTTAGTAAGGTCATTTTGAGAATATATGGCAGATAGATGCACCAATGTTTTATATGACAAATAGATGCAAAATACTCACACCATGAGCACCAATAGGTGGAAATGCACCAACCTTAGGAATTGGTCCTACAAGCTGGGCTGTTTGTAGGAGGAAGACAGGCTCCATTAGCTGTAGGGTTGCAAGAATGATCAGTGAAGAGTGTTTTAATATCAAGGTTTGGACGAGCATTCTTGCAATGTTGATGCTGCAAATTTAAACTGAATTTTTTTTTTAAAAAGAGGAGAGTTCTAGAAAACAAGTCTATGCAGAGGAGGTAATATCATCTGCAAGTGTAATGATATCAATCACCTTACAAATATGAGAACAAAAGCGCAAATCCAATGTAGAAATTAACTAATATATAATATACCAATACACATAAATATTTATAAAATGCATTCTCCAGGTATTGTTTTTACCAAAAAACTTGCTGCTGCACACTGGCAGAAGAAAATTAACTGATATGAAAATATTCAAGAATAACCTCTGGTTTGTTAATGTCGTCAGTTGTGAACTTTTGAAGGCTGGGAATGTAAGCTTGTCATAAAACAGGGGGTTTGCTTCAATTAGCTTTTCAAGTTATACAAGCATAATATTGCGAACCCATTTTGTGTCTCCATACTTGGAAAGCTGCTCATTTTGCCTGATCACATAGTGCCAACAGAAAAAATCAAGCAAAAATTTTCATGGCATACCATACCAATTAAAAAGAATGGTGGAGTAGCCACCTAAAGTTATCAAGTGTAAGAAGCTGGGTAAATCTCCTTGAAAAGTTCTTCATTGGAGGATGCAAAAACCTTAAGGTCCTAGACAAGAATCTCAACAGCCTGTGCTCGATTCTGCCTGATAACATGAAGGAAAAAAATGGAACATTATTATGCACATATGGGTTAAAACTCTACAGATGAAAACAAAACTACTTCCCTCTCAATGAATGGCAATGCCATTAATTTTTAATTATACTCTTCAAACCATAGAGCTAATAAATTGCTCTGGGTAAACAATTCCTAGGGCTGCAGACTAAACAAAATCTTAGAAAAGGCTCCATGAATATTCATCGTCTTCATATTAAAATACCGAGAATAAACTAGGATAGGAAAGGTCATTGAACGATTAGCTTGATCATTTCATGTGCCCAAAGAAAAATATTAATAGTATATATGAAAGAGAAATGCTATAATTGCATAGTCAAGTGTTAGGCCGACTCATGCTTGAAAATATTTTTATATTCTTTTGAATTATATTTAATACCACACACTTACCACCTGATTTTGCTGTGTGTTAATGAACATTACCATCTGTTCCTTACTGGTGTGGGAATCTTTCCCATAACTTTGAACAATCTGTAAGCATAAAGAACAACACATTAATAGTAAAAGCAAAAAACTATAGAGAACGCTATCTTCAAACTCTAAATTGATCATAATTTATCAATTAAACAAGAAAATGAAGAATTTATTCGACAACTACTTCCATATAAACTTCAAAAACACATATAAATTAACTTCAAGGAAACATAAATTGTAATATTGTAAGCTTCTCTATATGTAATTGATATTCTATAATTGATTCACTTAGAGGTTTTAATTAAAGACAAAATCAATAATAGTGACTATTGAGGATGTACTATATTAATTCAATGAAGGAGAATGATAAAGTCTACGGATAAAGTATATTGTTAAGTAAATAAATACTTACCATTTTGTAATTGTTGTATGATTGTAGTAAGGTCACTCTCCGAACAATCATTATAGTTCACCTTCTGTAACCTTGGCATGCTTAAGCCTCCTCCAGAGAAAGTCTTCATCTTGGAGCATTTTCTCACAAATAATGTTTCCAAGAATGGGAATTTTAAGGTGTAATCTCCAGAGTAGAAGCATGTGAGACTTTCTAAATCATAAAAGTCCAACTCCTTCAATTTCTCAAAAACAATTTCACCTTTCTCTATATCTCCCTCATTTGCTAATACTTCTTTCATGTTTTCGCATTTTCCTATACTCAACACTTCTAGTCGCACTAGACTTTTGGCTGTTGAGGATGACATTAAGTTTTTCATTCCATTGCAATTCCGTCCTATCAAGGTCCTTAGATTTTCAAAAGATGCTAAAGATGGCAACAAAGTAGTCAATTTGTGACAATATTCCACCTTTAGACAATCAAGATTTTGAAGAACTGAGTTCAATCGAGAGTCTTGTTTCCAAATGCACTTTAAATTTAAAAGTCCTTGCAATTCTAAATCTTTTAATTTTGTGAGTGCTCCAATGTGTTCCTTATCCTCTTCAAATGAGAATATCTCTTCATATGAACTCACTTTCAGTATGAGATTTTCAAGACTGTTAAATTTGTGAAGGATTTGAATTGGAATGTTTGCATATGCATTATTAATCAATTGAAGAGTTTTTACTTTGCCAAAGCTCTCTTGAAATTCTTCTTCCCAAATCGACGTGATGTCCCGTCCACTTAATGTCAATTCCTCCAAATTGGAGTCAACCTAAAGAAAAATTAAAATCATGTAAATCAAATTAAAATAAATATTTCCCTTAAAAACATATATATAATTAAGCAAGAAAAAGATATTCATTTAACCTTTTTTTTCCCCTTACAATTACCATGTAATTAGTCCTATTACTTTATCGAGCCACCTATAACCCTTGAATCAGAATAAAAAAAGTTAACCTGAGGGCAGAAATTGATACCTCTAATTAATGTTGACATGTAAAATATGATAGTTAAAAACAAGAACATGACATGCGGAATTAGCCCAACCACTGGAACAAATTGACTTTTTGATGAGCCTTATGCTAGGATAAGCCTAGTTTTGCATAACAATAGATTAAAGCTTCCAGTGCTGGAAGGAAATATGTGAATCTTTTTCTAACGCAAAATTTGCATTACAATACTTATACACAAACTAACTTTAAAAAAACAGTTTATTATAATTAACCCTAAAAACAAAATATTATTATAAAATAAATATTTAAACTAATTAACTGAATACATGTACCTTTTCTTTGTGTACTTGTTGAATGGTTCTATTAAGTTCATTCCCCTCAATCTTTACTTCCGTTATTTTCTCCCACTTCCATTCAATCTGATTCCGGCTCTTATAATTGACTTTGTATAACTTTGGTATGCTTAAAATTCCTTGAGAGAAAGACTTCATATTGGGACAATCTATTATATTTAACTCTTCCAAAGATGGGAAATTAAAAGAGTAATTCCCAGAGCAAAAGCATGTGAGATTTTCTAACCTTCTAAGTGACAAGAACTTCAAATTATCAAAAACAATTCCAGTACTCATTGTTGCATCTCCTTCTCCCTCATTTTTAACTATTTCAATCAACATTCCACAATCCTGTATGCTCATTGCTCTCAATTGCACCAAGTTTCTAGCTGTTGAAGGTATTATTAACTTCATTAAGTTTCTACATCCACATACACTTAGAACTTCAAGATTTGGAAGATTGGGAAAAAATAGCTCTTGGTATTGATCACACTCACACAAAAATAGTATGAACTTTATTGGACTTTCAAATCTTTGAAGAAGTTCAAGTGGAATATTTGTTGAGTTATCATGTGAGATCTTAAGAACTTTAGAGTGACTCTGCCATATAATCTCTTTCTCACCATTCTTTAAATTAAATACCACCAAATCTTGATTGATCTACAAGATCCATCAAAAACAAAATCCAATTAGCTTTATAATTATATACTTAAAACAAAAGTTTAGTTATTGGCTCAAAAGTCATAGGCCAAACCCAATCAAATTTTGACAAATCAACTACAATCTATTTTAAAACTAGTAAATTATATTTTATCAATATTTAAAATTTAAAATCAATATTAAAAATTGCATTCAAAAACTATTTTTGTAAACTACAGATTAAACATACTTTTTTGTTTTTGTTTACATTATTTTGGAAAATAGAAAATAGAAACATGCTTTTCAAATGAATTTTATTTTTATTTAAACGAATTTAGATTTTTCTTCAAAGGCCTACCATGAATCAAATTTGTGAGCAAATGTTTCATTTATGTGATTTTACCAGTTACACCCCTTGAAACCAAAAAACTCCACTAACTTGGAAAACTATAATATACACCTCCTCCTATTGTCTATTAAATTATTTGAATTTAAGCTACAATCCAATGGAAACGGCTACAGATGCAAATCATAGCCACAAATCGCATGGCTGTGGCGCAACCTTAGATTGTAGACATGATTGATGGCTATGACTTCAACCCCATATTGCAAACTGCGATCTAATGGTTGTAGGCACCACTACAACTATTTTCAATTTTTTTTTTTTTCACATTTTCTTAATTATTTTAAGAATAATTTATAATGTTATTTTATTTTTAAAACAGTTATAGAAATTAAATTAATATGAATTTCTTAAAAAAAAAATTTCCAAATTTCTATTATTTGAATTTTCAAATTTAGTATTTAATGGTTACAACTTTAAAAATATAATTTCAGATTTTGTAAATATTTTTTTTCTTTATATTTTCTAATTTTATCTTCAATTTTAGAAATATTCTTGTTTTATCTTTCCTTTTGGTATGAAATGTCAATTTTCTCCTCCTTGATTGGACTTTGGACATTTACTTAGTTATTTATTAAAGCTTCTAATGCAATTAATTAAAAAATGTGGCCTATAACATTATCAAATAGATGTGATAATTGATAAGAAATCGGTACATAATTTATTGATGGTTACCCTAATATAATTTGATTCAAAATTTAATTGATTTGTTACTCTTGGCCACCACCAAATCATTTTAAAATAATTTTGAATTTATGATCCCGTTTAGGAGGCTTCAAGTTGCAAACTTTTTGTAAATAATTTCTTCAATAATAAAATGAATCACTTGATAAACAAATTTTTAGTAAAAATAAAATTTCACTGTCGATTTCTGGAATTCTATTGGATGATTTATTTGTTTTTTTTTTTTTTTAAATCTAGTACGTAAATGAGTTTAAATGATAAGGTCCTAAAGCAAAATTGTTCAAATTAAATAACCATTAACTTTTCTAAATTTTCTTTCCAAGAAAAAATAGAGATGTTAAGAATTCCATAATTAAAGTTTTTGAAATAAATGTAATATATATGAAGTAAGTTAATTTTCTTTTTCAATAAAGAATGAAATAAAACATTCGTACCTTATCGTCCAAGAAGAGAGATTTTGGCTCGGAAATATGAAGTTCACCCTCCTCACCATTTTCTCCGAAGCTCATATGTTTTGAAGTGAACTTCTCACAATCTATCACCACCAACTCTTTTAACATCGGCCATTTAGAAGTATGTATTCCAAGATAGAAAGTTGTAAGTTCTGGTAGATTTTGAAGCTTCAATAAGGTTATATTCGGAAAGACAAAATTGACAACTGCATTTGCTCCCTCCTCTTTTGCAACAATCTCTTCTAAAACTTTACAATCCCCAATCTTTAGTTGTTGGAGTTGGTGGAGGCTTTTGGCTATGGAAGATGGAAATGCATATTTTATGTTTCCACAATTCCAAAACGACAAGTGTGTCAAATTTTGATAGAAGGAAGTTCGATGTTGGTTGTAGGAAATCTCTGTAGAATTGATATCCTTGAATGTCCATAACTTCAATTCAAGGGAAATGTCCTACAGTAAAAGTTAATAGTTGTTTCAATATAAAGTAATTAAAAATAATAATTATTGTTTCTAATATATTAGAAAAATGTGTCTTTTTGTAACTCTTAATAATTTCTGAAAGGCCTAAGCCCAAAGTAAACTAATAATAATATTATAATGTCACCCCCTAACCTACAGTCGTTTATTCAACTTAGATCAATACTTAAAATTGTCTTCTTGTCTTCTTAGTGTTATGCACTTGTATGGATAAACTAACAAAACTTGGATTACTTGCAGTATTGTAGCTAAAATATAATATTATTAAAATATATAAAAAAAAATGCAAAAGTAATTAAATATTTAAACTAACTACTTTTAAACATACCTGTTTCTTGTATGCTCCTTGTATGCTTTTATTAAGATCATTCCCCTCATTCTCTACTTCCTTTATTTTCTCCCACTTCTCGTTAGTCTCATTGAATCTCTCATAATTGACTTTGTGTAATTTTGGTGTGCTTAAGATTCCTCGAGAGAAAGTCTTCATATTGGGGCATTCTCTTATAATTAACTCTTCCAAAAATGGGAAACTGAAAGAATATTTCCCAGAGTAGAAGCATAAGATATTGGGACATTCTCTTATAATTAACTCTTTCAAAGA
Organism: Pistacia atlantica; assembly: GCA_026229545.1. NCBI lineage: Eukaryota > Viridiplantae > Streptophyta > Magnoliopsida > Sapindales > Anacardiaceae > Pistacia > Pistacia atlantica. The sequence goes on from CM047909.1 coordinate 29,612,402, forward strand.
TGGGAAATTGAAAGAATAATTCCCAGAGCAGAAGCATACGAGACTTTTTAAGTCTTCAAGTGACAACTTCTTCAAATTATCAAAAACAATTTCAGTACTTGTTATTGCATCTCCCTCATTTTCTACTATTTCTATCACCATTTCACATCCCTCTACGCTCAATTCTCTCAACTGCACCAAGCTCCTAGCCATTGAAGGTGTCATTAACTTCATCAACTCTCTACACTGACTTACATTCAGAACTTTAAGATTCTGGAAAAAAGCTAAGGATGGTCCTAGAGTTATCTGCATATGTTTCTCGTCTTTTCCACATGAGAACATTTCTTTGTATCCACAAGAATATAATCGAAGCTCTTCCAGATTTTCAAATCTCTGGAGGAGCCCAAGTGGAATATTTGTTGACTCATCATATATGATCTCAAGAGTTTTAAATCGACTCTGCCATGTAATATGTCTCAACTTATTCTCTAAATACAAATCCTCCAAATTATAATTGATCTACAAATCCATTGAAACAAAAATCTAATTAGTTTTTTAATCATTATTCGAATAATGTAAAAATCTGTGGCTTCTAAACAGTACCCACTTTCATTATAAATGAAGATTCATGGATCTTCAAACAGTAACGAATTAGATGATTGGTGAGAGAGAAGAATATAAAAAAGTGTTAAATCTCTTTTTGAAGGAAAATCTTAAAAAGTTAATTAATTTGATAATGTCACAGTCACAGTCACCCCTTGGTTTTTGTGAATCTCCTTGACATTATGCCATTTTAAAGATTTGCTTCCTCTTATGTTTGTTGGATTCTTTTAGGTTTTAGGTTTGTTAATTGGGCCTGAGCCCATTTTGTTCCATCCATACTCAATCACCTTACACCATTCTTGTTTCTTCATTACTGCTTCTGTTACACTTTCCAAGTTTTTCTTTATATTTTAACCATTGAAATTGGTTTAAATTAACTGTGAGAAGGACAAAGGGTAATTGCATACGATTCTTTAATTTACTGGTCAAATTAATTTCATAAAAGACACTACTATCCTATTAAAACTAAACATGTTCTAAACAAACTTGTCTTTTTATGGCTTGTATAGAAAAGAGGAGTCCATTTTTGTCATTCTCCCTATTATTATATGGGTGTTTATGTCTTATAATTTTCTCTCTCTTAAATTTAATGGTAACTAACATAACTTTGTCTTTTTTAAACTGATTTTTTGCTTTTAAACTGATTTTTTGCTCATCATGTTAAATAATTTTGAATTTGTGATCTGGTTTCCAATCATAAGAAGGATCACTTGTTCGACAATTTTTTAGTTAAAATAAAGAGACTGTTATCAATTGAGGGATCATGTATTAAGAAACTATAAGAAAAAGAAGACAAGTTCCAAAATAGTTTTAAAAAGGGATAAAATGTTATTAGAGATTGTTAGATTTAACATTTTGTAAGGGTATAATTTTGTACAACTTTAAAATATTTTTAGTTGAAAAGTAAATTTGTATAAAATAATAATAATTAAAAGATTTATTATTTTTATAATAATTAAAGAAAAAAAAGTAAATTAAGCAGGGCCTTGGCCAGCCGCGCACCACTTGCAAGGCCAGCCATGTTGTGAGAGGAGGGATTTGGCAGGTGCAAATTGTGAGTAGAATGACTTTGGTTTTGGGGAAGTATCAATTGATAATATCTATATCTTCTCCAATACAAACTTAAAATATTAATAACGAAAGGTTCTCTTCCAATTGATAATATCCGAAAATAAAATCATATTGATAATTTCTAGTAAATATTTGATAATTTCTAGAATTATATTGGATGATTTAAACATAGTGCTCTAATGAGTTTAATTGACAAGACTCGAGTAACAAGATCGTCCAAATCCAACTGACCATTAATTTTTATTTCTTTTTCTAAATTTCTGTTAAAGAAAAAAGAGAGATGTTGAAAATCACATTATTCAGCTCTAATTTATGTAAACAAGAGATTCGTACCTTATGTTCCAAGCAGAGGGATTTTAGCTCTGGAATATGAAATGAATTTTCTTGGAAGCTTAGACATTTTGAAGTGAATTTTTCACATTTGTTGATCACCAACGTTTTTAACATCGGCAATTCACAAATATGTATTCCATGATAGAAAGCTTTAAGTTTTGGTAAATTCTCAAGCTTTAAATAAGTAACCTGCGGAAAGGCAAAATTAACAGTACCTTTTGTTCCTTCTTCTTCCGCAATAATCTCCTCTAAAACGTTACAATCCTTTATCTCAAGGTGTTGTAGAGTCAGGAGACTTTTGGCAATGGAAGATGGAAACACATATTTTATTTTTCCACATCTCTCCAAGATAAAGCGTGTCAATTTTTGATAGGAGGAAGACATAAGTGTTGGAAATTGGCTGTCCCAAATCTTTCCACAACTAACATTCTTCAATTCCAAGGCCATCAAATTGGTGAAAATAACCTGCAATCAAAGTCAATTGTTGTTTCAATGTTTACAAACTCATATGAGATCAATTTAAAAAGAAATAATTGATTCTTATAAATTTATAGATGACATGCCTTGAATATTTAAAATGTGTTTTCTTGTCTCTAATAATTTTCATCATGGAATCAAGCATGAATTAATTAAATCAATTCAACAAAAATTACATAGTATAGAGCTTGAAAGAGAAATATTTACTAGTGAAATTTAACTGAAAATGTAAATCACCAGAATAAAAGGCAAAAAGAGAAGAACAAACAAATCAATACCACAACTGTATGTTAACAAATGAGAAAAAACATAAGAGAAGAAAATAAGAATATATATAATAGACAAGTACAAGAGGTTATAGTCAATCAAACCTTTTCGTTAAGAAGTGGTGTGAGAGTGATAAACTCATTAAAACTATTCTCAGCATCTGAAAATTCGGCTAAGAGTAAGATTTCAACATTCTTGATTGCTTGTAATTCTTCTAAGGAGATGGTCGAATTAAGTTTCAATTTTAACATCCTCAAACCCTCATCTTCATAATTTCCAATGTATAGGAGTGACCAATCTCCTATTGATATTTTGTACCTTTTAAGCTTTATGGAAAAAAAGTCTTTAGGTAACATCTTGCTATCGTTAATATCTAATTCTAAACAGGCCAGTTGAGACAAGAGCTTCAATTCCTCAAGTACTTCAACCTTCCACTGAATAGGGCATCCCCTTACATAGAATTCTTCCAATTGCAATAATTTTGATATCACATTTGGTGCAATAATTTCCAAACTTTGACAATGGCTTAAATCAAACAACTTTAGTTGAGTCAACTGGCCTATTTCTATAGGCAATTCCTTAATAGCTGAATGTTGCAAGCTAAGGACTTTTAGATTCTCTAGCTTTCCGATAATAGCAACACCTTCAATATGGCTCCAATCTAAACGCAGTGTTTGAAGGTTTCTAAGAAGATCAAGTGATGACGGCAATGACGATTGCTGCATATTAAATAAATTTAAAACTTTGAGCTTTGGCATCACTGTGAAGAAGTCTTCTGGGATTTCGAAAGAAGAGTCCCACGTACTAGTCGTATAGAAGAATTCAAGATCTGGACAATCCAAATCTTTGCACCACAACTGACTAATACTGCTACTAGGTAAGGAGATTCCTGTGCATTTCCTAAGTTTAGCTTTATCCTTCCATACCCTTTCAATGTCATTTCTCTCTGTAAATACATGGTGGTCTGTAAATGCAATTGTTATAGCAATTGCACGAATAACATCATGCATAGAAAATTGTTTATCTGTAAAACCATGAAGTAACAAACAAGAGTATTTGAGTTCCCTAACCACTTTATCTAGTCTATTTCGTGCTTTTTCCATTGTGAGGTTATCTCCTTCAAGTATATCCAAACTCACAATATGTTTGAACAAATCTGAAATAGAAGTATTATTTTTCATTAGACTAGAAATTAGAAATGTTTTCTTGAGCTCATCTCTCAAATATTTGTAACTCAAGGCAATCTTCTGGTATTCCTTTTCCAAACATCCTATGAACTTTGTCGGTGAAGGTGCTCTTAATTCTCGCAAGGCATCTTCCCATTCAAATTGATGTCTCTTGTTCCTTAATGCTCTCGCAACAGTAGCAATGACAATGGGCAAACCTCCACATTCCTTGCATACATCATTTGGTAAGGAATTCAATTCACATGTTTGAATAACATTACCTGCACAGGAAGGCTAGGATTAAACTAATTGCATTTTCCATTCACAAGCTTTGAATTTTAAACAAGAGTTCTTTAGCTGTTATCTTACTGGTTCTTTTCTAAATAAAACCATCAATTTTTTTTTAAAAAATATCTATAAAAAAAAAAAAAAATCCACTTAATTTCAAACAATATTGCTCATAATTATATTTATTTCCACTCTTCATCTCTAAAAACATAGAATTACATTTGTCTTATCAAGAGATTTGAGGCTTGAAGACTTACGGTTTTTATAGAAAAGAACAATAGCAGGGGGGTTACAGAAAACAAAGAAAATATAAAATGATTGTTGAATTTATACAAGAAAGTCCTATAACTGTTCCTTTTAATGATAAAAAGTATAATAAAACTAACTTAAGCTAAGCTTTAACTGAGAATGCATACTGCTCAACACGGGAAACAAAATGTATAACGAAATATAAAACAGAAATTCAGAAAGCTCTGTGTATTCATGTCTAATAATTTATATTATATTGCACATGTGCTCCGAGTTGGCTTGGTGATAGTTTAGGCCCAAGACAAAAATTTTAGGCCTTTACATAATAAAAAAATAATAATAATAATTAAAATTTTATATCCAAATTTGCATAGCACATTTAACTTTTTTCCTTTTTAGGAGAACAATTTACACAATTTACACAAGGAGATCAAACATAGAAATTTGATGTTAAGAATAGAGTAAGAATATATAATTATAAAATAAATAACAGTTGTTTCAAGAGAATTTTTGACAAAATAATGAAACTGAATGAATATGCTATTAATGTGACCTTAATGCATGAGGCAATTGCCTTTGTTTGTGTTTCCCTTGAATCAACACTACTTTCTATCAAGTACGGAAGTGAAATTGGACTTGAAGTTTCAATAGTTTCATGTTATAATTAATCAATAAAATATAATATAATATATGATGAAAAGTGAGAATTTCATAACTTAAATTACCTGCCATCTTCTGGAATAGGTTCCAAGCTTCTTCCTGATTTAATACATTCATCCCAAAATTACTTTTCGAACCCATCTTGTCCAACACATCTAGGTTTCTTGTTGTTAGCAGTAGCTTACATCCATCATGATTGACTCCCAAAGGAATTCCGACAGTCTTCAAATCAAGATCTTCCCAAATATTGTCTAAAATTAAAAGGATCTTCTTGTCATTCCTCAATCTATCATATAACTTACTTGTTCGTTCACTCTCGTTATTGAATTTGACTCCTAACTTATCTGCAATTTCTGTTTGAATCCTTTTTACATCCAGAGTTTCTGTTACCTGCAAGACAAGAAAAATATTATGACCAAGTCAAGAACAACATTATAAAGAAAATACACTTAAAAAAGAAAAAAAAAATCTAAACTGATATCTGATTTGTTTTAAGGTATTCATATACAAAAAGTAAGGTAATAGCAAGCCTTAAACATATAAACTGAGTTAAAAGGAAGAAATTATATTCTATTGAATGCTTTTTTCTCTTTAATTATGAAGGAAACATACATCTTTTATATATAGACGCCTAAAGTCTAATTAATTTCACTCAAATAAAATTTAATGATATAAATTAAATACTAATAATTATCACTCTAATTAAATATCCTAATAAAGTTAATTTAAACATCACCTCAACAAAAACAATTTCATCAAAGAGCTTATCCTTCTCGGCTTTCCTACCAATTTCCTGCACAAGAGTGGTCTTGCCAAGACCACCCATTCCATAAACACCCATCATGTAGATTTCCTCATCATGTAAAGCATCCAATAAATTCTTCACAGTGGAGTTTCTTGATTCGAATGCCGAATAATCTTCATTAGATCTAAGCCATATCTCCTTGTGAATAGTAGGATGGGAAACTTTATCGAATCTTTCCCCTTGCTGCAAGAGTGGACCAATATTATCCACCATTAATTTGGATGCTGCCTTGCTATTTCGGTAGCGGCTCTCCCAGTCAGTGCTAACGGAACTTTGGTTTTCAATCAACTCCTCTGCTTTAACGATGATAGAGTCAACATCCTCTAGCCACTTCTTCACATCCTCTTCAATCTCTTCCACGTTGTTTTTAGCCTCCTCAACCTTACGCTGCACTTTGCGTCTCGCATTCTTCAGCTTCAAAACATCATCTCCGAGCTTGTCAAAGTTCTTCTCGTAGTCGGATTGTTGAATACTTGAATAGGAAACTTTATGGAATCTTTCTTCTTGCTGCAGGAGTGGACCAATATCTTCCACCATTAATTCGGATGCTGCCTTGCTATTTTGGTAGCGGGTCTTGCGGTCAGTGCGAATTGAACTTTGGTTTTCAATCATCTCCTCTGCTTTAACGATGATAGAATCAGCATCCTCTAGCCACTTCTTCACATCCTCTTCAGTCTCTTCCCCCTTGATTTTAGCCTCCTCAACCTTACGCTGCACTTTGAGTCTTGCATTCTTCAGCTTCAAAACATCATCTCGGAGCTTGACAAAGTTCATCTCGTAGTTGGATAGTAGAGTAATTGAATAGGAAACGTTATCGAATCTTTCTTCTTGCTGCAGCAGTGGACCAATATCAGCCACCATTAAATCGGATGCTGCCTTGCTATTTTGGTAGCGGGTCTTACGGTCAGTGCCAATTGAACTTTGGTTCTCAATCAACTCTTCTGCTTTAGCGATGATAGAATCAACATCCTCTAGCCACTTCTTCACATCCTCTTCAATCTCTTCCTCCTTAATTTTAGCCTCCTCAACCTTACGCTGCACTTTAAGTCTTGCATTCTTCATCTTCAAAACATCATCTCGGAAGCTTGTCAAAGTTCTTCTCGTAGTTGGATTGTTGAATACTTGAATAGGAAACTCTGTCGAACTTCTCTTCTTGCTGCAGGAGTGGACCAATAGCATCCCGCTTTAATTTGAATGCCTTCTTGCTATGTTTGTAGCAGGGTTTTCAAGTTGGGGCACAATCCCTTCAAACATCGGGGGTTGTTTGATTTATCTTGAATCAACCTCTCTGCTTGAACAACGGTCTTCTCCACATTATTCTGCCATTTCTTCACATTTCCTTCAATCTCTTCCACATTTCTTTCAGCAGCATCAACCTTACGCTCCACTCTGTCTTTCGCATCCTTCAGCCTATTAACTTCTTCTTGGAGATTGTCAAAGTTGGTATTGTAGTTGTACAAGTACTTAAATTGACCCCGCCAAAGCGGAGCAGCCACCCACTTGCCAAGCTTGGAGAACAACACCCAAGACACTCGAAATATTCCCGGCAGGTTCCACCATTTTCAACCCTTTGTCAAGTTTGATAAACAGAAGACAACGAAAGAAAATGAAAATAAAACAGAAATAATAACAGGACAACTAGGGGTGCAAACTCAAGTAACAGAACAAGAATATGGAAAAATGTTGGAAGATATATATATAATTTTTTGTAAACGAGAAATAAGCAAGAAAGGATTTTTACTTTTTTCTTTAAAAAAGAAAAAAGGGAACAAGAGAGAAGTGAAAAATCAAGCGATCTGACTTTAGTGGTGTCTGAAGAGGCGAGAGAGGTTTTTGAATGAAAGTATGTTTTAGTGATTTTTGAATGATTGAGAAAGAGAGAGAGAAGAAAACTGAAGAAGAAGAAGAAGAAGAAGAAGAACAGAAACAACAATTGATTGTAAACATCCATAAAAGTCCAAAAGAGCAGTTGAGTTTACTGATTTTCCATCAACTTTTCTTTTAAGTTTCAATTGAATTTAAAAATGGAAACCCACCGACTTAAGCTGTTTCTGCTTAATATAATAATAGGACATATTAAAATATTATTCAAGGAATCCTACATTTCTACTCTCAGATAACAATTTCAGGGATAAATAGAAGAATTAAGAGTTTTGATATAATAGCAATCTTCAGTCTAACAATATATTAAAGACAATCATTCAATTATGATTAATGATTGTATTATTTTAATTTTATGCATTTAGTGAAGATTAATTCTCATAAAAGCTTTTTATGAAAACACTATCGATTACATTCTTAAATTGAATAATTCAATAAAAAAATAATTTATTTTTTTTTAAATTGAAAAAAAAAATACACTTTCAAAATGTATTGAGGCCATTACTCTCTCCCAAAATATTAGCCTATTGAGGTGTGTAGTGCCCACTCTTATAAGCCGAATACCCATCTCTTACCTATTTGATGTGGAGCTAAACAGATGTATATATTTAATTTCAAGTGGTGATAATATGGGCTCTAAGCCTAATCATAAGTCGGCCATTGATTAAGACATAAAATATTTCTTGTATCAAATTATCTTTAAAATGGAATATGTTAACAAGATTAGGTATCTATTATTGCAATTTAAAAATATTTTAATACTATTCTTTAAACCCGCCGAGGTTTGTCCACAATATCAAAAATCCCCCGAGGCATTGGCATTGACTTAAAACCCCCTGTCATTAGTCATTTTTAGTTAGTTTTCATATAAAAGGGTGAATGACTTTAATACCCTCGTCTTCGGATCCTAACACCTCACATCTTCATTAACATGCCCAGCAACTACCCTATCATGCCCCAAACCCTCCTCCCCGTATAAGCCACAACAACACCTCAACCACCATAGCCAGAAGCCGCTCACCGCAACCATACCGCACAAAATAAAATAAAAAACCATTCGGGCGTTTGATCAAACATCTTCTATGCTTTTATAAACTCTCCTCTTGCAACAACTTTTTACCTTTCTCATACCCACATAACATTATTACCAAATAAAAAAAAGGAAACAACCATTTCACACCAAAAAAAAAAATATATATATATAAAGCCAAAGTGATTGCTGCATCGTTTCCGATTAAGAATTTCATCAGTAAGTTTACCAACTCTTTCAGTTCCCTTTTTGTATGTGTGCACTTGCCACAACTGCAGATATATGAAAATTTCCCACATTTTGCTGTTAACTAAAGCTTTTGGATAGTTGGAAATTAGTACAAATCCAAATATCAGTGTACCCGCATGATTTAATCTGTGAAATTAATACGATCATTTTGAAACTTGAATGTATGTTTTGACAATCTTTAATGGCAATGCGGTGTGGTTGAAGAGATTGGGGTGGGAAGATACGAGGAAAGGAGGAAACACGATGGAGAAAGGGGTGCAAGCGGCTATGGGTTCACTAGCTGGGTTGCAGGCGGTTGTAGAGTGGGTTTTGCTAAAGGGTTTTGTGTTTGCTGGTGGGTTTGGGTTTTGCCATAGGGTTAAAGTGATTTATCCCCCTTTTTTTTTTTTTTTTTTGTGATAATTTGATTAATAATTGCTTAAATATAAAATTTATTAGCGATTTACTCTTTTGCCCCCATTTTAATAAAAACTAACAGAAAAATCTTAACGCTCACCTAACTGTAAGGGGGTAAGGGGTTTTAAGTTAATACCGATGCCAAGGGGGTTTATCTGGTTTAGGCCAAGCCTCACAGGTTTAAAGGAATTATCCCTAATGACATTGTAATACATGTTTAGAACAATCCAAAAGTTAAAACAAAAAAGCCAACAACTTCCAGCATATAAATATTAAATAATCAAATAAATAAGTGAAAATTAGTTAATTTGGTCAAATTGAAAGTGACAAAAAACCTAGAGTGATATCGGACACATTATTTTAAAATTTAAACCAAAATTTTATTTTATTTCCATTTTTGTTTGATTTGGTTTTCTTATTTAATTAGAATTTCACATCAGGAAGTTAAAAGAAATTAATTATACTAAATATAATAAGCCTTGGGCAACTTTCAAACAATCAACATGAGCTGGTTTTTTAAATATAAAAATTAATATATAATTCATAAACGAAAGCTCCAACTAAAATTGATTTATTCTTGCCATTTGCAAATGTCGTTGAGACGTTTTCTCACTTAGAAGAACCATGTAGCTTTTAATTTCGAGATTGAATTATTATTATTTGATAATTTGATAATTAATATTATTCAAAGAAATTTTAGGAAAGTTGACCCGAAAACAAATAACACTAGATTATATAGAACATACTAAATTATACATACTCATCCAATGAATGCATGTAGTTACCTAGAAAGTGCATTGCTCTTTCATTCTTCTTCCTTTTAGACTTTCAAATCTTAATAATGCTAAACCATGTGCTAGTACTGGCCTACTTCAATTACCTCGATGTTTCATCTCTTAATTATGCTGGAAAAAAAATTGAATAATGTTCCTGAACTAAGTATACAACAAAGAGAACATGGATTAATATGCTATATATATTCCTTTAATTTCACTTTCAGTACGTGTACGAAGCCAGATGATATAAGCTTTGATCTACAAGAACACTAGATGATGAAGATGAATTGCCATAAATTCAAACTTTGATTCTGTTACAAACTTTAAAACTTTATTTAAGCACTTTTGGATCTGTGCTAGTCTAAAATGTTTTACCCATACTGCTCTCTGATTTCGGACTCTTTTTTTTTTTCTCTTTCCCTTTACCAAGTTTTGGCCCTGCACTACTTTTATTTGAGCCCATTTATGCATGATACAAAATTAAAAACATAAGAAATTTGGTTCCTACACAATGGTCATGACTTGATAACGATGACAACTATCAAGACATTTGAAACAATTGTTGGTGCAAGTTGTATTATAGAACAAATAACGTGAAGAATGTAATAAGAAACACTTCTAAGTGTTAATATGTTGTCTTATGTGATCTTAATGTCTAAATATAGACTTGATAAAATACATAAAAAACCATATTACGTGGAATAAAAATTTTGAGATTTTGATTTTTTGCTTAAGTGCAGTAGAAGAATTAGATTACAGCTACAAATTCCCTTTGTGGGATTTGTGTGGCTTACAAAAACAATTTTTTTATTTTCTAATGGAGTGAGATCAACGTGAATCATCAATTTGACCTTAGTGGACCTAAATCCGAGGGGGCCAATGCAAGTAACTCATATAAATGTTTAGAAACATAAGGATCTTCTAGGTAGGCCGATATGCAATAATACTCCTTGGGAACACTTGATTCATAATAATTGTTCTTTGATTTCAATGCTCCTTTAGACTTTTAATGAAATTATCTTTAAAAAAATTAAAAGCAAAAATGATTTGATCATCAAAAGTTTTATTTTTGTTGCAACTTGGTCATGGTATATGTTATTAAATGAACTATTAGAAAGTACATTGTTCTTTCATTTTCTTCCTCTGACATGACAATGCTCATAGTGCTATAAATACATGTTGTGCAACCCTAATCTTAACAGCCGAGGAAGCTTTATCAGAAAGAAAAAGAAAAACACATTAAGAAAGGGGGATTTTTGTTTGGAGGAACAAGATATATATTACTTTTGTCCAGTTGGTTGTTGCTGTAAAACAACTCCATCCTTGAATTGACCAATACTGAATGGGATGGAGATCCTTGTGAAGACCTTATCTCTAAACAGTAAAAAATAAAAAAAATTATTTATTTTATTTTAATATTTTATCATTTGAAAGCGTATTTTATTTAATATTAAAAACTAATAATTAATTTTGTATTGAATTATTCAACTCAAGGATATAATTGATGGTGTAATTATAGAAAACGTTTATGATAATTAATTTTTAACTAAATGTATAATATTAGAATGACGAAAAATTTAATCATAATTCAATAATTGTTTTTAATTTAATATTAGAATTGTAGTGATGTGGCATTTTTAAGTGACACGTAGGAGTCAAAACTGGAGTTGGCTGGTCAAAGTAAATTGTTAAGACAAGAGGGGCAGTTCTGTCTTTTCCTTGATTCCCGAAACCTAAATCGAATTAGGTCTTGTGTGCGCAGCTCATTTTTCCCTTTTCTCTCTTGGTTAACAGAGAGAGAAACGGTTAGAGGTGCTGTGCTGGAAATCCAATACCCGTCCATGGAATCAACGGTGATGGTAGGTGTGAGCTGTCCTTTTCTGTTATAGCCTTTCTGTTTTGTATAAATCTGTACTGATTTTCTGCTTTGTGTGCGATGTATGAGTGGTGAGAGCATCTGGGTATACGGGTGTGTAATCAGAGGGTTTGTATCGGGTTGATGCCTTGGTGTAAAAGGGGTGAGTCGATCCTTATGTAAGGTTTCTCAAACTCATAGTAAAATACCTTTTCTGGTTGCCTTTGAAGAGTGGATGTAGGTAATCTTTCAGATTACCGAACCACTATAAATTGGTGTCTCTCTTGTCTATTTTCTTTTACTGTTTTTATCTTCATTATTATGCTTGTTATGATTTGAATTCCTAATCTGGACTATTGCATGATTCATTTTATATTGGGTCTGATTTACAACAAGAATGATGATTGCTATTGTATTGAAACTCTTAATTTTTTATTGATTGATTGATTTTGTACACTTAAAGACGGCAAGGATGTACCTTTTTATTTTATTGATTGATTTTGTAAACTTAAGATGTGAAGATTACAGCGAGAATAGCTTTTGTGACTTTTATTACTCATTTGTGTTCACATTTTTTTTGCCTAAATGTATGTATTTAATGCTAAGAAGCTTTCTGCTTTATTATATTCTCTTAAACTTCTTGTAATCCTATAGTAATATTAGTTTCGCTTTCTCAATTTGGAATGCTTTTATAAGCGTAGACGAGGATGTAGTCATTTGCAGAAATTTGGCACAGCAGAAGAAGATGCTTATTAAAGGGATTTGACCATTAATAGGTATCTTTTCTTTCCTATGTACTATAGATGACAGAATCTCTATAATGGAAAATTTAAACCATAGCATTTATATTTGTTTTTAAAACAATCGTCACTTGGAATAATTCATATCTTGTAACACCTTCTGAAAACTAGTATAATGCATGCAATTAACAATGGAAAATTGGCCCAAAAGTTTCTTTTCATTACAATTCACATGTCTTTTATACACAAAAGTTACTGTTTACAAAAGTGCATTTCAAAAGACAAAATAGGGGAACAGTGTAGCTATTGCTCCTCGCGCCGACGCCCTCCAACCGAATCATCACCTAGAACTGCATCCACAAAGGAAAATAACGGGGTGAGCACAAATAATGCTCAGTAAGTAAAACTCTCTAACTGTCTGTCCCCGTGTGTGATTCTCAATTCTTTCCTTTTCTAATTCTGTTTCTATTTCTGTTTCTAATAACATCATGACCTCATCTTACCGAGGTACGGCCGAATGGCGTTCACACAAAGACCACTTCACTCTCTATGGCTATCGGGTGGAATTCACACACACCAACCCTATCTTAGTGACTACCGAGTGAGGATCACAAAGCACCAACTCGGTTCCTCCTAACTATCGGGTGGAGATCACCTAGCACCTACCCGTTTCTCATGAATTTTGGGTAATGATCACCAAGCATTTACCCATCTCTAGTCACTATCGAGTGATGATCACAAAGCATCACCCCGCTTCTACTAGCCATTGGATGATGATCACAAAGCATCAACCTACATATCTCTTAACTAATCGGGTAGTGGTCACAAAGCATCTACCCATTTCTATTACTCATTGGGTGACGATCACAAAGCATCGACCCATCTCTAAGGCTATTCGGATGATGATCACAAAGCATCCATCCGATTCCCATAACGGTCAGGTGATGATCACAAAGCATCATCCCAACTATACTACTCTTCTAACTCATTCTATTGTAGCATTTTTCAATGCTTTCTACCCTTAGAGTAATTTTACCCACTAAGCTCTCTACTCATAGGGTATTTCTATACACAAAGTTTTCTACTCTTTCTTAGGTCACTTTTCAATGCATATAACAATGCACATGGATGATTCATCTCTACTAATGCACTTGTGAAATGCCAACATGCAATGTTGCAAGAATTAAGGTTCATTACTACCACTCAACCTCTATTAGGCATTTCATCAAACAACTCATGTGCACTATAAAACTATCTCATAGTCATGAATCTAAAACTTTTCCTAACCATCCAAAATGGGGAAAAACCCCTTCACAAAGCCATAATAACCTGCCATAGAAAACACTTCCAAAAAGGGTTCCATAATACCCCTTAAATTCCATCTCAACTACCTTGCCAAACCAACACCCATTTCTCAAATTTGCAAGGTAAGAACATTCACAAAGCATAGAAATTCCCATTCAATACTCCATACATGGCATATTACATGCACATCACATACATACATCCTTTCTATCAAAACCCTAATCAAGAAATTTCATGAATCTCAACTTGGGTTGGGTTTTACTTACCTGCTATGGAGAGACTTCACCAATCTTCTTCCTTTCACTTGTTTAGCTTGATAACTCCTCAAATCTTAGCCAAAAGAATGAAAACCCTCAAACTCAAATATGGGTTAAAACTCCCAAATCACACAACTTAAGAAGAAATCCTTACCTTAGGAAGCCTTAGGTTGCTTTTCTACCCCAAAATCACTTCAAAAACCCTTGAAAATCCTTGATCAAAAGAAAAGAGAAGTTGGGAGGAGAAGAATGAGAAGTTGCGTTGGAGAAGAAGAGAAATGAAGGGTTTCTTTGATTCTAATTCCTTTTAATGAAATAAAACACAATCATTCCCATTTTGCCCTTACTCTTCTTTGGAAATTCCATTCATATCCTTTGATTCATTACAAACTCACCCCCATCTCAACATACTCTCCATGAAAAATCCTTACAATTCACTCCCCACTTTTCCTACTAATTAGGGGTAGAAAGGTCAAATTGCCCTTGGGGAAGAAAATATCTAAAACTCAACCAACATAAAAATCGGCCCGTCGCCGCGGCGAAGAAACCTTTGTCACCGCGGCGAAACTGTCCAAAGAGTTTCGCCCTTGGTCTCAACACATCTTCGCCCCGGCGAAGCTTGGTTCACTAAGATTCTTCTATTTTCAACCAATTTCAGGGCAACATTCAACATAACGCTCAAACAAACAAATATAACAGAAAACCAACTCGATTAAGGGCGAAAGAGGAAACAATAACAACGTACCTCAAGTGGGGCGTTACATATCTTATCAATATTTTGTTTTACTTGGTAGTTGGTATAACTCATTAAATGCTCAGAATTTATCTATTGTAAATCATTTTTTTGGTTATATATACTTTGAAGGTAATTCCATATTATTGAAAGAATGGGCTTACTTTTCCTTGGGAAGCTTGTTCTATAATATCAACACCAACTCAGTTGAAGATCTTATAGGAAGAGGTTGATACGGATTTTGATTTGCTTCTATCTTTTCAAACACTTGTCCAGAGAGTTAAACTTCTCTTTTTTTATTATTTTTCCTTCTTTATAACACATTTTCAGGAATTGAAGATCTAAAATCTGGGAATATTGTGACTCTGTTACCTCCAAAAGCTACATTTTTGGATGATCCCCTTCAAGTTCTGAGCGCCGTTCATTTTGGTATTTTCTGAAATTTTCGAGATAAATTTTAGTTACGTGCCGTAATGTCTCACTCGGCGGTCACCATTGACCTTTTTTTTTCCCTTCCAGTGCATCTTTAACTAAATCAGTTGATGCTTTTATAGGCACACACAGATATGCTCATCAAGAAGTAGCAAAAAATTGTTACAAACTGCACGATTTCATTCAAATTTATGGCTGAACTAAGGTCAAATTGGACTATTTGTAATGTAAATATTGAGAACTGGTGTTGGATCTTAAGCAGCTATTACTGCAATTCCGTAGTTGTTAATTCCGTGGTTGTTAATTCTGTAGTTGTTTCTTTCCAAGATATTGACTTGGCATCAGTCGTTGGAATAACAAAATTTTCTTAGCCTTTATAGTAAATATAAAAGCTCTTGTTTTAGTTGTTGCTTTTCTGATGACTAATTCTGTGGTAGCATGGCTTGCAAATGGTGAACATTGAGTGAATGCCTAACATAATTTAACCTTAGCATCTTATCATACTGCATAAGATTGCACTTAGATGTTGCTTGGAACCTTACTCAATTAACCGGGTCAAGTTAAGAGTTCAGCAAAAACTACTCCAAAACTATAAACATCATTTTTGTAGTAATCTAATTTGATTGAAAATACTTTTGGATCCAAAGGTTTCATGTAATTGAGTTCCCAGATAAGGTTGCGCCATTGTAGCAAATTTTGTAAGTCCCAAAGTTTGTGCTATGCACTGGACTTATATAATATTCTACTGTTAATGTCTGTTAAGTCCATGTCATCATTCTGTTAGTGTGTTAAGTGGATTGTTAGCATTCGTTCTGTTGTTTTCAGTCTCTTCGCTTGAGTATATAAACGACTCTACACTGTGTTATTCGGAGAATTTTCTTAATGATTCTCGGCATCCAAACAAGAATGTTCACCAGAATCTCTTCATACACTGGTCAAAACAGCAAGATGAAGCTTACAATACTTCCAATTGAACTTCAAAATCTTCAGGTTGTGCTTTTGTTCAGGTTCCTTCCTTCTCTTCAATTACTCCTTCTACTCTGCCTCGTATAACAATTAGGCTTTCGCAAAAGAATAATGCTTACTAGAAATCACAAGTAATTTCAGCGGTTTGTGTATTTGATTTGGAATATAACTAACTGGATCTAGAGATTTACCACCTGAATTTGTTACTGTTGTTGATGAAAACTCTAGCCTAGAATTCAATTAAATCCAGCTTTTGCTGCTTGGAATCGAATGGACCAGTTAATTGTGAATTGTCTAAAATGTCTCAGTCAATGTTGCGACATTTAGTTAAAGAGTACGTCGGCTTGTGAAATTTGGACTGCTTTGGACAAATTGACTATCGCACAAGCTCGTTCTCAAGTGATGCGTCCCAGACATTTGCTTCAAACCACAGCCAAAGGTTCTCTAAGTGTCCATGAATATGTTCAGAAAATGAAAGATGCTGCTGATATGCTCTCAGCAGTTGGCACAGATATCTCAGATTCAAAACTCATACTCTATATTTTAAGTGGCTTAGGTCCTGAATTTGATGCAGTGGTTGTGAATTTGACATCCTTAGCTTCACGAAATAAGTTGTTTACATTTAAAGAACTTTGTTTGAACTACAGGCTTATGAAAATAGACTTGCTCGTCAAATTCCTTCACATTCTAGTGATGTTCCTGGTAGCTCAGTACTGTATGGTACTACCAAAAAAGAAAAATGTTAATGCTACTGGTTCAGTATCTTTTACTCCTCAGTATCAGTCTCCACCATCATTTTAGAATTGTCAATACTTTGTTCGAGCTGGTACAGATCAAGGAAGAACATCAGGTGGTTGCAGTAGGCCAATTTGCCAACTCTGTGGTAATGTAGTGCTACCACAGGTTTGATATCAGTTTTTCAAGGATCTGTTTCGAGTCCAAATTCACACTCCAATGCTTCCAACTCTCAAATGGTTCAGTCATTGCATTACCAACACCATCTTTTCAGCCGCAAACAGCACCATCTCAAGCTTATATAGACACCAGCTACTGTCGATGATAGATCCTGGTATCTTGATAGTGGAGCTTCTGAACATATTACCTCGCAAATGAGTCATCTTTCAGTTCGTTCTGATTACAAGGGTGCTGAGTAGCTCTCAATAGGTAATGGTCAACTTTTATCCATCCTACATATTGGCTTATCTTATTTGAGTTGTTCTTCTAATCAATATTTGACTTTAAAGAGAGTATTTCATGTGCCTGAAATTGCAAAAAGTTTAATTAGTATTTCTCAGCTCTTAGCTGATAATCCTGTGTATATTTAGTTTACTGATCAACATTGTCTTATAAAGGACAAGAACACAAAGATTCTTCTTCTTCAAGGAATTATTAGGGGAGGATTCTATTGCTTAGTTCAAACTGACTGCTACCAGCCCACTGCCACTCATTTCTCTTCAGTTCCACATAATATTAGCATTCCCATGGTAAATTTGGTGTATTTTATTAACGCTATGAAGCATAATAATATTGCTATTTGTACGTCTGTGTTGCTCCTGAGCATTTAATTTCTGATAATTTCTAACAACGTTGACTGCTTAGTGTCAGAGATTAGTACTTGTATTGTATCTTAGAGAGCTATTACTTGTAATCTTTATGAGAAAATTAATAAAAAATTTGATTTGTAGCATCAGAGGCTTGGGCATCCACATGCTTCTGTGTTGAATGCTTTTATCTCTAAATTATTTTCTCACGGATTATCTTCACTGATTTCTTCTTGATCTTTTAGCTCATCCTGTTGCTTTGGTAAACAACATCAACAACCTTTTCCTGTCTTTTTTATTAGGGTTTCTACCTCTCTTTGAGTGGATACACTCCAATGTGTGGGGTCCTTCACCTATAATATCCACAGAAGTTAAAGTTCATGGGGTGTTAATTTGTACTTAAAAAGTTCTCCTGATTTTTCTATATAGTCTTAGAAGTCCTTTTGAATTTGTTTGAAACCTGAGATAATTACCCAAAATGAGATTTTGATATATGGATTCCTCAAAATTCACTTTAATTTTTGAATCATCTAAAAATCATATAAAAATTGATTTTAATTTGATATTTTGATTTAAACTGATTAGATCTAGTTTTATTAGAAATTTGAAATATCTATTCAATCTGGATTATTCTTTAGCGTTTATTTGTAAGTGCCCCGTCTCATTTCTGTGTATGAATTATGATTCGTACTTTGGTAACTCGTTCGCTAATTCTACCGGTAGAAATCAGAGATTTTATTTGAAGATTAAGCTTGATGAACAGCTGATATATTTAATAAGTCCCTGTCTACTTTAAGGTTTGAATTACTTAGAAACAAGCTGCAAGTTACTGCTGCTGCAACTGGTACAGCTGAATCTTCTCCTCAATCAACTAAAGACAACAAGAATTGATGAATTGATGTATCTTTACAGCTTACTAATGTACTCAAGTCACTGCTGATAGTCTGCTGCTCATATTTGAGGTCAGTTACTGCTACTATCTGCTGCAGTACAGTGTTCAGTTGATGCTTGTGTAATTTTCAGTTTAGTGGCTCATATTTGAGGTCAGTCACTACTACTATCTGCTGTAGTAAGTGTTCGGTTGCTACTTTTGTAATATTCAGTATTGGTGAAAGTAAGATTGCTGTCTGTTTGTGTAATATTCAGTTTGGTAGAAGTCGGATTGCTATCTGCTGGTTTTGGTCAGATTGCTATCTGAAGTGCTCAGCTACTGCTTGTACAATGTTCAATTGCTAACAGCCTGTTTGCTCTCAGTTTGATCACATTAATGATAATCAGTTGATGCTTGTATAATATTCAGTTTGGTAAAAGTCAGATTGTTATCTGCTGGTTTTGGTCAGATTGCTATCTTGTGTTTTTTGGGTGAAAATCAGTTTGGTGGACCATAGCTTATGTCTGTGATCAGTTTGCATACTGAAAGAAGTGATTCATTTCAGCGGAGATTCCAAGAACTTTTACCTAGTCTGAGAGGAGATATTGATAAATGAAGATGCACAATGCTACACAGTTCTGTTTGCGGGAAAATGATGGTAAAAGTGCAACAAATCCCAGTTCAGTTTGAGGGAAGATATTAGCAAGAAAAATGTAATAATCTTTCCAGGTTTAGTTTGAGGGAAGATGTTAAGCTTTGTTAGGAGTTCGTTTAAGGTTCTGTTAGTTTGTTAAAGCAATGGTTACTGCCGTTAGGTGTTAGTTACTGTTCAGCTTAAAACAACCTATAAAAGGTGTCACTGTAGCTTGTGCTTGTTATCGGAAATACAACAGAATTTTTTTCAGAAAACTCTCTTCTTCTTCGTCATTTTCCTCTGCTTTTGCTCCTAACCTGACAAAAAGAAATACTGAGTGGGTTCAAATGAAGTGTAAACTAGTACAAATAGTAATTCACCATGATTGTCAGAGAATACCTAATTAATCACGCTTTGCCTATCTGGAGGAGCAACACATTGCCACAAGAAACGGTATGCTGGAATATCTGCTGCCTCAACCCCAAGGGCAGCAAGATTGCGTCCGTATTCCTGGTCATTTTAAATATGCGTTAATGATACATGGGAGTGAGAAGTTCAGAGAAACAGATCATACTGATGGTTCCAAAAATCAAGCTTTACCTGAATATCAAGAAACAATTGCATGCAAATCTTGTCAGTGTCGGATACATTATGGTCTGAGACATCTGAGCTTGCTGCAGCTCGCCTTTGTGCACCTTGCCGTATCTTCAGGAGTGAAGACTCCGTTTTCCTAGCCTGGGCAGGTGATTTAAAGAATATTAGTATAAAAAGAATCCTAAAAGATTAAAAACTTTTACTCGAGACACTAACCACACTGATGAGCTCAGCAGCCAATTCATGATAGCAACCAGTTATCTTAGTTGCAGCACCAAGCAGTAATTCCTTCTTAGTCTCCTTTGACAAATATGTCATGGCTCACTCTGCATCTAATAAAGTCTGCAAGTAGTACATAGTTTAATAAAAAATTGATGACGCGGAGCACATGTCCTGGGTGCTTGTGTTCTTATAAACAAAAATTGTTAGCCTTTTAGGCAACATATTAATGTACGTCCATTAGCATTAATTTTTTAAAAACCTTAGAAATCAGACACTAATTTGCAAAAATTATCAGTACATAAAAAATAACCAGAAATATGATCCATCTCCAGTATTGATATTATTTCTGAATGCATATTTTATTCGAATTTTGTGGAAGAGCCCATGTCATCACACATGTATTACATTTTCTAGGATACACCTAATAGACTGTGGTAGTAAAATTAGACAGATTTCTCAAGCCACATTTCATGTCCATAACAGTATATCAGAACAATAATATGCACAAGTCATCCAAACATGACTTACATCAAAATTCAAAGAATTACAGCAGCAGATGACAAGAAAATATAATGTTCTCAAGTGTAGCTATAACCTAAAGAAAAGACTGCATACCTTCAAGGGGCGCAATACACCAGACACATAAGGGGAATGCCTGACAGGAAGTGGTTTATTAGTCATCCTGTAAGTTGCAGTTATCCCCTTAAGCTGTCTTAAGTCCTACAATTTTTGACAAAAGTGCTGTCTCAATCACCCAGCACATCATCAAATATAACATAGTAATATCATGTTTAACTGAGATTAAAAGGAATATATAGAACCCTGCAACTCTTAAATCATTGCATAATCAATATTTAAAACAGTCCTAGAAAAAACAGAGCTTACTTCCACAGCCTTCTCAACAAGTCCCTCTATTATCGTGTTGATAACTAAAGGTAATGTAGTACTCAATGATTTTCCACCATCTAAAATGCTCTGTTTTACTAGAACAAGAATTTCAGTGGAGCATGAAGACAGAAGCTGAAGAACATGAACCAGGTAGTCACCAGAGACCTCTGTGGCCAGACAAGTTATGTCATGAATAACCTGCACGTCAGAGAACCTACATAAAAATGCTAGTTAACCATGATAACTTTCATGACTCTGAAATGGATGAGTTTAAATCTAGTGAACACTACAGGAGCATAAATAAGGTCAAATTGGACTCCAAAACAGAAGTAAATAAATAAATAGAAGGTATATTACTAGAGATGAACTTCAGTGCTATCCATAAAGGTTCAGATGTCAAATATAAGCAGATCGCTTAGTAAAATGATACAAGTCGGAGAAAGAGATACAGTTGAATAAAGGCATAAGTCATACATAAATAAAATCATCCGGAGCAGCTGAAATAGCCCACTCACATCCAGGATTGGAGCCTGCACTACCAGACTTCCGAGCAGCCAGTCCAGATGACAACCAATTTGAGTATCTGTCAGAAATTCATTGATAAGCAGTCAAATGATGATATAAATAAGCAGAAACAGACCAGTATTTTTCAGTCCAAACTGACCTTGAAAGAAGCTGCAATGACAGCCGAAGAAATTTGTCGGAGCAAGAAAGAAGAAAAACATCTTCTCTCCAGCAGGATCTCAAGCTCTCTAAAATTGAACACTTTGTTTTAATGTTAACACACAAGACTTTCCTTGATCAGAATGTGAATTCTGAACAGGAGCAAGACTTGCTCCTGTAAGAGCAGAATCTAAAGCCCCAGCAATTTCCTGAAACCTGAAGGAATGGAAGTTACAAGTCAACCATAATTGAATACTGAGTGGATTCAAATGAGCGATAAGCCACACACTAGGCCAAGGCTTATAACATACTATCCATAAAAAACCATTGAAGTAGGAAATTTTACTCTAGCGAGTCAGTGTGGAATTAGTACAATGATGATAATAGGCTACATAACTAAATCTTTTATGCAAACAACAATATGTGATTTGGCGTCTCATTGACCTTAATTGTTGTGATGCTGTGTTTCCACAGCATTAGAAATAAGATTATGGTCGGTAAGTTTACTTTGAGTGAGAGAACTGAAGAAAAACTACAACATGATGACATGGAAGCAAAACTTACTGAACGTGAACATTCAAGCTTGCTGTCATAAATGGAAATTTGGCTATCATGAACCACCAAAAGATGTGTTTGATCATTATGAAATTCAATAGCATTTAGAAGTGACTGGGGGAAGCCATGTTTGAAACTTGTAGTAAATTAGAGTATTTCCTCATTTGTATGATTGACTATTCTTTTCAGTGTAGTAAGTGATTAACTACGGTGGAAGTAGAATATTTTCCATTCTTGTTTTCACTTGTAAGTCCTATATAACTTCTTTTTTCCCTACGCACAACTTGTTTTGAATTAAGATTGCTAAGGGATTTGAACTCAAATTACTTGGCTCACTTAGCATGATATCATGTATTCATGTTGAGTAACCACTTGATCCAAAAACCATATCAAAAGCTTCAGCTTATAGCCAAGAGCCCTGGCCAGATGGTACTCACCTCTCTTGTCACAAGTACTTAGCCTGCAGGTCTTGTGTTCGAGAGGTGGGAAAGGCGAAAGAAACCCACTTGCAGGGGTGGGGATATTCCTATGAGTTGCGGCGCATGGGAAAGCACCTGAGGGCGCATGTGGAAAGCCCGCAGTAGGGATAGCCCATGGTCCAAGATGGATGATAGTCCATGGTCGTGACAGGGGTAGTTGAGGGATAGCCCATGGTCTCACAATAAAAAGGCGCCTTTTTATTGTGAGACCATGGGCTATCCCTCAACTACCCCGCCCTTGGGCCGTCGGGCAAGGGGCTTTCCCATGCGACCCACTCATAGGAATATCCCCACCCCTGCAAGTGGGTTTCTTTCGCCTTCCCCACCTCTCGAACACAAGACCTGCAGGCTAAGTACTTGTGACAAGAGAGGTGAGTACCATCAGGCTAGCTAAGTATCCCTTGGCCATTGAGAACCTAGAAAACGCACGCCTAGGAAAGAAGTTTATTTTAAAATCCTATTTAAAGAATAAACTTGTAGTTTAAAACATATATATAGATATATGTGTTTAATTTTTTTCTTAACTATAATAAGTTCATTGTATAATCAAAAAATATAATTTCCTTTCTTGGAGTAAATTATGAAATCCATAGTAATACTTACTAGAACATACACACTTTTATAAAATTTACTAGCAATTTGATTTCCTTTGTTAATACAACATATTTACTCCATTATAGAACATGGACATAATTACTACATTATGAGATATGAACATAATTACTATACTAAATATTAGCAAAACCATTCAATAGTCATCATTAAAGCATCCCCTCATGCTCATAGCGTCCCTTGGAATTCTCTCCCAGCTTCATGCCTTAATCTGACTGCAAAACATTTTAAAACATTTCAGGGGTGGGGAGCGCTAATCGCTCAGAAGGAATATGGCCATTTATAAACAATTAAGGTTCATTATACAAGTAAATTACTTAGGACTTTACCTACCTACAAAATATGACCTTCATTCTTTAACATAACAAGTTCATAAAACATATCATACACTTTGGACTTTTCTCATAAACATAAGTCATAACATAATCATACATAATATAACATATATGACTTATGAAATATTCATGTACATGGCATGCTTATTTCTTTTGTCTTTATACTTGACGGTTTCATTAGTCTTTGTTATCCGATCGGATTCATTTGAACCATTACCTTGTTCTTGGTCGTCACCTCAAAGGACTCATGGTTTCCATAAGAATTCCATTCCTCTGATCTTGGTTTATACCTCAAGAGACTCATGGAATTCATTCATTAACATTTCATAAATTTTTCATAAGACAACTAAATAAGCTATATGCATTACCATTATGAATGCAAACATATGGACTAACATATTCCATGCTCAATCATACTATATTCTCCTATTAAACTTCTTACCTTAATTCATTCAATTTCTCATACAATACAAAGAATTTCAGTAGTAAGATTATTCAGGGGTTTACTAGAATTAGAAACAAATGGGAATTTCCATTAAGAAGGTGGATGCCATACAGTTCGTTACTTTTCAAGCAATTTTTACCTTATCTTACAATTCGAACTGGTTCTTGCCTAAAACACAAAAGTTTTAGGTCTGTTTCTCAAATTTTTAACACTTCAAGAATCAACTCATTCGGACTTCTATAACTTCAGTTATGACTGATTCAGTGAAGCATGTACAGTATAAGTCTTAAAACAGCCAAATCCGAATTCTATTCATTTTAACCATGTCACCGTCATTTGCACCTTCATATCATTTGCCATATCATTCTTAGTATAAAAGGCCATAAAAACCTCCCTTTTACAGAACCAAAAAGTGCCAAAGCATCGTCCAACTACAAATCTCTTAATTGGCATAATCATCCTCCACATGCACACATACACCAATCAACACACCCATTTAAACAATCCATAACCAAAACATAGCATCACACTCATATTAACATAAATAAATGTAAGTTTCATAAACCCTAGGTGTTATCAATTATAGTCATAAGGGATATTTTTTTCCTTACCTTAGTATTCAAAGCACAAAGATACTCCTCCTTGGCTCCAAAATTTCACCTTTCTACCTTACACACACAACCACTTATGAATTTCTCTTTTAACCAAAAAATTCAGAAAAACTAGGGTTTTGAAACTCACCTTTAACCCTGAAATTTAAGTTCTTTAAGGGTGGATGGTGATCTCCTTTGAAAATCAACTTGAAATCCTAAGAAAATTTGAGAATAAAAGCTTGGGTTAGTGGCTTTTATGGTGGATTTGAGAGATGAAGAAGAAGATGATATATTTGGGGTCTCCAAGGCTGACTACTCTCTCTTTAAACCTTGTAAATATTCATTCCATTGATACTCAAATATGATTGGTCAATAAAAGTTAGATATAAAGGTCATTTGGCATAAATTTTTTCATATAAGGGCGTTTTTGGTCATTTCTACCTCAACATAAAGATAAGTACTCATTTAATGCCATTTGACTTCTTTAAAACACTTAACCATTAAGTAATTCTACTAGGTAAATGACTAATTTACCCTTGGTGCACTTTTATGGACACTTAAATCATATGGTTTTGTATGAAAAGACCATTATACCCTTGGTTACCGTTTATGCCATTTAACCTTATCAATCAACTTTATAACCATTCTACCCTCATTTCTCTTCAATGACATCATCCTTTACACTTTATAATGGCCACATCTCAAAATGCATGTAAATTGACCATTTTACCCTTCCATTCAAAAAAGAAAATTACTTGAAAAGGTAAATTTCATACCTTAGGGCATCGGAATGATAACGTGGGGTTTACAATCATCCCCCCCTTAGAAGAATTTCGTCCTCGAAATTCAGTTGAAAAGGTTTGGATATCTTTCCTTCATATCTTGCTCAACCTCCCATGTCGCTTCTTCTACATTATGATTCCTCCACAATATTTTAACAAGCGGTACTTTCTTATTTCGAAGCTCTTTTATTCGTCTATCCAGAATCTGAACTGGATGTTCTTCATAAATTAGTTCATCTTTTAACTCCACTTCATTTGCTTGTAATATATGCGAAGGATCACTAACATACTTTCGTAATAAGGAAACATGGAAAACATTATGGATCCGGTCCATACTAGCTGGTAAGGCAAGTCTGTAAGCTACTTTGCCCACTTTCTCTAATACCTCATATGGACCAATATATCTAGGGGTGAGCTTCCCTTTTCTTCCAAACCTCATCACCCTTTTATAAGGAGAGATTTTCACAAACACCTTGTCTCCTATTTGGAATTCTATATCCTTTCTTTTTGGGTCTGCATAGCTCTTACTCTGTCTTGGGCCGCCTGCTTCATTCTCTCTCGAATTAACTTTACATCTTCTATCATTTTTTGTGTCATTTCTGGACCAAGAGCTTGAGCTAATGCATTCTTTTCTCCTATTTCATCCCAATGTAATGGAGATCTACATTTCCTTCCATACAAAGCTTCATATGGTGCCATTTTAATGGTTGCTTGATAACTATTGTTATAAGCAAATTCAACTAGAGGGAGAATGTCACACCAATTCAACTTATGATCAATACAGCATGCCCGTAACATATCCTCCAATATTTGATTCGTTCTTTCGTCTGTCCATCTGTCTGAGGATGATAGGTGTGCTGAAATTAAGCCTAGTACCCAATGCCTTCTGCATGCTACTCCAGAATATTGACATAAATTTCACATCCCTGTCTGAGACAATACTATGAGGTACTCCATGTAATCTTACTATTTCTTTAACATATAATCGGCCTAGCTGATCAGAGGAGATCTTGTCTGTAACTGGAATGAAATGAGCAGATTTAGTCAAATGACCTTTATATCTAACTTTTATTGACCAATCATATTTGAGTATCAATGGAATGAATATTTACAAGGTTTAAAGAGAGAGTAGTCGGCCTTGGAGACCCCAAATATATCATTTTCTTCTTCATCTCTCAAATCCACCATAAAAGCCACTAATCCAAGCTTTTATTCTCAAATTTTCTTAGGATTTCAAGTTGATTTTCAAAGGAGATCACCATCCACCCTTAAAGAACTTCAATTTCAGGGTTAAAGGTGAGTTTCAAAACCCTAGTTTTTCTGAATTTTTTGGTTAAAAGAGAAATTCATAGGTGGTTATGTGTGTAAGGTAGAAAGGTGAAACTTTGGAGCCAAGGAGGAGTACCTTTGTGCTTTGAATACTAAGGTAAGGAAAAAAAAAATCTCCCTTATGACTATAATTGATAACACCTAGGGTTTATGAAACTTACATTTATTTATGTTAATATGAGTGTGATGCTATGTTTTGGTTATGGATTGTTTAAATGGGTGTGTTGATTGGTGTATGTGTGCATGTGGAGGATGATTATGCCAATTAAGAGATTTGTAGTTGGATGATGCTTTGGCACTTTTTGGTTCTGTAAAAAGGGAGGTTTTTATGGCCTTTTATACCAAGAATGATATGGCAAATGATATGAATGTGCAAATGAAGGTGACATGGTTAAAATGAATAGAATTCGGATTTGGCTGTTTTAAGACTTATACTGTACATGCTTCACTGAATCAGTCATAACGGAAGTTATAGAAGTCCGATTGAATTGATTCTTGAAGTTTTAAAAAGGTGAGAAACAGACCTAAAACTTTTCTGTTTTAGGCAAGAACCAGCTCGAATTGTAAGATAAGGTAAAAATTGCTTGAAAAGTAACGAACTGTATGGCATCCACCTTCTTAATGGAAATTCCCATTTGCTTATAATTCTAATAAACCCCTGAATAATCTTACTACTGAAATTCTTTGTATTGTATGAGAAATTGAATGAATTAAGTTAAGAAGTTTAGTAGGAGAATATAGTATGATTGAGCATGGAATATGTTAGTCCATATGTTTGCATTCATAATGGTAATGCATATAGCTTATTTAGTTGTCTTATGAAAAATTTACGAAATGTTAATGAATGAATTCCATGAGTCTCTTGAGGTATAAACCAAGATCAGAGGAATGGAATTCTTATGGAAACCATGAGTCCTTTGAGGTGACGACCAAGAACAAGGTAATGGTTCAAATGAATCCGATCGGATAACAAAGACTAATGAAACCGTCAAGTATAAAGACAAAAGAAATAAGCATGCCATGTACATGAATATTTCATAAGTCATATATGTTCTATGTTATATTATGTATGATTATGTTATGACTTATGTTTATGAGAAAAGTCCAAAGTGTATGATATGTTTTATGAACTTGTTATGTTAAAGAATGAAGGTCATATTTTGTAGGTAGGTAAGGTCCTAAGTAATATACTTGTAAAATGATGTTTAATGAACCTTAATAGTTTATAAATGGCCATATTCCTTACTGAGCGATTAGCGCTCACCCCACGAAATGTTTTAAAATGTTTTGCAGGTACGGATTAAGGCATGAAGCTGGGAGAGAATTCCAATGGACGCTATGAGCATGAGGGGATGCTTTAATGATGACTATTGAATGGTTTTGCTAATATTTAGTATAGTAATTATGTTCATATCTCATAATGTAGTAATTATGTCCATGTTCTATAATGGAGTAAATATGTTGTATTAATAGAGGAAATCAAATTGCCAGTAAATTTTATAAAAGTGTGTATGTTCTAGGTTTCTTACTCTTGACAGGAAAAATTATAGCATCCAAATTAAACATTATTAAGAACAACTAATAGCCATAAACATTAACTTATTAAATTTTATATTAGTCAAACACTAACCTGAGCATCAGCCCCTGAAGACACCAATGCATTTAAAGTTTGGGAAAATGCAAGCCCTGTGATTTGATTTTGGTGACCCTTAAGTTTGGTTTTGCGATTTGATTTTGGTGACCCTTAAGTTTGGTTTTGACCTGCCAACAACATCCAACATTAGTTATGCTTCCTCATTATATGTCACGCAATTAGCTTTAGATAATCAAGAGAGCTATTGATTAGATTATTAAAATAGCTATACTTAAGTTTTTTTCTATTGTGATGGACTCAGGTTCGCCTCTTTGTACTTTTGTTGCATCTGTGTTTGTTAAAAAAAAAATGATTTCAATAGTCCTTATGGAATTATACTAACCATCAATTCCTTAAAACAAGAAGGTAACAATAAGACTTTCCCTCTAATGAACTCGCTAAGAAGCATAAATCGGATGAATGGTATAGGTAATGATTCAACCAAACCAGAATCAAATTTACATTAATAATCTCCATCATAATCAACTATAAATTAACACTGGCTATAAATGGAGCAAAAGTTAGGTGAACATATCCTTTGACCGGTATACATAAAACACAAGAGAAATTAAGTAAAGAAAAGCGAGCAGATCAAGTGAGAAACTTCACCTCATCAACTCGATATTGTATATCTGAATGGTAGAATCCTCCATCCCAATGGCAATAATATTATTATCTTGAGGATGGAATGCCAAATAGGTAGTCACGGAGGTGGGGGCATAAACATTATCATGACCTAAGACATAGTAAGCAATCTTATTCAGTCATGTAGAATCTCAAAATATTGCAAACGCATTATCTCAAGCAAATATTGTTGAACATGTATGAAATACGACTTCAAATTTGGAGAGGTGCAATAACTTACCTTGAATGTCATCATGTTGAATAAGGAAACTTTTCCACTAGGCGGACATAACGTAAGAATCATTTTTTGGAAAAAGCGATGCATACAGAGACCTCTTCAATTGGTTTATTATCATTTATGTCATTGATCATAAGTGTTCCACCGGGAGGTTGCCACTGGAGCACTACGTATGCGAGCCTAACGAGTTTGCAAGCGACATTAAAAAGGTCAAAATATAAAAAACAAAAGAAATTTACAAATGGAAAGTAATAAACCTTCCCGAGGGATTCCTTTCACTACGTTGCCATTTCCAAAGCTTGTGAGCATGGTGGCATTAAGGGCCAATAGAGCTAGACCGAGTTGGTGTATCCCAGGGCCTAAATGCGGGGAAATTACCAATGTATTTCACATCATTTATGCCTAATGTTTTATTTGGCCATTTATACATTGATTGGTATTAAGCTTTTGATGAACTTGATATTGTTTCTTCTTCGTGTCTATTTGTAAGAAGTCATGTAGTTTAAATTTATTTCGCTCCTCTCCTACTTTGTTAATCCATCAAACAAGCACTACCATGCAGAGAGGGTGTATTATGCCCCTAACTTCACAACCGAGGTGGCATTACCATGTGAATTGGCAGTCCACATACCATCATCCTCGAGGCATGTCAGGGATATTCAAAAAAAGAAAGGAAAAATTCAAAAGAAAGGTTAGCACATCGATAAGCGAGGTTTAAACTAGCATTCCAACATTTGACTTAACATTCCGAGTTCTGGCGTTATGCATCCAATTCTTTAGAATATACGGTTGGTATATTAATGAAAGATATAGTTCATATGATTTGCATAGCTTTATAATAGTAAAATATCTCATATATGAGCACGAGCACACAAAAGGCAATAAATAACCACAAAGAAAATATCCAGCACCATAGAAGCACGGGGTTTCTTCCTAACTGAAATAAAATGCAAATACTTGGATTCTTTACCACCTACCGTGCTTGGTGCTATAGAATCAGGTATGCATAGAGCTTTCATTTGTGTGCCAATCCCCGAACCCCCTCCCAAAGGCTAATGTCACCAACATTTGTCCCCACTACAGTCCAAAGAACAGAAATTTCAATCAATAATAAATAATCTCTGGACAAAGTTTTATAAATTTTTCAGTGACCAGTCATTAAACAGTGGTTTTTTTCTAATTTTATACCAAGAAGAATATCTTGCTGCTGTGGATGGAAGTCCATGCTCATGACATTAGAACCTTGATTAAGGGTTCGCACAACAGCTTTAGTAAGGTTATCTTGAGAATATACATTGGAAGTATGTGCTACACCAGCAAAAGACACCTAGAAAACCAAAAGATAATAAGAGGTGAGAAAGGAACAAGAGAATTGTTACAACCAGCTGATATAAAGGCCATTTAGAAATTTATAGCAGCTATCAAGCTTGAAAAACAAAAGATTTATGTCACTCATCCAAACATCATCAGATTGGCCCGTGCAGATACGCTTCATCAAATGCTGAAAATACTCTGATTGACAATCCATCCCATTCATACCTGTCGGCGTCCTTGGATGTTTCAAGAATGCAGCTGTAGACATCCCAATATAAATAAGTAATAAAAGACTAGAGTAATTCAACCTAACATATTAAGCCTAAAGAGGGAGAAAAACAATGCAAACTACACAATTACAAACGTCCTTACCTGCACTAGAAGACTGCACAAGACCGGAGGGGCCTGCTGCCACAGCAAGGTGAGGTAAGGAAGGACTATTGTTTGACATCCAACCAGCAATAGCATCTGGAGATGGGGGAACAACACTCTGAAATGGCTGCACAGTAAGAATCATTACAATTATTATTTGAGTATGCACCAATGTTTTATATGGCAGATGGATGCAAAATACTCACACCATGAGCACCAATAGGCGAAATGCACCAGCCTTAGGAATTGGTCCCACAAGCTGGGCTGTTTGTAGGAGAAGGACTAGCTCCATTTGCCGTAGGGTTGCAAGAATGATCAGTGAAGAGTGTTTTAATATCAGGGTTTGGACAAGGATTCTTGCAATGTTGTTGCTGCCAATTTAAACTGAAATTTATTTTAAGAAGTGAGTTCTAGAAAATAAGTCTATCAAGAGGAGGTTATATCATCTGCAAGTGTAAATGATATCAAGCACCTTACAAATATAAGAGCAAAAGCGCAAACCCAAAGTAGAAATCAACTAATATATAATATACCAATACAAATAAATATCTGTAAAATGCATTCTGTAGGTTTTGCTTTTACCAAAAAACTTGTTGCTGCACACTGACACAGGAAAATTAACTGATATGAAAAGATTCAAGAATAACCTCGGGTTTATTAATGTCCTCAGTTGTGAACTGTTGAAGGCTAGGAATGTAAGCCTGTCACAAAACAGGGGGTTTGCTTCAATTAACTTATTAAGTTCTACAAGCATAATATTACAAACCGATTTTGTGTCTCCATACTTGGAAAGCTGTTCATTTTGCTGGATCACGAAGTGCCAGCAGAAAAAATCAACCAAAAATTTTCATGGCATACCATACCAATTAAAAAGAATGGTGGAGTAGTCACCTAAATCAACTAAAGTTATCAAGTGTAAGAAGCTGGGTAAATCTCCTTGAAATGTTCTTAATTGAAGGATGCAAAAACCTTAAGGTCCTAGTCAAGAATCTCAATAGCCTTTGCTCGATCCTTCCTGATAACATGAAGGAAAAAAATGGAACATTATTATGCATATATGGGTTAAAACTCTACATATGAAAACAAAACTACTTCCTTCTTAATGAATGGCAATACCATTAATTTTTAATATGTCCTGATGATCACTTCAATGGGTTTAGTATATTGGCATAATGAATCAGAAGTCTATTACTTTCCCTTTTAGATATACTCTTCAAACCAGAGAGCTAATAAATTGCTTTGGCTAAACAATTCCTAGGGCTGCAGAGTAAACAAAATCTTACAAAAGGCTTCATGAACATTCATCGTCTTCATATTAAAATACCAAGAATAAACCAGTATAGGAAAGGTCATTGAAAGATTAGCTTCATCATTTCATGTGCCCAAAGGAAAAAAAATTCAGCACAATACCAGGTTATGGGAGGTGGTGACATCATCTGAGGCCAAGATCTAGCTTGAAAATGTGTGGCCATGCCGCACGGCTGAGGCGAAAATCCGACCAAACCGCGCAGCTCAAGCAAAGACTCGGCTGGACCTTGAGTAGCCAAGCCGTTGACCGGTTTGCCGCGCCCAAATAAGGCCTTCGTAGCCGGATATTTGAGTTTATTTGTTTTACACTAACTTTAGAATTAAATAAATTAATAAATATTAAGAAAATATTTTTAATAATATTTTATAGTATATGTGAAACAGAAATGCTATAATTGCATAGTCAACTTATTATATATATTCTTTTGATTTATGTTTAAAAAGAAATGCCAACTCATCTAATACCATACACTTACCATATGATTGTTGTGTGTTGATAACTAAAACTCTCCATCTTCTTCTTAGAATCTTTCACAGAAATCTGAACAATCTGTAATCATAAAGAACAATAAACTAATATTAAAAGCAAAAACTGTGTAGAATGCTATTTTAAGCTCTAAATTGATCATAATTTATCAATTAAACAAGAAAATGAGAAATGTCCTCAACAATTACTTCAATATATATACTTCAAAAACATGTATAAATTAATACTTACCATTTTGTAATTGTTGTACGATTGTATCAATATCACTCTTCAAACAATTGTTATAGTTCAACATCTTTAACCTTGGCATGCTTAAGCCTCCTCCAGAGAAAGTCTTCATCTTGGAGCATCTATACAACCATAAACTTTCCAAATTTGGGAATTTTAAGGTGTAATTCCCGGAGCAGAAACATGTGAGACTTTCCAAATCAGTAAACCCCAAGTTCTTCAATTTCTCAAAAACAATTTCACCTTTCTCTATATCTCCCTCATTTGCTACTACTTCCATGATCATTTTACAATCAGTTATAGTCAACTTTTCTAGTAGCAACAGACTTTTGGCTGTTGAGGATGACATTAAGTTTTGCATCTCATTGCAATAGCTTACCTTCAAAATCCTCAGATTTTCAAAAGATGCTGAAGATGGCAATAGAGTAGTCAAGTAGTGACAATATTTCACCTTCAGACTATCAAGATTTTAAAGAATTAAGTTCAATCGAGAGTCTTGTTTCCAAATGCACTTCAAATTAAAAAGTCCTTGCAATTTTAAATCTTTTAATTTTGTAAGTGCTCCGACATGTTCCTTATCCTCTTCAAATGAGAATACCTCTTCATATGAACTTACTTTCAGTATGAGATTTTCAAGATTGTTAAATTTGTGAAGGATTTGAATTGGAAAGTTTGTATATGCATCATTAATCAATTGAAGAGTTTTTACTTGGCCAAAGCTCTCTTGAAATTCTCCTTTCCAAATCGACATGATATCTCTTCCACTTAATGTCAATTCCTCCAAATTGGAGTCAACCTAAAAAAAATCATGTCAATCAAATTAAAATTAATATTTCCGCTTAAAAACATATAAAAATTATATATAAAAATTAAGCAAGAAAAAGATGTTCATTTAGCCTTTATTTTTTTTCTCCTTACAATTACCATGTAATTAGTCCAATTACCTTATCGGGCCACCTGTAACCCTTGAATCAGAATAAAAAAAGTTAACCTGAGGGTTGAAATTGATACCTATAATTAATGTTGATTTGTAAAATATGATAGTTAAAAATAAGAACATGACACATGGAATTAGCCCAGCAACTAGAACAAATTGACTTTTTTATGAGCCTTATGCTAGGATAAGCCTAGTTTTGCATAACACTAGATTAAAGCTTCCAATGCTGCAAGGAAATATGTGAATCTTATTCTAACGCAAAATTTGCATTACAATATTTATACACAAACTAACTTTAAAAAAACAGTTTATTGTAATTAACGCTAAAAACATAATATTATTATAAAATAAATATTTAAACTAATTAACTGAATACATGTACCTCTTCTTTTGTGTACTTGTTGAATGGCTCTATTAAGCTCATTCCCTTCAATCTCTACTTCCCCTGCTGTCTCCCAATCAAAATCTTGATACCTCTCAAACATCATATATTCGACTTTGTATAACTTTGGTATGCTTAAAATTCCTTGAGAGAAAGACTTCATATTGGGACAATCTCCTATATTTAACTCTTCCAAAGATGGGAAATTAAAAGAGTAATTCCCAGAACAAAAGCATGTAAGACTTTCTAACCCTAAAAGTGACAACTTCTTCAAATGATCAAAAACAATTTCAGTACTCGTTGTTGCATCTCCTTTTCCATCATTTTTAACTATTTCAGTCAACATTCCACAATCCTCTACGCTCATTGCTCTCAATTGCATCAAGTTTCTAGCTGTTGAAGGTGTTATTAACTTCATCAAGTTTCTACATCCACGTACACATAGAACTTCAAGATTTGGAAGATTTGGAAAGAATAGCTCTTTGCATTGAAAACAATAATATAGTTCAAGCTTTTTCATATTTTCAAATCTTTGAAAGAGTCCAAATGAAACATTTGTTGAGTTATTATCATCTGAGATCTTAAGAACTTTAGAGTGACTCTGCCATATAATCTTTTCCCATCCATTCTTTATTTCAAATACCTCCAAATCATGGTTGATCTACAAATCCATCATAAAACAAAATCCAGTTAGCTTTTTAATTATATACTTAAAATAAAAGTTTAGTTATTGGTTCAAAAGTCATAGGCCAAACCCAATCAAATTTTGACAAATCAACTACAATCTATTTTAAAACTAGTAAATTATATTTTATTAATATTTAAAATTTAAAATCAATATTAAAAATTGCATTCAAAAACTATTTTTGTAAACTACAGATTCAACATACTTTTTTTTTTTTTTTTGTTTACATTATTTTGGAAAATAGAAAATAGAAACATGCTTTTCAAATGAATTTTATTTTTATTTAAATGATTTAGATTATTCTTCAAAGGGCTACCATGAATCAAATTTGTGAGCAAATGTTTCATTTATGTGATTTTACCAATTACACGCCTTGAAACCAAAAAGCTACTCAGGCGCCACTAACTTGGAAAACTACAGTATACACCTCCTCCTATTGTCTATTAAATTATTTGAATTTAAGCTACAATCTAATGGAAACGACTACAGATACAAATCATAGCCACAAATCACATGGCTGTGCCGCAACCTTAGATTGTAGACATGATTGATGGCTATGACTTCAACCCCATATTGCAAACTGCGATCTAATGGTTGTAGGCACCACTACAACCATTTTCAATTATTATTTTTTTTTTACATTTTCTTAATTATTTTAAGAATAATTTATAATGTTATTTTATTTTTTAAAACAGTTATAGAAATTAAATTAATATGAATTTCTTAAAAAGTTTTTTTTTTTTTTCCAAATTTCTATTATTTGAATTTTCAAATTTAGCATTTAATGGTTACAACTTTAAAAATATAATTTCAGATTTTGTAAATATTTTTTCTTTATATTTTCCAATTTTATCTTCTATTTTAGTAATATTCTTGTTTAATCTTTCCTTTTGGTATGAAATGTCAATTTTATCCTCCTTGACTATAAGTTGGACTTTGGACATTTACTTATTTATTTATTAAAGCTTCTAATGTAATTAATCAAAAAATGAGGCCTATAACACTATCAAATAGATGTGATAATTGAAAAGAAATCGGTACATAATTTATTGATAGTTATCCTGATATAATTTGATTCAAAATTTAATTGATTTATTACTCTTGGCCACCACCAAATCATTTTAAAATAATTTTGAATTTATGATCCCGTTTAGGAGGCTTTCAAGTTGCAAACTTTTTGTAAATAATTTCTTCAATAATAAAATGAATCACCTGATAAACAAATTTCTAATAAAAATAAAATTTCACTATTGATTTCTAGAATTATATTGGATGATTTATTTATTTTTGTAAAATCTAGTACGTAGATGAGTTTAAATGATAAGGTTCTAAAGCAAAATTGTTGAAATTAAAAAACCATTAATTTTTCTAAATTTTCTTTCCAAGGAAAAATAGAGATGTTAAGAATTCCATTATTAAAGTTTTTGAAATAAATGTAATATATATGAAGTGAGTTAATTTTCTTTTTCAATAAAAAATGAAATAAAACATTCGTACCTTATCGTCCAAGAACAGAGATTTTGGCTCGGAAATATGAAGTTCACCCTCCTCACCATTTTCTTGGAAGCTCATATGTTTTGAAGTGAACTTCTCACAATCTATCACCACCAACTCTTTTAACATTGGCCATTTAGAAGTATGTATTTCAAGATAGAAAGTTGTAAGTTCTGGTAGATTTTGAAGCCTTAATAAGGTTATATTCGGAAAGACAAAATTGACAACTGCATTTGCTCCCTTCTCTTTTGCAATAATCTCCTCTAAAACTTTACAATCCTTAATCTCTAGTTGTTGGAGTTGGTGGAGGCTTTTGGCTATGGAAGATGGAAATGCATATTTTATGTTTCCACAATTCCACAAAATCAAGTGTGTCAAATTTTGATAGAAGGAAGTTGGATGTTGGTTGTAGGAAATCTGTGTAGAATTGACATTATACTTCAAATAAAGGGAAATGTCCTGCAGTAAAAGTTAATAGTTGTTTCAATATAAAGTAATTAAAAAATAATAATTATTGTTTCTAATGGATTAGAAAAATGTGTCTTTTTTGTAACTCTTAATAATTTCTGAAAGGCCTAGCCCAAAGTAAACAAATAATAATATAATAATGTCATCCCCTAATGTACAACTGTTTATTCAACTAAGGTCAATGCTTAAAATTGTCATCTTGTCTTCTTAGTGTTATGCACTTGTATGGATAAACTAACAAAACTTGCTTCATCCTACTATTACTTGCAATCTTGTAGCTAAAATATAATGTTATTGAAATATTAAAAAAAGCAAAAATAAGTAAATATTTAAACTAATTACTTTTAAACATACCTGCTTCTTGTATGCTCCTTGTATGCTTTTATTAAGATCATTCCCCTCATTCTCTACTTCCTTTATTTTCTCCCACTTCCCGTTAGTCTCATTGGAGCTCTCATCATTGACTTTGTGTAACTTTGGTGTGCTTAAGATTCCTTGAGAGAAAGTCTTCATATTGGGACATTCTCTTATAATTAACTCTTCCAAAGATGGGAAATTGAAAGAATAATTTCCAGAGCAGAAGCATATGAGACTTTTTAAGTTTTCAAGAGACAATTTCTTCAAATTATCAAAAACAATTTCAGTACTTGTTGTTGCATCTCCCTCATTTTCTACTATTTCTATCACCATTTCACATCCCTCTACTCTCAATTCTCTCAACTGCACCAAGCTCCTAGCCGTTGAAGGTGTCATTAACTTTATCAACTTTCTACACCAACTTACATTCAGAACTTGGAGATTCTGGAAAAAAGCTAAGGATGGTCCTAGAGTGATCTGCATATGTTTCTCATCCTTTCCACATGCGAACATTTCTTTGTATCCACAAGAATATAATTGAAGCTTTTCCAAATTTTCAAATCTCTGGAGGAGCCAAGGGGGAATATTTGCTGACTTATCATATATGATCTTAAGAGTTTTAAATCGACTCTGCCATGTAATATATCTCAACTCATTCACCAAATACAAATCCTCCAAATTAGAGTTGATCTACAAATCCATTGAAACAAAAATCTAATTAGCTTTTTAATCATTATTCGAATAATGTAAAAATTTGTGGCTTCTGAACAGTACCCACTTTCACTACAAATAAGATTCATGGATCTTCAAACAGTAACGAATTAGATGACTGGTGAGAGAAAAGAATATGAAAAAGTGTTAAATCTCTTTTTGAAGGAAAATCTTAAAAAGTTAATTAAATTTGATAGTGTCAAGAGTCACAATGACCCCCATGGTTTTTGTAAATCTCCTTGACATTATATCATATTTAAGATCTGCTTCTTCTCTTACGTTTGTTGGATTCTTTCAGTTTTTGGGCTTGTTAATTGGGCTTGAGCCCATTTTGTTCCCTCCATACTCAATCACCTTCCACTATTCTTCTTGTTTCTTCATTACTGCTTCTGTTACGCTTTCTAAGTTTTTCTTTATATTTTAAATATAGAATTAACTATGAAAGACACTACTGTCCTATGAAAACTAAACATGTTTTAAAAACTTTAGATTTTTCGTGTTTGACCTATGCAAATACAAAGTTACCTTTAGATTTTTCACAAACTTACTAATTTACCTTGTAAAAATTATATTATTATTATTATTATGATGTACAATTTTAAAATATAATTTTAAGTTTAAATTATTATTTAAAATAATATACAATTAAAAAAAACTACTATTTAAAAAAGCTTAAATTTAAAATATTTGAAAAAAGAAATTTTAGATCGCAAACTACTATATAGTAGCCACAGCTACAATCTAGTGGAAACGGCTAAAAAAAAAAATTTTTTTTTTAACATTTTCTTAATTATTTTAAGAGTAATTTATAATTTTATTTTATTTTTTAAATAGTTATAGAAATTAAATTAATATAAATTTCTTAAAAAGTTTTTCTTTTTTTTTTTTCTAAATTTCTATTATTTGAATTTTCAAATTACATTTTATTTTTATTTTAAATTTAAAATTCAAAAACTATTTTTGACATTTATCCTAATACAATTTGTTTCAAATTTGTCCGCTACCAGATCATGTTAGTTTGGTTGGGTTTCAAGTTGCAAATGTTTTTTATAATGTTTCCAATAGTAAGAAGATTCACTTAGACATATTTCTAGTCAAAATAAAATGAATGTTTTATGAAACAATAAGAAAAAAGACGCAAGTTTCTAATGGTTTTAAAAAATGGATAAAATGTTACCAGAGATGGCTAGATATAACATTTCGTACAAGTAAAAATAGTGTTGATATGTGTATATTTTTTTATAATTTTATATCTCTTTAAAATATTTTTAGTTGATAAGTAAATTTTCATTTAAATACTAATAATTCAAAAAATTTATTAGTTTTACAATAATTAAAAAAAATACAAAAAAAAAAAAAAAAGAAGAGAAAACGAAAAAAACAAAGTAAATTACGCACCGGCAATTAATAATTAATGATGATGATAAAATATTAAAGTTGGGTTCCCAATTAATAAATTATTGTATAAGAAATTAATAATTAAAGAAAATTATCTTATATACAGTTGAGATGTTTTGAAATTGAATTCCAAACAACACTTTTAATAATTAACGTAATTTTCAGTGAAAAAAATATATTTATGACAACAAATTTGCCACTCAAACACAATATTTTAATATATCTCTTAAGAAAATTTAAAAATATTTTTAAAACATCATACTGTAGGTTTAATATTATAAATACGATAATACAATGAATCGCATTATAATATTTTAGAAATTAATTTTTTGTAAATATGGAAACATTGAAATTGGTTTAAATTAACTGAGAAGGTTAAAGGGTAATTATAATTCTTTAATTTATTAGTCAAATTAATTTCATAAAAGACACTAACATCCTATGAAAACTAAACATGTGTTAAAACCTTATTTTATTTTTTATTTTTTATTTTTTTGGCGTGTATAGAAAAAAGATGTCCATTTTTAATATTTTAAAACTTGTTTCTTTTTTCTTATAGTTTCACGGAAGGTTGTCCTCCAATTGATATAACCCAATATAAAATTATATTGATGATTTCCGGTAAACATTTGATGGTTTCTAGAATTATTTTTCTAAATTTTTGTTATTAAAAAAAAAAAAATGAGAATCACATTATTAAGTTCTAATTTATATAAAATATTAAAAACTTTTTTTTTTCTTTTCAATCAAGAAGTAACAAAGAGACTCATACCTTATTGTCCAACCAGAGGAATTTTGGTTCTGAAATAACGAGAGAATTTTCATGGAAGCTTAGATACTTTGAAGTGAATTTTTCACAATCCTTCACCACCAACCTTTTTAACCTCGGCAATTCCCAAGTATCTATTCCATGATAGAAAACTGTAAGTTTTGGTAAATTTTCAAGCTTCAAAAAGGTTAATCGCGGAAAGGCAAAATTGACAACTTCTTTTGCTCCTTCTTCTGCAACAATCTCCTCTAAAACCTCACAACCACTTATCTCAAGGTGTTGTAGAGCCTGGAAGCTTTTGGCTATGCAAAACGGAAACACATATTTTATGTTTCCACAATAATTCAAGGTCAAGTGTGTCAAGGAAGACATGCATGTTTGAGATTGGCTGTCCCAAATCTTTCTAGAAAAAATATCTTCTAGTTCCAAGGCCATCAAATTGAAGAAAATAACCTGAAGTCAAAGATAATTGATGTTTCAATATTTACTCATGAAAAAATAAAAATAAAAATAAAAATAATTGATTATTATTGATTTATAGTTGACATGCCATTAGTATTAACAATGTGTCTTTTGTCTCTCTAATAATTTTCATTATGAAATCAAGCATGGATTTATGATATCAATTTGAAAGAAATTACAAAGCATAATCATTGAAGAGAAGTACTTAGTAATGAAATTTAACAGAAAATTTAAATCACTAGAAAAGAATGCAAAAAGAGAAGAACATATAATTCAATATCACAACTATGTGTTACCAAATGAGAATAAACATAAGAAAAAAATAATAATAGATGATAGACAAGTGCAAGAGGTTAACATAATCAAACCTTTTCATTAAAAAGTGGCGTGAGATTGTTATCATCATCCGAAAATTTGGCCAACCGTAAGAATTCAACATTCTTGAAAATTTGCAATTCTTCCAAAGAGATGGTAGAATCACATTTAAATTCCAACATTCTTGAAAATTTGTAAGAGTTCAACCATTCATTGTCCTTTATGCTATATCGGAATGACCAATCTCCTATTGATATTTGGTACCTTTTAAGCTCTTTGGAAAAGAAGTCTTTAGGCAACATCTCGTTATCTTTAATATCTATTTCTAAACTGGTCAGTTGAGACAAGTGCTTCAACTCCTTGAGTACTTCAACCTTCCACTGAATACAACATCCCTTTATATACAATTCTTCTAGCTGGGATAGTTTTGATATCACATTCGGCACAATAAATTTTAATTGCCTACAATTGCTTAAATCCAATAACCTTAGCTGAGTCAATTGACCCATTTCTGTAGGCAACTCCTCAATATTAGAACCTTGCAAACTAAGGACTTTTAGTTTCCTTAGCTTTCCAATGATAGCGACATCTTTAATTTTGCTATAATCTAAGCAAAATGTTTGAAGGTTTGTCAAAAAATCAAGTGACAACGGCAATGACAATCGCTGCATATTACTTAAATTTAAGACTTTGAGCTTTGGTATCACCTTGAAAAAGTCCTCAGGGATTTCAAACGAAGAGCCTGATGAATTGATCATATAGAAAAATTCAAGATTTGGACAATCCAAATCTTCGGGCCAAAGCTTACTAATAATGCTACTATCATTTAAGGAGATTCTTGTGCATTTTCTAAGCTTGTCTTTATCCTTCCATTCCTTCTCAATGTCATTTTTCGTTGTAAAAACATGGTGGTCTATATATGCAATCGTTATGGCAACCGCACGAACAGAATCATGCATAGAGAATTGTTTGCTTCTTGAACCTTCAAGTAACAAACAAGAATCTTTGAGTTCACGAACTACTTTTTCTAGTCTATTTCGAGCTCCTTCCATTGTGAGGTTATTTCTTTCAAGTACATCCAAATTCACGACATGTTTGAACAAGTCTGAAATGGATGTATCATTATTCATTAGACTAGAAATCAAAAAAGTTTTCTTCAATTCGTCATTTCTTAAATAGTTGTAACTCAAGGCAAGCTTCTGGTATTCCTTTTCCAGTATTCCCTCGAACTTTGTTGGTGAAGGTTCTCTCAATTCTCCTAAGGCAACTTCCCAATCAGATGGACGAGTCTTGCTCCGTAATGCTTTTGCTATAGTACAAATGACAATAGGCAAACCACCACATTCCTTGCATACATCTTCTGGCAAAGAATTCAATCTAGGTGTTTGAATTACATCACCTGCATAGGAAGCTAGGATTATATTTATCTTAGTGGACTATTTTATAAGTAAAACCATCAACTTTTCTGTTTTTTTAAATATCCAAGTAAATTAATGTCTTATAATATTCCTCATTGTTATTTTTCTTTCCACTCTTTATCTCTAAAGTTATAGAAATACATTTGTCTTACTCTTACCAAGAGCATTAAGGCTTTTGAAACAGTTTTTTTTTATAGAAAAGAAAAATAACCTGAAGAGAAAAGACAATGGAGCAAGAACATTAGCAAGCAGGGTGACAGAAAACAGAGAAAATGTAAAATGAAACTCCGAAGTCAATTCTCATTATTGTGAATATAAGCTGAAACTAACGGCATCTAGGCAGTATAACAGTTCCTCTTAGTGGCAAACAGAAGAATAATAAAACTAATATAAATTTTAAGAATTTATTTAAAGCAGGGTTCTTAGCCTCATGAATCTATTTTAATTTTCATCTTCTTCATCTTAAAAGGAAGTGTATGTTTCTTTAAGGAAAACAAATCTATTTTCAAAAAGAAATTCAAAATAGACAGATTGAAGATGTTGAAGCAGAAAATTAAGAAGATGCAAGGTGTAACAAATTTTGCTGAAGTATCTGTAAAATTGTATATCAACTTAATTTTTTTTGCTTAAAATGATAAACAAATTTTCAACCTTTTATTTGATTCAATCTAATGATTGTGAATAGGTGGTTATAAGTAGTTATTTTGCTTATCAATTCATCACCTTTTAAAACGTTGGATTATGATTTATGAATGGTTACCAATTAGTATTTTAAATTAAGTTAAAAATTTAAGTTATTATAGTCTAATGCC
Source organism: Pistacia atlantica (assembly GCA_026229545.1). Taxonomy (NCBI): domain Eukaryota; kingdom Viridiplantae; phylum Streptophyta; class Magnoliopsida; order Sapindales; family Anacardiaceae; genus Pistacia; species Pistacia atlantica. The sequence goes on from CM047909.1 coordinate 29,655,875, forward strand.
CCTGTTGAGACTACGGTTAATTGAGATGCAATTCCGGTGTGCAAGCTTTTGCAGCAAATTCTTACTACTTAGCTTGAGGGAGGATGTTGAGACTATGGTTAATTGATGGCAGAGTTACTTGAGATGGGCAGAGACTATGGTTAATGTGAGTTACTTGAGTGATTAATGTTTCTTTGCAAAAGCTACAGTACTTCACTTAAGCTACGGTACTTCAATCGAAGTTTTATAAAATCTGGAAAATTCATCAACGGTTGAGAAGCTACCATTTTGTGTTTCTTTGCAAAATTTGTAAGAGTCACACGGATTGCCAGCGTGGATTCTTACTTGTATAAAAACGTTTCAAGAACCATTTGTAAGCTAAGTTGGAAAATTAACAAAAGAAATCAGTTCTGGAAGTGTCCAAAGTTTCTCTCAAAGTTCTTGTTTGTTTCCTTGGATACTTTTTCTGCATTTTCTGTTTGTTTCTGTAGAAAGTTTTGCAACTTGATGCTTCTCTTTTCATTCGATCCTATAACCTTTATAGGCCCTAACCGTTTTGTAAAAATTTGGAGGATAGTTAGGTTGGTAACAGGTAACTGGCAACTGATATCAATCGAGTAATGAGTAATCGAGTTTAAAATATTACTGGTTTGAACCTTTAGTCTAAACGTTACTTTAAGAGTCTAAGTTTTCTATTTATTCACATGAAACCATAACACAGATTTTGTAGAAGGGCAAAGACTATAGTACGAGTAAAAAGAAATTACGAAAATCAATAAAATTATAACATATGAAAAAAAAGTGAAAATTCTATAACTTAAATTACATGCCATCTTCTGGAATAGGCTCCAAGCTTCTTCTTCATTTAAAATACCCATCTTGAAATTATTGATAGAACCCATCCTAACCAACACATCATGGACTCTGATTGTGAGCAGTAGTTTACATCCACCACGATCATCTTTGGAAGGAATTCCCACAATCGCTAAATCAAGATCTTCCCAGATATTATCCAGAATCAAAAGAATTTTCACAGGCCTCTTATCCTTCTTATTCCTCTCATCCTTCTTATGCATCTTCAATCTTGCATATAAGTTATCTGCCTTAGCTGCTGCAGTACTCTCCTTATCCAATTCGAGACCTAATTTTTCAGCAATTTTTAGTTGAATAGTCTCTATATTTGGAGTTTCTGTTACTTCTATGAAAACTACGTCATCAAAGAGCTGTTCTTCCATGGCTTTCTTACCAACTTTCTGCACAAGCGTGGTCTTGCCGAGACCTCCCATCCCATAAACACCGATCATGTAGATACTCTCATCGTTCAATGCTTCCCAAACATTCTTCTCAGTGTAAGTTCTTGATTCCAAAGCCACATAATCTTTGGTAGATCTAAGCCATATCTCCTGAGGAATAGTAGGATGGGCAACTTTATCTTCTAGCTGTAGGAATGGAAAATTATTCTTATCTAGGAGTTGACTGATATCATTCTCCTTTAACTTGAATGCTTTCTTGCCATGTTTGTAGCGGGTGATCCAGTTGGGGCACAATCCCTTGAAACATCGCGGGTTGTTTCTTTCGCTTGAATCAACTTCTCTGCTTCATCAATTATGGAATCCACATCCTTCTGCCACTTCTCCACGGTCTCTTCAATCTTTTCCAGATTTCTTTCAGCTGCATCAACCTTACGCTGAACATTGTCTTTTGCAAAACATCTTTTTGGAGATTGCTAAAGTTGGTGTTGTATTTGTACAAGTACATAAATTGACGCCCCATCGGAGCAGCCAAGCACTTGACAACCTCCACAACAGCACTTAAGATAGTTTCCACCATTTTCAACACTTTTTCCTTTCTCCTTCACTTTTTTTAAAAAAAAAAAAAAAAAAAAAACAAAGAAAGAAAGTAAAAGATATTAAACAGACTTAAAAACAGGACAAGTAGGGTGCAAACTTTCAAATTTGAAAAACACACACAAAAAAAAAAAAAGGTAAGAAAAGTTCAGAAATAACAGCAAGACAACAATGATGCAAACTCAAACAAAGGAAGAGGAGTGAACACAAACACTGAAAATGATGAAATAATTTTTTTTTTTTTTTAAATAAGGAAAAGGGGAAAAAACAGAAGAAAATAAAACTGAAAAAGTAACAGGGCAACTGCAAACTGAATAAAATAAAGATCTTTTTGTTCTTTTTCCTAAACGAAAAATAAGAAAATGGGAAAGGATTCTTTTTTTTTTTTTAAACAATAAATAAGAAATAAAGGAACGGGAGAGGAGTGAAAAATCAAGCGATCTGGTTTCAGAGTAACAGGATTTTTAGTGGTCTCTGAAGGGGTGAGAGAGGTTTCAGAGTTGGAAGTATTTTTGAGTGGTTAAGTGAAAGTGGAGAGGAGAGGGATGAAGAGATTGCTTTAAAAATCAGAACAAAAATAAGGATGATGACAATCAAACAATAACCAAAACAAAGCATACGCCTAAATATAAACTCACGCATATTTTAATGAAAGATTCGATTCTTTATTATTTTATTATTCGATTCCTTACTTTAATTTTTAAATTTTTTTTTCGGTATCTTTACTCTACTGCGAATAATTTAGTGGCAAATATATTCCAATTATTTGAGCATCAATAAAAAATAAAGTTAAAGACTTAAAGTATAAAGATGAAGGATCAAGAAAAAGAATAATGAAAAAAGCACTAGCTTTCCAGCTGGAGGCTGGAGCAGAGTGGCCTCCTTATGGAAGTAAGCCTTATGATGTAAGATCCTTACAAAACAAATCAAATATCCACAAGGGTAATGTAGTAATGTGACATCAGGAATCAGGATCTTAAATTTGAAAAAAATCAAATAAAACTAAGCTTCCGAAGAATAAGAAATAAATCAATGCACCATAACAAATATGAAAAACTTGAATAGAATTTTTACTGTACAAAAACATAAAGCCTATTGGGAAGGGGAGAAGTGCAAGCATAAATTAAACATCTTTATAGTGGAACAGCCCAAAATAAATAAAACAAAAGGCTTGTTTTTTACTATATAATCATCATTTTCATTCCAAAAACCGTTAATGTATACATCATCATATAGGAAAACCTTCTAAATGTCATCAAATCAGCTTGTGGCAGGGTGTGTTCTCAGTTTCTGATAAAATGTTCCTCTCTAGAATATCACGTAGCAAAACAGCCGACGAGAAAAACGGTTTACAACAGATATAGCAGGCCATGATTTAGAGGCAGTGATTAGAGCCAAACAAGTGAAAAGGCTGATGTTCAAAAAAGGTCAATGTCTCTATACTCCTTGTGGACTGACCTTCTCATCTATATGCCGCGGCAGTTACCTGGTGGGGTGCTCGGATGGTTGACCACTCAAAGAAGGATTTGACGAATTAGAAGGGAGGGAGCCATTGTCTTGGGCGGGTGTGCCACCCCACTTCAGCTCTGCATCAGAAGGTTCGACTACATGCACTGCTCCGTCACTCATGCCAAGAGCGATCTGATTAGGCTCGGATGGATGAGCTGCTATGACAAAAGGATATGTGGTAGCATTGCTGCTGCAGAATTTATATCGTCAATGAGTGATGGATTTTATGGGCTTCGACAATACAATGAAATATACAAAAAATGCCTTGAAACATCTGAACTGGTTTATATATAATAACTGAATGTTCAGAACTAGCCAAATAAAAGGTCCACTTACTTGACAGAGAAGGAAGGTATGTAAGCAGAAGCTGCTATTCTACATCTGAGCCTTAAATTATCCGCATCAAAAACACCCACAGCACCGTCACAAAAACCGGCATACACCAGTAAACCATCACATGAATATATTGCACTTGAAATGGGAGCAGGGAGTGTATCTTTTGGAGACCACTACAAGTTACAAAATCATAGCATAAGGACCATTATAAGAGAGATTGAAAAATAACACGTGAAAATAAATTATATGGATACAACATATACAAATGAGCCAGTATTCATGAAATTTCACATTGACTGGTTTAACCTCTTACATTAAAACATCTTATTTATTCTCCATTTACTTGGAAATGTAAAAGAAATAGTAAGATTTGCCGAACATGTATGCAGCACCATCAATAAATCTTCCAAGAAAGAGCTTAGAGCGATAAGCTACACAGTAGGCCAAGGCTTCTAACATGCTATCCATAAAAAAGCATTGAAATAGTAAATTTTACTCTAGCGAGTCAAGGTGGAAAGAGAACAATGATGATAATAAGCTACATAACCAAATCTTTTTTGCGAACAACAATACGTGATTTGGGGTCTCATTGACCTTAATTATTGTGACGCTACATTTCCACACTATTAGAAATGAGATCATGCTCAGTAACTTTATTTAGAGAGAGAGAGAGAGAGACATGGAAACAAAACTTACTGAACGTGAACATTCAAGCTTGCTGTCATAAATGGAAATTTGGCTATCATGAACCACCAACAGATGTGTTTGATCATTACGAAACTGGACTTTAGTTTCTCCGACCAAAGGCGATTGACGGCCAGCTGGTGCTTGTATGAACCTTGATTTCAGCTTCTTCCAGTTATCAATACTCCACATACATAGCTGCATCAAATAAATTATTAAGTAACGGAAATCAAAAACCCAGAGATAACAAAAAAGAAAAAGCTTCAACTTGATTTTTGGGACCTTGATTGAAATTCAATAGCATCTAGAAGTGACTCGGGGAAGCCATGTTTGAAACTTGTAGAAAATTAGAGCCTTTCCTCATGTATAATTAACTATTCTTTTCAGTGTAGTAAGTGATTAGCAACGCTGGAAATATAATATTTTCCTTTCTTGGTTTCACTTGTAAATCCTAAATAACTTATATATTTTTTTCCTACCCACAACTTTTTTTGAATTAACATTACAGCTAACGGATTTGAACTCAAATTACTTGGCTTGCTTGGCATGATATCATGTTAAATAACCACGTGATCTAAAAGCCATATCAAAAGCTTCAGCTAATAGATAAGAGCCCAATAATGGTATTTAAGCTATGACACTAACCAAGATAACCAGATTGATGTTCAAAAATAATTCTAAAAGAGCATTTTCGTGGAAAGATCTTCACATTAGAGATCCCGTCAAAACAATTTGATTCTTCAACCGCACCTATTCCAACGTGAACAGCTTATATTTGGGCACTTCTCAACACCCATTGCTGAGAAGGTAACATCCAAAAAGACTATATTTACATGGTAATTCAACTATGGTTGGAAATTTTACCAAAGAAAAGGCTCATCATATGCAGGCATTAATTACCCTAAATGACTTAAGATTAATCGCAAATTGCGACTTCCATTTCAAAGAAAGTAATTTGCTCCCCAGATAAGCAAAAGTTCGTAGAGCAAACCCTTAGTGGTGTAAATGTGCTAGGTTTCTTACTCTTGACAAAAAAATTATAGCATCCCAATTAAACATAAGTAAGAACAACGAATAGCCATAAACATTAAAATATTAAATTTTATATTAGTCAGGAACTAACCTGAGCATCAGCCCCTGAAGACACCAGTGCATTTAAAGTTTGGGAAAATGCAAGCCCTGTGATTCGATTTTGGTGACCCTTAAGTTTGGTTTTGACCTGCAAACAACATCCAACATTAGCTATGCTTCCACATTATATGTCACACAATAAGCTTTAGATAATCAAAAAAGTTATTGATTAGATTATTAAGATAGCTATACTTGAGCTTTTACAATTTTTGAGCAGGTTTTTTCTATTGTGGTGGACTCATGTTTGCATTTTTGTACTTTTGTTGCATCTCTGTGTGTTCAGGAAGATGGTATGTTTCATTTCAAAAATAAATAAATGGAAAAATGATTTCAGTGGTAATAATACTAACCATCAATTCCTTAAAACAAGTTAGTAACAACAAGACTTTCCCTCTAATGAACAGAGCTAAGAAGCATAAATCAGATTGTATGGTGTAGGTAATGATTCAGCTAAACCAGAATAAAATTTACATTAACAATCTCAAAATATCATCGTAATCAACTGTAAATTAACACTAGCAACAAATGGAGCAAATTCAATTGAACATATCCTTTGACCAGTTAAACATAAAACTAGCTTCATAAATTAAGAAAACAACAAATCAACTGAGAAACTTCACCTCATCAACTCTGACATTGTATATCTGAATGGTAGAATCCTCCATCCCAATGGCAATAATATTATTATCTTGAGGATAGAATGCCAAATATGTAGCTGCTGGAGGTGGGGGCATAAACGTTGCCATGACCTGAGACACAGTAAGCAATATTATTCGGTCATGTTGAATCTCAAAATATTGCAAAGCATTATCTCAAGCAAATATTGTTGAACATGTATGAAATATAGAGTTCAAATTTGGAGAGGTGCAATAACTTACCTTGAATATCCTCCTGTTGAACAAGGAAACCTTTCCACCAGAGGCAGACATAATGTAAGAATCATTTTTGGATAAAGCAATGCATGCAGCAGACTCTTCAGCTGTTTTTACATCATTTATGTCATTTGTCATAAGTGTTCCACTGGGAGGTTGCCACAACTGGGGCGCTACGTATGCCGTAGCCTGACGAGTTTGCAACAGACATTAGAAAGGTCAAAATATAAAAAACAAAAGAAATTTGCAAATGGATAGTAAATAAACCTTCCCCAAGAGATCCCTTTCACTACGCTGCCATTTCCACAGCTTGTGAACAGCGCTGGCGGTAAGGGCCAATAGAGCTTGACCAGAGTTGGTGTAGATCAACCGAACAACCTGAATTTTTTTTACTTATTTACTTAAATCCAACAATAAACATTTGCAACAAAATAGAAAAAACATATATATTTTTTCCCAGGCCTAAATGGAGGGGAAATTACCAATGTCTTTCACACCATTTGTGGATAATGTTTTATTTGGCTAATTATATATTGATTGGTATTAAGCTTCTGTGATGAACTTGATATCATTTCTTTTGTCATTTAGTTTATATTTATTTCGTCAGTCCTCTCCTACTTTGTTAATCGATGAAACAAGCACTACCATGCAGAGAGGGTGTATTATGCCCTAACTTCACAACTGACGTGGCGTTACCATGTGAATTGGCAGTCCACATACCATCATCCTCAGGGGCATGTCAAGATATTTAAAAAAGGAAGGGAAATATTCGAAAGAAAGGTTAACACATGAGACAAGTAGGTTTAAACTAGCCTTCTAGCATTTGACTTAACATTCCGGAGTTCCTGTCACTATGCATCCAATTCTTTAGAATATACGGTTGGTATATTAACGAAGGATATAGTTGCATATGATTTGCATAGCTTTATAATAGTGAAATATCTCATATATGAGCACAGGCACACAAAGGGCATTAAATAACTACAAAGAAAATATCTAGCACCATAGAAGCAGAGGGATTTCTTCCTAACTGAAATAACACACAAATACTTGAATTCTTTACCACCTACCTTGCTTGGTGCTATAGAATCAGGTAAGCGCAGAGCTTTCATCTGTGATGGATCTGAAACATCACGAATGTTCCAGCTCTTAACCTTGTCTCTATCGTCGGCAATACATGGTTTGACATCAACAAGTCTGCTGCTGTCCATAGGACCCTGCAGCGGCACTCGGTATGAGTTTGTGGACCAAGGTAAGCACCAACAACTTCATTGTATACGAAATGCTAAACTTACAAGACTGTTGATAGATACAAAACCATCACTGTTGGCTAAAATTTTGATACCATTGTCACTAGTTGTAACTGCGAGCAGAGATCCTTCCTTATTGAATCTCAGTCTAGGACAACCCTGCAAAGAATGGAATTGAATGAACAAATGCTACGTATCTACTGTTAACTACCATTGGTGTACAAGTAAACAGTACGACTACAAACCGCCAATCCACCATCAGCATCAACAGCCGTCAACATATTTTCATTGTCCATATCCCAGAACTTAATTTGAAATTCATCCCCAGCAGCCAAGAACCGATTCCGTGTTGTATCAAACTGGACAACGCCTAAAGAGCTCTCTCTTAAACCATGATATGTCCTTTTGATAGCTCCTTCACTCTCATTCCACTCAACTAAATAAGAATGGCTTTCTTCACTTGTTCCGCATGAGAAGAGCCTGCAACAAAAAATATAGAAGTCTTATTCCATTTAGATGATGAAAGCACGATTACAAAATAATGGCACATCAAAGACAGAGAAGTGCCTAAAAAGTCCAGCATCAAAGAATCCTTGCAGCTAAATGATATACATCCTTTGTAAAACAAGATATTATCAGAAACTTCAATGAGTGATTATATAAAGTATCATGTGCACAAACAATATGAAAAATCACCAAATTATCTTAGCCTGTGTCCATCTTAAAATTAACCAAGCTTTACCTGGTTCCACTATATGCCATCATGGTGCAATAGCATCCAGGAGCGTCATAGTCCACTCTAGATCGCAAGCAATCATATAGCCAATATTTTATCGTTCCATCAATGGCAGTAGAGAAAATAAACTGCATATTTAAAGATAGGAAGATGGATAATATGAGATTCAAAGTGATGGTAGCCATCTTATTCCCATCAGCTAGTTAGCATATAGAAAAAGATACTGACTCAGATCACCAATCACAACATAAATGAGTTAAATAAATATTGACCTGAATATTTTCTTTGTGGTAAGGGTAGACTGAATACACAGCAGCTTCGTGGCCTTCAAATGTATACTGCCTGCATCCAGCTACAGCATCCCATACCTGTCATAGAAAAAACTTACTCTAATATCCCAACAAGTCAAACTCTTTAATAGGGAGAAAGTTACAACGAGGATATATCAATTATGTTTTCCCTAGAGAAGCATGTCACACCCTTTTAAGATAGTACCTTAATAGTCTTATCATCTCCACATGTAATTATACACAGTTGCTTGTTGGGATGAGCAAACGCAATATCATTAACTCCACCAACATGGGCATCAATCTAAAAAGAGACAAGTGGTCAATAAACTGTACCTAGCCATTTTTAAGGAAGAACTGATATTTAGGATACAAAATTTACCTCTAAGTGCTGTCCCAGTTCGCCAGTTGCATTGTAAGTATATATCTGAACTATATGTTTGGAAAATGCAACACCTAGACAAATCACAATTTGATTAAGAGAAAAAATAAATATAATGAACTAGGAATAATTCATATTCACAAGCGAAAAATGCATATACATACCAAGCATAAGTCCATCTGGCCCCCAAACACACCGATTCACCCATATTGTAGCATCATTCAACAAAGCCTTCTCGTAGTACAAGTTAATTAATGAAGAGAAATATCAGTCCATGTTTATATTCCTAAATTGTTGGCCATGATTAATATGAAAGTGTTTGCCAGTCAAGCCAGAAAGTACACTAAATCCAACTTTCATAAGTATTAGGTGAATACATATCAGTTACTACCCATTGTTATTAAATTCATTGCCAAGATCAAATTTATAAAGGATGAAGATTTTATGCATTGTACTCTTAGGAAGTTAAGATGGTGAATACCTGCAATGGCATTGAAGTAGCTGATTTATCCCAAACCTTGAAAGTTCTATGTGCCAGCCTTTCTCCGGATCCCACCTCCCAAAGGCTAATGTCACCAATATTTGTCCCCACTACAGACCGAATAACAGAAATTTCAATCAATATAAATAATCTCTAGAAAAAGTTTTATAAATTTTTCAGTGAATAGACATTAAACAGTGGTTTTTTCTAATTTTTTACCTAGAAGAATAGTTTGCTGCTGTGGATGGAAGTCCATGCTCATGACATAAGATCCTTGATTTAGGGTTTGCACAAAGGCTTCAGGAAGGTTATGTACTACGCCAGCAAAAGACACCTAGAAATACCAAAAGATCATAAGAGGTGTTGAAAGGAACAAGAGGTGGGAGTATTAACTCACTTTTAATATTATTACAAAATAAATATTTAAACTAATTAATTGAATACATATACCTTTTCTTTGTGTGCTTGTTGTATGAATGTATTAAGCTTATTCTCCTCTATCTCTAAATCCTTCAACTTCGACTCAGATTTGTCCTTTCTGACTTTATATAACTTTGGTGTGTTTACGATTCCTCGAGAGAAAGTCTTCATACTAGGGCATTTTCTTATATTTAACTCTTCCAAAAATGGGAAATTGAAAGAATAACTTCCAGAGCAAAAGCATGTGAGACTTTCTAAGTTTTCAAGTGACAACGTCTTCAAATTGTTAAAAACAATTTCAGTACTCGTTGTTGCATCTCCCTCATTTTCTACTATTTCAATCAGCATTCCACAATTCTTTACGTTCATTTCTCTCAATTGCACTAAGCTTCTAGCCATTAAAGGTGTTATTAACTTCATCAACCCATTGCAACAGTATACTCCCATAACTTTAAGATTCTGGAGAGGAGTTGAGGATGGCACTAGACTCATCAATTTATGACAGCAACTTACATCTAGAGCTTCAAGATTTGGAAGAGTTGGAAAGAATAGCTCATTATACATATTGTCTTCTAGTGTGAGCTTTTTCAGATTTTCAAATCTTTGAAGGAACCGGGGTGGAATATTTGCTAACTCATCTCCTTCGATTGTAAGAGCTTTATAGTGACTCTCCCATATAATCTCTTTCCCACCATTCCTTAATTCAAGCACCTTTAAATCTTGATTGATCTACAGATCCATTGAAAACAAAATCCAATTAGCTTTTTAATTATATACTAAAAACAAAAGTTTAGTTATTGGCTCAAAAGTCATAGGCTAAACCCAATCAAATTTTGACAAATCAACTACCATCTATTTTAAAACTAGTAAATTATATTTTAAATTTTAATTTGTGCACAAATGTTTCATTTATGTGATTTTACCAACTACACCCCTGAAAACGAAAACTACAATATTCACCTCCTCCTATTCTCTATTAAATTAGGAATTTTATAGTGTTTGACCTATGCAAATACAAAGTTACCTTTAGATTTTTCGCAACCTGACTAATTTAAGAATAGGAACAAATATGTTGAGAATAATTTATATTTTTTTTAAATAGTTATAGAAATTAAATTAATATAAATTTCTTAAAGAGTTTTTTTTCTTCTAAATTTCTATTATTTGAATTTTCAAATTTAGTATTCAATGGTCACAACTTTAAATATATAATTTCAGATTTTATAAATATTTTTTTTCTTTATACAGTATTTTCTAATTTTTCTTTTTAATTTTTTTTTTTAAGTTTTTCTAGCAAGTTTTATCTTCTATTTTTGAAATATTCTTGTTTAATCTTTCTTGTGGTATGAAATGTCAATTTTATCCTCTTTAACATCCAAAACCGGCCCATCCTAACTATATGTTGGACTTTGGACATTTATTTTTTTATTAGTTTTATAATAATTAAAAAAATACAAAAAAAACGAAAAACGAAAAACAAAAATTGTAAATTAGGCACGGGCCTTGGCAATTAATAATTAATAATCAAAGTTGATGATAAAATATTAAAGTTGGGTTCCCAGTTAATAAATTGTTGTATTAGAAATTAGTAATTAAAGAAAATTATTTAATATACTCTTGAGATGTTTTCAAATTGAATTCCAAACACACTTACAAAATTTTAAAATAGTTTTGAAACATGATATTGTAGCTGTATTTTAATCTTATAAATACGATAATACAATGAATTGCATTATAATATTATAGAAATTAAATTTGAAATATCGTACCATAAATTGGTTTAAGTTAACTGTGAGAAGGACACGGGGTAATTGCATATAATTGTTTACTTTACTAGTCAAATTAATTTAATAAAAGACACTATTATCCTATGAAAACTAAACATATTTGAATCAAACCTGTCTTTTTTTTTTTTTTAGGCCTGTGGTGTTCATTTTTGTCATTCTCCCTATTATTACATGGGTATTTATGTCTTATTATTTTCTCTCTCTTAAATTTAATAGTAACTAACTTATTTTTGTCATTTTTGAACTGATTTTTTGCTCATCATGTTAAATAATGTCCTAGGCTTTCAACTTCAAGTTGCAAATGTTTTGTATAATGATTCCAATCATAAGAAGGATCACTTGTTAGACACATTTCTAAAAATAATGTTTTACGAAACTATAAGAAAAAGAAAACATGTTCCAAAATGTTATTAGAGATAGTTGGATTTAACATTTTGTAGGGTATAATTTTATACAACTTTAAAATATTTTTAGCAAAAAAGTAAATTTTTATATAATTAAAAAATTATTATCTTTATAATAATCTTTTTTTTTTTTTTTTAAAGTTAAATTAAGCAGGGGCCTTGGCCAGCCGCGCACCACTTGCAAGGCCAGCCATGTTGTGAGAGGAGGGATTTGGCAGCTGCAAATTGTGAGTTGAATGACTTTGGTTTTGAGGAAGTCACTATCAGTTGATAATATCTATACCTTCTCCAATACAAACTTAAAATATTAATAACAAAAGGTTGTCCTCCAATTGATAATATCTGAAAATAAAATCATATTGATAATTTCTAGTAAACTTTTGATAATTTATAGAATTATATTGGATGATTTAAACATAGTACTTCAATGAGTTTAATTGACAAGACTTCAGTAATAAAACTGTCCAAATCCAATTGACCATTAATTTTTATTTTATTTTATTTTTCTAAATTTTAGTTTAAGAAAAAAAAAGAGATGTTAAAAGTCACATTATTAAGTTCTAATTTATGTCATATATATAAAATGAATGTTTTTTTTCTTTTCCAATAAAGAAGTAAACAAGAGACTCGTACCTTATGCTTCAGGTAGAGAGACTTTGGCTCTGTAATATGAAATGAATTTTCTTGGAAGCTTAGATATTTTGAAGTGAATTTTTCACATTCTTTAATCACCAACCTTTTTAACATCGGCAATTCACAAGTATGTATTCCAGGATAGAAAGCTGTAAGATTTGGCAATTTCACAAGCTGCAAATAGGTAACCTGCGGAAAGGCAAAATTAATAGCAGCTTTTGCCCCTTCTTCTTCCGCAACAATCTCCTCTAAAACCTCACAATCCATTATCTCAAGGCATTGTAGAGTCTGGAGGCTTCTAGCTATTGAAGGTGTTATTAACTTCTTCAACTCATGGCAATTGTTGACTCTCAAAACTTTAAGATTCTGGAAAGAAGCTGAGGATGATGCTAGATTCATCAATTTGCTACATTCCTGTACATCTAGAACTTCAAGATTTGGAAGATTTTGAAAGAATAGCTCTTTGTATTGATCACATCCAAATAGTTTGAGCTTATTCAGATTTTCAAATTTTTGAAGGAGTTGGAGTGGATTATTTGCTAACTCATCACCTTTGATCGTAAGAGCTTTAGATTGACTTTGCCATTTAATCCATTTCCCACCATTCCTTAATTCAAGTACCTCCAAATCGTGATTAATCTACAGATCCATAAAAAACAAAATCCAATTAGCTTTTTAATTATATACTTAAAACAAAAGTTTAGTTATTGGCTCAAAAGTCATAGGCCAAACCCAAAAGTTTAGCTTTTTTTTAAGTTTTTCTAGTTTTATCTTCTATTTTTGAAATATTCTTGTTTAATCTTTCCTTTTGATATGAAATGTCAATTTTTTCTTCTTTAAAATCCAAACCGGCCCATCCTAACTATAAGTTGGACTTTGGACATTTATTTTTTTAATTTGTTTTATAATAATTAAAAAATACAAAAAAGAAGAGAAATCTAAAAAAACAATAGTAAATTAAGCACGGGCCTAGGCAATTAATAATTAATAGTTAATGTGGATGATGAAATATTAAAGTTGGGTTCCCAATTAATAAATTATTGTATAAGAAATTAATAATTAAAGAAAATTATTTAATATATTGTTGAAATGTTTTCAAATTGAATTCCCAACACACTTACAAAATTTTAAAATAGATTTGAAACATCATATTGTAGTTGAATTTTAATATTATAAACACGACAATACAATGAATTGCATTATAAAATAATAGAAATAAATTTTAAATATGGAACCATTGAAATTGGTTTAAATTAACTATGAGAAGAACAAAGGGTAATTGCATATGATTCTTTAATTTACTAGTCAAATTAATTTCATAAAAGACGCTACTAACCTATGAAAACTAAACATGTTTTAAAAGCTAGGCTGTTTTTTGGTGTGTATGATAAAAAGGTGTCCATTTTTGTCATTCCCCCTGTTATTATATGGGTATCTATGTCTTATAATTTTCTCCCTCTTAAATTTAATGGTAACGAACTTAGTTTTGTCCTTTTTGAACTGATTTTTTGCCCATTAACTACCAAATCATGTTAAATAATTTTGAATTTGTGATCTGGTTTCCAATCATAAGAAGGATCACTTGTTAGGCACAATTTCTAGTAAAAATAAAGGGACTGCTATCAATTGAGGGATAATGTTTTACAAACTATAAGAAAAAGAAAATAAGTTCCAAAATAGTTTTAAAAAGGGATAAAATGTTATTAGAGATAGTTAGATTTAACATTTTATAAGGGTATAATTTTATACAACTTTAAAATATTTTTAGTTTGAAAAGTAAATTTATATAAAATAATAATAATTAAAAGATTTATTATTTTATAATTATAAAAAAAAATTAAGCAGGGCCTTGCCCAGCCACGCACCACTTGCAAGGCTAGCAATGTTGTGAGAAGAGGGATTTGGCAGCTGCAAATTGTGAGTAGAATGACTTTGGTTTTGAGGAAGTACCAGTTGATAATATCTATATTTTCTCCTACACAAATTTAAAATATTAATAACAAAAGGTTGTTTTCAATTGATAATATCCGAAAATTAAATCATATTGGTAACTTCTAGTAAACATTTGATAAATTACAGAATTATAGAGGATGATTTAAACATGGTACTTTAATGAGTTTTATTGACAAGACTCTATACCAAAATTGTCCAAATCCAACTGACTGTTAATTTTTATTTCTTTTTTCTAAATTTTTGTTTAAAAAAAGGAAACAGATGTTAAAAAACAAATTATTAAGTTCTAATTTATGTTTTATATATATATATATGTGTGTGTGTGTGTAAAACATAAATTTTAATAAAGAAGTAAACAAGAGACTCATACCTTATGATCCAAGTACAGGGACTTTGGCTCCGAAATATGAAATGAATTTTTTGGGAAGCTTAGATATTTTGAAGTGAATTTTTCACATTCGTTGATCACCAACCATTTTAACATCGGCAACTCACAAGTATGTATTCTAGGATAGAAAGCTGTAAGATTTGGCAATTTCTCAAGCAACAAATAGGTAACCTGTGGAAAGACAAAATTAACAGTAGCTTTTGCTCCTTCTTCTTCTGCAACAATCTCTTCTAAAACCTCACAATCTCTTATCACAAGTTTTTGTAGAGTTTGGAGGCTTTTGGCAACAGAAGATGGAAACACATATTTTATTTTTCCACATCTCTCCAAGACAAAGCGTGTCAAATTCTGATAGGAGGAAGACATAAGTGTTGGAAATTTTCTGTCCCAAATCTTTCCACAACTAATATTTTTCAATTCCAAGGCCATCAAACTGGTGAAAACAACCTACAATCAAAGTACTTGTTGTTTCAATATTTACAAACTCATATGAGATAAATTTTAAAAAGAAATAATTGATTCTTACGGAATTATAGATTACATGCCACTAATATTTACGATGTGTTTTTTTTGTCTCTAATAAATTTCATCATGGAATCAAGCAGGAATTAATGAAATCAATTCAATAGAAATTACGCAGTGTAGAGATTGAAAGAGAAGTATTTACTTGTGAAAATTAACTGAAAACATAAATTACCAGAAAAAATGCAAAAAGAGAAGAACAAACAAATCAATACCACAACTATGCGTTAACAAATGAGAAAAAGTATAAGAGAAGAAAATAACAATATATCTAATAGACAAGTACAAGAGATCATAGTCAATCAAACCTTTTCATTAAGAAGAGAATGTATGCCAGGATAGAAACCTATAAGTTTTGGTAAATTCTCAAGCTTCAAATAGGTAACTTGCGGAAAGGCAAAATTAACAGCAACTTTTGCTCCTTCTTCTTCTGCAACAATCTCCTCTAAAACCTCACAATCCTTTATCTCAAGTTGCTGTAGAGTTTGGAGGCTTTTGGCAATGGAAGATGGAAACACATATTTTATTTTTCCACATCTCTCCAAGACAAAGCGTGTCAAATTCTGATAGGAGGACGACATAAGTGTTGGAAATTTTCTGTCCCAAATCTTTCCACAACTAATATTCTTCAATTCCAAGGCCGTCAAACTGGTTAAAACAACCTGCAATCAACGTACTTGTTGTTTCAATATTTACGAACTCATATGAGATAAATTTAAAGAAGAAATAATTGATTCTTACGGAATTATAGATCACATGCCACTAATATTTACGATGTGTTTTTTTGTCTCTAATAAATTTCATCATGGAATCAAGCAGGAATTAATGAAATCAATTCAATAGAAATTACGCAGTGTAGAGATTGAAAGAGAAGTATTTACTTGTGAAATTTAACTGAAAACGTAAATTACCAGAAAAAATGCAAAAAGAGAAGAACAAACAAATCAATACCACAACTATGCGTTAACAAATGAGAAAAAGTATAAGAGAAGAAAATAACAATATATATAATAGACAAGTACAAGAGATCATAGTCAATCAAACCTTTTCATTAAGAAGAGAATGTATGCCAGGATAGAAACCTATAAGTTTTGGTAAATTCTCAAGCTTCAAATAGGTAACTTGCGGAAAGGCAAAATTAACAGCAACTTTTGCTCCTTCTTCTTCTGCAACAATCTCCTCTAAAACCTCACAA
Source organism: Pistacia atlantica (assembly GCA_026229545.1). Lineage (NCBI taxonomy): Eukaryota > Viridiplantae > Streptophyta > Magnoliopsida > Sapindales > Anacardiaceae > Pistacia > Pistacia atlantica. The sequence continues at coordinate 29,672,671 of CM047909.1, forward strand.
TCCTTTATCTCAAGCTGCTGTAGAGTTTGGAGGCTTTTGGCAATGGAAGATGGAAACACATATTTTATTTTTCCACATCTCTCCAAGACAAAGCGTGTCAAATTCTGATAGGAGGACGACATAAGTGTTGGAAATTTTCTATCCCAAATCTTTCCACAACTAATATTCTTCAATTCCAAGGCCGTCAAACTGGTTAAAACAACCTGCAATCAACGTACTTGTTGTTTCAATATTTACGAACTCATATGAGATAAATTTAAAGAAGAAATAATTGATTCTTACGGAATTATAGATCACATGCCACTAATATTTACGATGTGTTTTTTTGTCTCTAATAAATTTCATCATGGAATCAAGCAGGAATTAATGAAATCAATTCAATAGAAATTACGCAGTAGAGATTGAAAGAGAAGTATTTACTTGTGAAATTTAACTGAAAACGTAAATTACCAGAAAAAATGCAAAAAGAGAAGAACAAACAAATCAATACCACAACTATGCGTTAACAAATGAGAAAAAGTATAAGAGAAGAAAATAAGAATATATATAATAGACAAGTACAAGAGGTCATAGTCAATCAAACCTTTTCATTAAGAAGAGAATGTATGCCAGGATAGAAACCTATAAGTTTTGGTAAATTCTCAAGCTTCAAATAGGTAACTTGCGGAAAGGCAAAATTAACAGCAACTTTTGCTCCTTCTTCTTCTGTAACAATCTCCTCTAAAACCTCACAATCCTTTATCTCAAGCTGCTGTAGAGTTTGGAGGCTTTTGGCAACGGAAGATGGAAACACATATTTTATTTTTCCACATCTCTCCAAGACAAAGCGTGTCAAATTCTGATAGGAGGACGACATAAGTGTTGGAAATTTTCTGTCCCAAATCTTTCCACAACTAATATTCTTCAATTCCAAGGCCGTCAAACTGGTTAAAACAACCTGCAATCAAAGTACTTGTTGTTTCAATATTTACGAACTCATATGAGATAAATTTAAAGAAGAAATAATTGATTCTTACGGAATTATAGATCACATGCCACTAATATTTACGATGTGTTTTTTTGTCTCTAATAAATTTCATCATGGAATCAAGCAGGAATTAATGAAATCAATTCAATAGAAATTACGCAGTGTAGAGATTGAAAGAGAAGTATTTACTTGTGAAATTTAACTGAAAACATAAATTACCAGAAAAAATGCAAAAAGAGAAGAACAAACAAATCAATACCACAACTATGCGTTAACAAATGAGAAAAAGTATAAGAGAAGAAAATAAGAATATATATAATAGACAAGTACAAGAGGTCATAGTCAATCAAACCTTTTCATTAAGAAGAGAATGTATGCCAGGATAGAAACCTATAAGTTTTGGTAAATTCTCAAGCTTCAAATAGGTAACCTGCGGAAAGACAAAATTAACAGCAGCTTTTGCTCCTTCTTCTTCTGCAACAATCTCCTCTAAAACCTTACAATCTCTTATCACAAGGTTTTGTAGAGTTTGGAGGCTTTTGGCAACGGAAGATGGAAACACATATTTTATTTTTCCACATCTCTCCAAGACAAAGCGTGTCAAATTCTGATATGAGGAAGACATAAGTGTTGAAAATTTTCTATCCCAAATCTTTCCACAACTAATATTTTTCAATTCCAAGGCCGTCAAACTGGTGAAAACAACCTACAATCAAAGTACTTGTTGTTTCAATACTTACAAACTCATATGAGATAATATTTAAAAAGAAATAATTGATTCTTACGGAATTATAGATTACATGCCACTAATATTTACGATGTGTTTTTTTTGTCTCTAATAAATTTCATCATGGAATCAAGCATGAATTAATGAAACCAATTCAACATAAATTATGTAGTATCTGAGATTGAAAGAGAAGTATTTACTAGTGATATTTAACTGAATATGTAAATTACCATAAAAAAGCGCAAAAAAGAGAAGAACAAACAAATCAATACCACAACTATGCGTTAACAAATGAGAAAAAGTATAAGAGAAGAAAATAAGAATATATATAATAGACAAGTACAAGAGGTCATAGTCAATCAAACCTTTTCATTAAGAAGAGAATGTATGCCAGGATAGAAACCTATAAGTTTTGGTAAATTCTTAAGCTTCAAATAGGTAACTTGCGGAAAGGCAAAATTAACAGCAACTTTTGCTCCTTCTTCTTCTGCAACAATCTCCTCTAAAACCTCACAATCCTTTATCTCAAGCTGCTGTAGAGTTTGGAGGCTTTTGGCAATGGAAGATGGAAACACATATTTTATTTTTCCACATCTCTTCAAGACAAAGCGTGTCAAATTCTGATAGGAGGAAGACATAAGTGTTGGAAATTTTCTGTCCCAAATCTTTCCACAGCTAATATTTTTCAATTCCAAGGCCGTCAAACTGGTGAAAACAACCTACAATCAAAGTACTTGTTGTTTCAATACTTACAAACTCATATGAGATAAATTTTAAAAAGAAATAATTGATTCTTACGGAATTATAGATTACATGCCACTAATATTTACGATGTGTTTTTTTTTTTTCTCTAATAAATTTCATCATGGAATCAAGCATGAATTAATGAAACCAATTCAACATAAATTATGTAGTATCTGAGATTGAAAGAGAAGTATTTACTAGTGATATTTAACTGAATATGTAAATTACCATAAAAAAGTGCAAAAAAGAGAAGAAACAAATCAATACGATAACTATGTGTTAACAAATGAGAAAAGGAATAAGAGAAGAAAATAATAATGTATGTAATAGACAAGTACAAGAGGTTATAGTCAATCAAACTTTTTCATTAAGAAGTGGCGTGATGCAAACAATGTCTTTCATCTCTCTAAAAAGTAATGAAATTTAATAGAAAATTAAAATCACTAGATAAAAAGGCAAAAAGAGAAGAACAAAAACTATGTGTTAACAAATGAGAATAAGCATAATAAAATATAAGAATATATAATAGAGAAGTGCAACAGGTTAATGTCAATCAAACCTTTTCGTTAAAAAGTAGCTTGAGACTGTTATCATCATGAAGAGATCCGACCAACCATAAGATTTCAACATTCTTGAGAATTCGTAACTCTTCTAAAGAGATGGTAGAATCATATTCATGTAATTCAAACATTCTTGAAAATTCATACCTATCATCATCAATGTCGAAACATTCTTCTTCTCCTATTGATATTTTGTACCTTTTAAGCCCTCTAGAAAAGAAGTCTTTAGGCATCATCTTCTTATCTTCAATATATATTTCTAAATTGGTCAATTGAGATAAGTGCTTAAACTCCTTGAGTACTTCAACCTCCCACTGAATATAAAATCCCTTTATATACAATTCTTCTAATTGGGATAGTTTTGATATCACATTTGGTGAAATAACTTTTAATTGCCAACAATTGCTCAAATCTAAAATCTTTAACCCAGTCAATTGACCAATTTCAATAGACAACTCCTTAATAGCAATATTTCGCAAGCTAAGGACTTTTAGCTTCTTAAGCTTTCCAATAATAGCAACATCTTCAATTTTGCTATGATGTAAACACAATGTTTGAAGGTTTGTCAGAAGATCAAGCGGCAGAGGCAACGATTGTTGTATCTCAAATAAATTTAAAACTTTTAGCTTTGGCATCACTGTGAAAAACTCCTTAGGGATTTCGAAAGAAGAACCCCTAAGAAATTCAAGTTTTGGACAATCTAATGCTTCAGGCCAAAGTTGAGTAATAATATTATTACCAACTAAAGAGATCATTGTGCAATTTCTAAGTTTATCTTTATCCTTCCATTCCTTTTCAATGTCATTTCTCTCTGTAAATATATGGTGATCTGTATATGCACATGTTAAAGCAACAACGCGAACAACGTCATGCATAGAAAATCTTCCTTCGGTTCCACTATCAAGTAACAAGCAAGAGTCTTTGAGTTCCTTGACCACTGAATCTAGTCTATTACGTGCTTGTTCTATTGTAAGGTTAGCTCCTTCAAGTATACCCAAACCAATGATATTCTTGAGCAAGTCTAAAATGGAAGTATCGTTTTCCATTAGACTAAGAATTATTAAAGTTTTCTTGAGCTCATCATATTCTAAATAATCATAACTCAACTTAATCTTTGAATATTCCTTTTCTAAAAGTCTTGTGAACTTTGCTGGGGAAGGCATTCTTAGTATTTGCAAAGCATCTTCCCATTGAGATTTTTGTCTTCTATTCCTCAATGCCTTTGCTATAGTACAAATGACAATCGGCAAATCTCCACATTCTTTGCATACATCCTCTGGTAAAGAATTCAATTCAGGTGTTTGAATAACATTGCCTGCACAAGAAGCTATGATTATACTAATTGCATTTGCTATTCACATGCTTTTGGTTTAGAAACAAGAAAAGTTCCAAGTGTTCCAAGTCAATTCTCATTACTGTGAACTGAGGATGAAAATAATTAACTAACGCCATCTAATAAAACTAATTCAAATATTAATGAACATACTTTAAATTTAAGTCAGAAAGTAATGTTTAGGTCCATATCTATTATTCCCTGAGATTTCTGTTAACACTCAAGCCCTTTGAGTTTTTAGAAATAACAATTATTCCCTGTTGATAGACAGCCATTATAAAACCCTAAAAAACTAGAGTGAAAGGCAGAGAAGTATTTACACAATGTATTAATTAAGATAAATAACCCTAAAAAACTTATTCCTAACCCATTCACTCTTTCTTACCGCCACACCCCCACCCCATTCCCATTAAACCCATATTCTTTAAATTCCGTCACTCTGCCTCGAGAAAACTCAAGCAAGGGGCAGCAAAACTCCTTTTCTTCTTCCTGGCCGCCTCACCTTCAAACCCAAACAGCGACATCTTGGGTGATTTTTTTTATTCATCAATTTGGGCTAGGGAGGTTGTTTTAAACCTGGATGGTGTTGATTTGGATCTTGTGAAGTTGATTTAATTGGTGATCTGGTTTTGTTGTGGCTGATGTGGTGGTGGTGGTTGTTTTAAGGGGTGGTGTTCTGTGGTGTGGCTGCAATGGGGATGCGCTGTGGTGTGGCTGCAATGGAGATGTGCTGTGGTGCGGGTGTAATGGAAGTGTCCTGCACTTTGCATGTTGTGGTGATGCGTTGGAAGCCAATGGGTGCAGCAATGGTCGTCATCTGATTTACTATGGTTGTTGTGGTGGTGGTCTAAAGGGTGGGCTTTGGTGTGAGTGCAATGGCGATGGTTGTGTTATGGATGCAATGGAGGAGATGGCAATAATTTGGAGGTGCGGTGGTGGTGCACGGGAGGCTAATGGGTGTGACGGAGGTTGTCAGTGGCTACCGATAGGGGTGGGGCACAATATGGGTGAGGTTCATAGCTATTGGGTTTTAGGAAGAGTGGAAGTTACGAAATTAAAAGATTAAAATATAAATGAGTTACACTTAATCCCAGCCAAACCCCACCCAACAGCTCCAACCTCTTCCCAACCAGATCCCTACCCAACGAGTGTTGGTGATTTGTATGATAACCTTTTTCTTTTTCTTTCACTTTTTATGATTCTAGGTTTATAATTATATGATTTTGACTATTAATGGTGGTGGTGGTGGGTGGGTTTGAAAAAGCGACGATAGTGATATCGTATGTATGGAAGGTTGTGATTTTTTAAGAGAAGGTAGTAAAGAGGCAGTGGTGTTGTTTTCTTGTAAGGGCATCTCCAACCCACGCCAAAGCACTGTAGCACGAATAAAATATATATATATATATTTTTTTTTTTTAATTTTGCTTTTTTTTGTTTTTTTGGTTTTTAATTTTGTTAAGTTAATTTGAGTATTAAATTTTATATCAAAAATCACACCAAATTTAAGTATTTGTATTTAATTTAATTTGATTATTATTTATAATAATAAATTTATAATAATGATATAATTTAAAAAATGATGAAAAATTAAAAATAGAACTTTATTCAATGCAAATATTAAACTACAATAACTCAAAATTAAAATTAAAAGAAAATACAACATAAACTAAAATAACAATTTAGTATTACGATAGATTAGTTCCAGATCCAGTAAGATCATCAAAATATTGAAAAGAACTAGAGTTATTTTGAGATCTTTGACCTTGTTGTTGAGCTTTTTTTTGCATAATTCTTGATTGCTCATTTTGAAAAAACTCACGTAGACTTGGATCAGTTATAGAATTCAAATCCTTGAATAAATTATTAAATTAGTATAATTTTTAAAATAATTATTATTTAATAAAAATATCATTCCCAGTATTTAATTAATATATACAAAAATAATGAGTGAAATAGATTAATTGTTAATTATTACAATAAAAGAAAAAAAAATATTCTAAAGAATATTCTAAGGAATATTCTTTTTGATGTAATATTTGGTGTTGTAGGTTGGAGATAGAATAGTGTTTTGTACCAAAATTTGCACCAATTTGATGCAATTTTGCACCAAATTGGTGCAATGGGTTAGAGATGGTCTAAGTGATGGTAGTGGGTTGGGGTGGTTGACAGTGGCAAAAAACTTGTGCTGTGGTGGCAACCTGTGGTTGATATTTGATAAGGACCTAACTGATACTTTCTAATTTTACTGGACCACATGTACTTAGGCTAAACCTCATGGACCAAAATGGATTTGCCTCAGGGAAAAATAAGTACAGGTTTTGTTAGAGTTTAGTTAGAAAGATCAGGTCAAATAAAATGAGACTAGCTTGTAATTAGAAAATAGCCATATCTTAGAATTGTCTCTGCATATGGAAATTAAACATAGAAATTTAATTTTCAGAATATTTAATTAGAGAATAAATAAAACTAATGTCAAAGGAATTTTCAAAAAAAAAAAAAAAAAGAATAATTAAACTATATTATATTTCTTCTTTTTAATGAGAGGTTATGAAGATTAGTCAATTTTGCCCCTAGGCCAGCACTACTATTCTATCAATGGAGTAATTATAGAGATTTTGAAAATATTTCATATTATTACTACTTTTAACTTTTTATTTATTCCTGTCAAACCATAACACAAATTTTATGTGTTATCAAATTAAAATGAGTTATAATAATTACCTGCCATTTTCTGGAATAGCCTCCAAGCTTCTTCTTCATTTAAAATGCCCATCCCCAAATTTTTTTTAGAACCCATCTTCTCCAACACATCAATGTTTCTTGTTGTCATCAATATTTTATTTCTTCCACGATCAGCTAGAGATGGAATTCCTACAATCTTCAAATCTAGCTCTCCCCAAATATTATCTATGATTAAAAGGATATTCCTCTTCTCCATTCTTGAGTATAACTTGCTTGCTCTTTGACTCTCATCTTCCATTCCATCTTCGAATTTGAGACTTAACTTGTTTGCAATTACTGTTTGAATTTTTTTTGTATCTGGAGTTTCTGTTACCTGCAAGACAGAGAACCACAAAATAACAAAATATAATAATAAAAAGAAAATCTTAAAAAAAAAAAGATATTTATCTATAAAAAAAAATAACCTAATAACAAAGTAAACCTTAAAAGATAAATTGAGCTAAGATATATAAAATTATAAATAAAATAACGAAAAAAAGGATTTCTTCATAAAAAATGAACTATTGAATACTTTTTTCTTGTTGATTATAATAAACGTCCTTATATATAAGACTCAAATCTAATTAATTTCACTCAAATAAAATTAATAACACAAATTAAATACTAATAATTATCACTCTAAATAAATATCTTAATATAATAAAGTGAAACCCCTTAGTTTAAACATTACCTCAACAAAAACAATCTCATCGAATAGCTTATCGTTGTCGGCTTTCCTACCAATGTCCTGCACAAGAGTGGTCTTGCCTAGACCACCCATCCCATAAACACCCATCATGTAGATTTCCTCATCTTGTAAAGCATCCCATACATTCTTCACAGTGGAGTTTCTTGATTCGAAAGCCAAATAATCTTCATTGGATCTAAGCCATATCTCCTTGTGAATAGTAGGCCGGGAAACTTTATCGAATCTTTCTTCTTGCTGCAGGAGTGGATCAATCTTATACTCCATTAATTCGGATGCTGCCTTGCTCTTTTGGCAGCGGGTCTCGCGGTCAGTGCCAATTGAACTTTGGCTTTTAATCAAATCCTCTGCTTTAACAATGATAGAGTCAACATCCTCTAGCCACTTCTTCACATCCTCTTCAATCTCTTCCACATTGTTTTTAGCCTCCTCAACCTTACGCTGCACTTTGCCTCTTGCATTCCTCAACTTCAAAACATCATCTCGGAGCTTGTCAAAGTTCTTCTCTAGTGGAATAGTAGGATAGGAAACACTGTCGAATTTCTCATCTTGCTTCAGAACAATATCCTGCTTTAATTTGAACGCCTTCTTGCTATGTTTGTAGCGGGTGATGCAGTTGGGGCGCAATACCTTGAAACATCCAGGGTTGTCTTCTTTCTCTTGAATCAACCTCTCTGCTTCAGTAATGGTATTGTTCACAGTAGTCTTCCAGTCCTTAACGCTCTGTTTGATCTCTTCCCCATTTACATTGGCATTAGTAACCATAACCTGCACGTCGTCCCTTGTATTCTTCAGCGTCCTAACTTCCTTTTTGAGATTTCTGAAATTCGTATCGTAGTTGTACAAGTACTTAAATGGACGCCCAATCGGAGCAGCCAAGCACTTGACAGCCTCCAGAACAAAACTTCCGGCACCGGCGATAGCCCCAATAAGTTCTACAGCCATTTTAAAACTTTCTTTTCTCCTTCACTTCTTCCTCAAGTTCGAAAAATATAAAAAAAAATAATAATAAAACAGAGATAATAAAAGGTGCAAACTCAAATATCAGAACAAGAGTAAGGAAAAAATGCTGAAATAATTTTTTTTTTTTTTTTTGAAAAGTAGATCTTTTTGTTCTTTTTTGTAAAACCAAAAATAAGAAAACGGGAAGGATTCTTTTTTTTTTTTTTTAAACAATAAATAAGAAATAAGGGAAAGGGAGAGGAGTGAAAAATCAAGCGATCGTGTTTCAGAGTAAAAGTAATTTTAGTGGCATCTGAAGGGGTGAGAGAGGATTGTGAGGGAAAGAGTTTTTTGAGTGATTTCTGAAAGATTGAGAGATAGAAGAGAACTGAAGAAGAAGAGAGATTGAAGGGAGGAAGAAAACAAATGACAACGAAAGCAGTGGAGTTTAGCTAACTACTGCTTTCCAGCTGGATCCAAACGCGTTTCATATGAAGTTTCCAATTAATTATTCTTATAATTGACCACAACGCTTTATAAAAGCATTTTCTTATATGATTCTCCTATTCTCAATTTTATTTTCCATATAAGTAATTTCATCTTTGAACTTTTATCAAATTTAATAAGAGTGAGGCAAAATAGAACTTCTTTATAAAAATTTGAACTTACAAGTTAACAGAATTGGATGACCTTAGGGCTTAAGGGTGATTTTTTTACTATTTCCCACAGAAAAATGTAATAATTTGTATAGTTAACAAAAAAGTGAGAGATAGTTTATAAAATTTTATTTATTCTTTTTTTCTAGAAGATTAAATTTATATTGAGTTTTATTTTCACAGCGTCTTTAAATGGTTTTAGTATAAGCTCATTTATCGCTGCATTTAGTGGATTGTGAAAGCAATCCTTGTAATTTTCCAAAATAGTTTGTAAAAACGCATTCTTATATACTTGCCCCATTAATTTGCAACTTTATTTTTCATCAATATTTCTTTAGTTTCTATTTATGGGACCTGATGATTTCATTACTAAATATAATTGATTGACGGTGAAGACTCACTGCGTGAATAAATTTATATTTTATTTAAGTAAGAAAAAGTTAATTATGTATTAACAGTTAATCATCATTTGACAACCATAATTATTAATTACAGATTGATTACCTAGCATACTCCAATAAAAATCTTGAAGAAAAACAAGTAGTTTCTCAGAAAATAAACTATTTGACATTTCGAAGAAAAACAATTAATTTCCTTTCTTTGAAAGTGATGATAGGAAAAATAGATTATGCAATAATATATTTAATTAAAGAATTAAAAAAATAGTATTTTATAGTTTTTAGATTTAAAAAGTTGCTTTTGGGAGTTAATTATAAAGGCTCCATTTGGTTCATTATTCTGATAGTTTTTAGAATAATCTTTTAAAAAAAGTTAAATTGGGCGGGTATTACGATATAGGATTTGAAAATTAACAAAAATATCTTTTATGTTTGTTTATTTAATAAACACCACTATAATAAAATATTAAAAGTTAACAAAAACACTCATAACCCACCCATTAAATACGGACAGCCGACCACCACTGCCAGAGGGTGGCCGGAGTATTTCTGTAATTTCTAAAAAAAATATTTGGGAGTGTTTAGTTAAATTAACAAATTTAAGAAGTTTAAAAAAACTGAAAAATATAGAATAATATTTTGGGAATAATGATATTTTACAGTTTAATGTTTTTAGAAATATTAATAATAGTATTCCTAAAACTGAACCAAACGAAGCCAAAAATACCCCAAAAGTTAATTTATATTATAATTTTTTATTATAAATATATAAAATAAATAAATATTAAAAGAAAAAAGTTAAAGAATTTATTAAAATAAAAATTATCCTGATTTGTTCAACTATGGTAAACAAAACCATAATAAATATTGCCCATGTTCGTACTTTTATAATGAGGACATGACGCGGTAAAAGTGGGACTAAGAATACATGCGATTTGAAGTGAACTCCAATTTTCATGCTCCATAACGCGGTTTGTGGACTATGAAAATTGACTTTGGCACATGCTAGGCACTGTATGAATATAACTGTTAAATTAAGGGAGAACGACTTATACATATCCAATGTTTATGGAAACGATAAGTTGATACCCAAAAGGTTTTGAAACGACAAATAGATACCTTACGTCATGTTCTGTTAGTGATTTTGGTTAGATAATAGTGAAAAGACTAAAATACTCTTGAAAGTTTAATTTTTAGTTTTTTATAAATTTAAAATTTTCTAAAAAATCCCCTAGGTTTGCTAATTTGAGTAAACATCCAAATATATAAAATTTTTATAAAATAACAAAAACACCCCCGCCACCCCACCCAGCAGTGCAGTTTCGACCTGCCATAGGAATTTAGCCAGAAAAAATTGTGTTACGACACGGACCGTCGGATACGTGTGTAACACCGACACCGCCTTTTTCCGCCTTTTCGCGGCGGCGATCGATCCGGCCGAAAAACACCCGGTCGATGTGTTACTGACGGTCAGGTCCGATGGGAGTGCGTGCGCAACACTTAAAACCGGTCAAGTTCCTGGTCTCGGCGGTCAGATCGGCGGAGATCTGGTCTTTTCCGAGGCGGAGATCAGCATCTTCGGGAAAATGAAAGATCTACGGCGTTACGACGATCCGTGGAGTGTCGTGCGTACGCTCTTCAGCGGTTGATTGGCGGTGGTGGTCGGAATCTGGCCTGCTAGGGGTGGGGTGAGGGGTGTTTTTGTTATTTTATAACATTTTTATATATTGGGGTGTTTAGTCAAATTAGTAAACCTATGGGGTTTTTTAGAAATTTTTAAATTTATAAAAAACTAAAAATTAAACTTTCAAGGGTATTTTAGTCTTTTTACTATTATCTAATCAAAATCACTAACAGAACATGACTGAAGGTACCTATTTGTCGTTTCAAAACCTTTTGAGTACCAACTTGTCGTTTTAATAAACTTTTGGTATGCATAAGTCATTCGACCGTTAAATTAAAGCTTCCAGCTGTAAATAATATTATATCCCCACACACAACCCATTACCAAGTATTATTTTTTAAAAAATTGGGAGAACGACTTATACATACCCAAGATTTATCGTAACGACAAGTTGGTTAGCCCAAAGGTTTTGAAATGACAAATAGATACTTTCCGTCATGTTCCGTTAGTGATTTCGCTTATTTATTCTGTTTATTAATAGTGAAAAGACTAAAATACCCTTAAAAGTTTGAATTTTAGTTTTTTAAAAATTTCAAGAAACCCCCTAAGCTTACAAATTTCACTAAATACCCCAATATATAAAAGTTTTATAAAATAACAAAAACACCCCCACCCCAGCAAGTGCCGATTCTGCCACCACCGCCTCGGAATACATGTGTTACGCCACGCACGCTGGCTCATGACAGTCGTCAGAACGCAGCCGACCGGCCTTTTCCGCCAGATCCGTGGGCGATCCGGGCCGAAAAGGCCGATCTACGGCAGATCTCGGCCTGCCGACGCCGCGAAAACTCCATCTCAGCGGCCGACGGCTGAGCACGCTACTGACTCGGCCGGAAAAGGCCAGATCTCACCGCTGCTGATGCTGCAGATCTCGGTCCTTTTCCGGCCTAGATCCGTGGCTGATCCGGCCTAAAAAGGTTTTGGCCACATCGGTAGACTTTACGACTACGCATCCGTGGGGATCTGTGTCGTAATACAGCTTTTCCGACCAGATTCGGGGATGGTGGCGTAATCTGGCATTCCCCGGGGTGGGGTGGGGGTGTTTTTGCATTTAACAAACTTTTTATATATGGGGTGTTTAATTAAATTAGCAAACCTAGGGGGTTTTTTATAAATTTTTAAATTTATAAAAAACAAAAATTGAAACTTTGAAGGGCATTTTAGTCTTTTCACTATTAATAAACAAAAATCACTAACGGAATATGACGGAAGGTACCTATTTGTCGTTTCAAAACCTTTTGAGTACCAACTTGTCATTATAGTAAATTTTGGGTATGTACAAGTCGTTCGCCCTTAACAATATTATCTAAAATACTATTTAAAATATTAGAACAAGCGATCTAGTTGGTGGGTATCTGAGAGGTTTCTAAAAGTTGAGAGAGAATAAAATTGAAGATGAAGAGATGGTGGAAGAAATCAGAACCACGGTGAACGTCAATCAATTGATGTTAACTTCACTGTCAATAATTGATGAGGGGGGAGACCCATCACGTGAATATCGATGAAAGTTAAGTATGAACATTAAAAGGGAGAGGAAGAGGAGGAAGGAAAGATGAAGAAGGCATTTTAGGTAGCGGACTGCTTTTCAGCTGGAGTGGGCTATGAGGGTCAGAGACTTTGACAAGACGTTGTTCAGACTATGGTGGTCAGTACCCACGTATCTACATACAGGTCATCAATAGATAAGAGTGTAATTTAATTTTTTTTGATATGTTGATATATATTTTACGATATGATAATATTCTTAAAAATATTGATATAAATTAATACAACTAAAAAATTTGGGTCGAAACTGGATCATTCAACCCGATTCACTAAAACTTATCTAAATTTACCTATTTTAAATAGAGAAAGTGAAGAAAAATATGTGTTACCTATTTTACATGATAAAAATAATATAAGTAGAGATATAAATATTGACATTAATCTTGGAGATGATATGAATAGTTAAAAAAAAAATAATATAAATTCTTAATTTTGTGATTAATTTTGAGTATATAATAGCATAATTTAAAGCTAATAATACTACAAAATTCTTTAATTAATCTTGAGAATGATATTAATTTTTGATTATTTTATTAATTTTTTTTGAAAAAGACATATCCTACATACAATACGCGTGATATACGATTCAAAAAATTAAGTTTTTGATATCTGATACAATACACAATTTTTCTTCCATGATTAAGACAAACCAAAATAGGAAGGAGAGGAAGACTTACAGCGGGAGAAAGACCTTGTATTAACAAAAAAAACTTTTAATAGCAAAAAGTTTATTATCAACCATTAATTAAAAATAAATGGTTAGAATTTAAATTATTATAAATTAATAAATATTTATTTAATTATATTTTAAATACATAAAATTTATGATAAAAGAAATTTTTTATTTTATAAATCTCAAAAAAAAAAAAAAGTTTAATATTTGATGAAACTTTATGAGATTAATGTTATTAACTGTAGGAGAAATATAAATATAGAATTAGCCTAGATTGAGAGTACTGAATAAATCTTCAATTTTGAAATTGATGTGCAAAGTAGATAAAGAAAATGCATCTCAGGAATATCGATCATATTGTTGATGTATAACCAACCTTGGATTTATTCTGAAAATAATAAGTATAATCATATGTCATTTACTATGAGAACAAAAAATAAAAAATAAAAATAAAAAAGACTTTTCAATGATTTTTAATTATTTTTCATCAAATAAATAGAATGAATATGTATAATAGTCTCAAATTTAAGTGGATATGAAGAAGTTTACATATTTCTTTTAGAGCAATACTACTCTTACAAAGACAAAAACAAAGAGGCCATACAAAGTCAATTTCCACCCTTCATCTTCATGATTTCTCTCTCTCTCTCTTTTTTTCTTTTTTCTTTTTTCCTTTTTTCCTTTTTCCTATATGTCACTTTCAGAGCTCTCTTTGTATTGTCTTTGTAAGGATAGCATTTTTCTTTTATTTAACACCTTTCAATATTTGTTGATTTTTTTTTTTTTTTTTTGGTGATTGTGATCATATATGTTTTGATCTTTTGAATAATATATCTAAAAATATTTGTTTAACTAATCGATTACTCAAACGTGATTAGTAGATTTTAGTTCTTGAAAACATCAATTTGAGTTTTTTTTTAATAATGTGTTTAATGGTTCTAGTATGATTATTTTTAATAATTGAACGTGTTAAGTGAATTGTAAAATCATATTCTTATAAGACTGTCTAAAACGTGTTTCATGGTTTGTGAAAAAGGAAATCTTATATAATTGTTCTATCTGCATCTTTATTTTCCATTCATATCTCTTTAGTTACTGTTCATCAAACCTAATATTTTCATTATTGAGAATAATTGATTGACGATGAAGACTCATCGTATCGTGTGAATAGATTTATACTTTATTAAAGCAAGAAAAAGTTTGATAAAGTAAGATTGACCATTGACTTCATTACAATGTCTCCCAGCTCAAAAAAAAATAAAATTTTCAATATTTGACTTTCACAATTACAAGGATTAAGAAACCTAATAATTTTTTTGAATAATACTACATATACAAAACTCTAATATAAAATTTTTCACAAAACATTACGGGAAAAAAAATGATTGAGTGAAAATTTAATTTTAATTTAAAATCAATCAATCATATTTTATTATATAATGTTGTATAAAAATATTGTATGTATAATATTATTCAGATTTTTTAAAATGAATTCAAAATGCTTTAATATTGTTCAAATTTTATATTCTCCTCATTTTGTTCTGTTAAAGCAATGGTAATTTGTTTTTTTTTTTTTTTTTTTTGTTATCATATTAGTTTAGATATGAATTTTGATGCACAAACTATTATATTTTGACATATTAGACTGCATTTCAAGAGTTTCAAATTGACTGTGCCGTGATATCTCGGTGATCTTAATTTTTAATTCCAATTCCTCTAATTCCGTTTTGTCTTATGAATGATGAAATTTTGAATTGTATTGTGGTTTTTTTAATGGAGTCTATGAAGGTGACATCGAAAAATGCTTAAAGATTACAGAAAAAACAAGATCATTGGTAATGTAATTCAAGATATCAATAAGGTGGCTTTTGTAGAACTGGAAATGAATTGATAAAATGCTCAAAATGACACGGATTTTATACTTGAGGGAGAAGAATTGTCATTTAAGCAGCTCCTATTATTAGATTTTCACATAAAATTAGCTTTTAAACATGGTGATGGTGCCCTACTTTTCAAAACTATAAAGAGAAACTGGTAATGACTGATGATTCAGACCATGCCCTATCTCTTCCTCTTGAAAAATTTGGCCCAATGAATGAATTTGGAGAAAATAATGCTCAAACAGACACCATTTGTAGTAATCAATTCAGCATATATAGTTTCCGAGTAAAGATTATTTCAAAGTTCAATCGAGCGAAACGTGTTTCCTGGACGTCTCTGTAAGAGCATTTCCTTATTGATTTTCCATCAACTTTTCTTTTTAAGTTTCAATTGAATTTAAAAGTGGAAACCCACCATTTGGGCTGCTGACTTTGAATATCGATCTTGTGCTTCATAATTAATTATTTTATTATTCTTTGTGGTGAAAATAGAAGATTAAAGTTACCATTCGCTTTTTTAACTGCTCTTGCTAAACCTAAACTTTTACAAGTTCAAATTTTCATCACACACACGCACACAAGTTTTTACGTTCATAGGTACCATTTATAGTGCAGTCAAATGATCATCAAACGCTTAGACTTACAAGACACATCACACATGCTTAAAATTCTACAGTTAATAATTTCAGTAATACCACCACACCAGCTACATTATCTAATTATAGTTTTTTATATCAAATTATTAGAACTTATAATATATATTCAAAAGCAATATGGTTTGAGAGTAAAAGTACTTTTGGTGGGTATCTGAAGGGGTGACTGAGAGAAGTTTATGAGTGAGAAGTATTTTTGAGTGGTTTCTAAAAGATAGAAAACTGAAGATGAAGAGATGGTAGAAGAAATACAGTGAACATCAATCAATTGATGTTAACTCTACTGTCAATAATTGATGACGGTGGAGACCCATCACGTGAATATCGATGAAAAGGATTAAAGGAGGAAGAGAAAGGAAAGATGAAGAAGGCATTTGTCTGCTTTCCAGCTGGAGTGAGCTATGAGGTTAGAGACTTTGACAAGACGGTGTTCAGACAAACCAAAAAATTTAATCACAAAAATTGTATTATTAATTAAAAATAAATAGTATTATTATGAATTAATAAATATTTATTAAATTACATTTTAAAATATAAAATTTAGTATAAAAGAATGTTTTAATTTTATAAATCTCAACAAAAGTTTATTGTATAAGCAAACCTTATGAGATTAATGTTATTAACTGTAAAAGAAATATAATTATTGAATTAGTTTAGATGGGAGTAGTGAATAAATCTTCAATTTTGAAATCGAAGGAAATAAAGAAAATGCATCCCAAGAATATCAATCATATTGTTGCAGTAACCAACCTTGGATTTGTTCTTAAAAGTAAGTGTAATCACATGTCATTTACTATACTGTTTATGAGACCCCATGATTCATTATTGAGAATATTTGATGGACTATGGAGATTCATCGTGTAAACAAATTTATATTTTATTAAAATAAGAAAAACTTTGATAAAATAATATTGATCATTGAGACTCTAGCTCAAAAGAAAATAAAATTTACAATATTTGATTTCTAACTATTTAAAAAGTAAATTCAGAGAACCACTAATTTTTTATGAGTCTACTATTGTCATCTCTATGTTTTTGGTCTATTATCGTCAATGAAACAATTATTTTGTATTAACTGAATTATTTCTCAACTTGACATAAGTTAATGTGAAACTAACAGGTAGAGAGTATATTGACTTTTCAGCATTAATCAAAACCTTTTTTTATTTTTTATTTATTTATAAATTTGTGTTTAATTCCTTAAACCAAATCTCACAAAATAAATTACTTAAGAAACCAAAATATGAATAAAACAATAAAAGTCCTAGAACAAGCGTGGTAGATATGGTTCATGTGAAAGTCAATAAAAATAATTTGTATTAAATAGATTAAAATTTTAAAATCGTTTGGCTCAATCAAATTATTAATTGCAGTTTGATTTATAAACCATAGTACTGCTCTCCGGAGTGACAAGATTTACCAAAATGGGAAGAAGAGAATAATCATTGAATTAATTAACTGAAATAGGAATCCGGAATAAATCTTCAATTTTTAAAATTGTAATAATAATACAATGAGTATTGAAAATGTAAAACTTATATAAGCTTTATTTTCCATATACCAAACGCGTTTCATAAAAGTTTCCAAGTAAATATTCTTATAATTGAGCAAAACGTGTTTCATGCTTTGTAAAAGTATTTTCTTATATCATTTTCCATACTTTAATTTTATGGTTAAACTTGGAGTTTTTATCAGAATTATCATACTTTAATTTTAGACTGTAGCTGTAAAATTAAATCAGATTAATTATTATAATAATAATAATAACTAAATAATACAACATATATCATCAACCACACATAAAGCTTATAGAAATTTAAAAGAAAATCAGAGATGGCAGAAGAAATTTCTAAGATAGTACCTGAAGGTGTGATAGAGGTTTGTGTGTGAAAGTATTGAGGGAGAAGAAAGCTGAAGATGAAAAGAGATTACAGTGAACATCAATCAATTGATTACAGTGGTGACCCACCACGTGAAGGGAGGCAGAAAGCAATTGAATTTAGCTGGATCCAAACGCGTTTTATATAAAGTTTCCAAGTATATATTCTTATAATTGACCGAAACGTGTTTCATGATTGTAGACCCACCACGTGAAAGGAGGAAAAGAAAGAAAAATGAAGGAGTCTTGAGCAGAAGAGACTATGAGGAGGTGAAGAAGACTTAAAAAGTCATGGGACTTGTAATAACAAAAATCTTCCCCAGTTTTTTTAAATGGAGAATTTTAGAAATTATTATTTATAGTATTTTTGTGGAAAATAATAAATAACCAACCTTCAATTCTAATGCCATCTAAGATTTTTAATTATCTTCACAAAATAAATGGAAAGAATTCATGTGTCAAATCTAGGTGGATATCAAATGGAAGTTTACGTATCAAATGGAAACAAAAGGAGATCGAGTTCAATATCTTTCTCAATAAATTTTGATTTTTTTTTTTTTTCTCTTAAAGATCAATTTGTTCTGAGCTTTACTTTCACAACGTATTCAATGGTTCTATACATTTAGTAGATTCTTATATACAGCTCTCTGCTTCTTTATTAGTACAGATTGATCTTTCAGTATCTCAACGTGTTCAATGGTTATTTCTCAACTCTCTCTTTCTTTATCAGTTCAGGTAGTAAGAGTCAAGGAGTAAAAAAAATAGCTTATGCATCTAAGTGAGGAGTGTTCGTCATGGTGCATGACATGCAAGAACTTTCTTATTGGTCAGATACATATACATCCATTGTATTAAGACTTTATATAGGTCTTTAATTAACGACATTTTAACATTCAAGGCAATTTGACAATGAAAAATGCAATCTCAGTTTGAATCACATTATAATTAGATTAGAATTGGATACTGTAATACAACTCTGTAATTAAAGGGCCAAAATGGAGATTTATACTAGGATATTGCAATACAACTTGTATAAGCTTTATTTTCCGTAAACGAAACGCGTTTATTATATAGTTTGAGTTCCAAGTAAAGATTCTTTTAATTGATCACAACGTGTTTCATGGACGTTTGTAAAAGCATTTTCTTATATGATTGTCCTATATTGCCAACTTTATTGATTTTCCATCGACTTTTCTTATGTTTCAATTGAATTTAAAATTGGAAACTCACCATTTGGGCATCAATATTTAATCTTTGAATTTTCCTACTTATTCTAAAAAAGACGAAAGAAAATGCAAGATAGTGAACCATCAATTCAACTGAATTATAAGTCTAAAAAAGACGGAAGAAAATGCAAGATAGTGAACCATCAATTCAATTGAATGATAAGTTAAAAAAGACGGAAGAAAATGCAAGATAGTGAACCATCAATTCAATTGAATTATAAGTCTAAAAAAGACGGAAGAAAATGTAAGATAGTAAACCATCAATTTAATTAATATTCTGTATTATAAAATTTTAGCTAAATTCATGGTACTATGAATCTAAGAATGTCTATCTTTTAAGGCCGAACGACTTACACCTACCCAAGGTTTGGCGAACGATGATTGGTATCCAAAAGGTTTGAAAACGACAAACAGGTACATTCTGTCATGTGCTGTTACTGATTTTCGTTTTGCTAATGGTGAAAAGACTAGAATGCCCTTTGAGAAATATTAGTCTATATTTTTAATTACTTTTAGACCCCTTAAGTTTATTAATTTCATCAAATACCCCCAGAAAAAAGTTTAAAAATTAACAAAAATACCCCCACCCACTCATACTTGCTAGATTCCATGACCACCTTCAATGGTGGCGGACTCTCTCTGGTCTAACCACCATCGAAAATGGCCTGGTAATTCACCAATTTGGCCTTTTCCGGCCAGATCCATAGTGGATCTGGCAGGAAAATGCCAGATCTGACTGGAAAATGCTAGATCTGGTTGAAAAGTGACGGCCAAAGATGGAGTGTTGCGGCCATCGACAACCAAATCTGTCGTAGATTTAGCCTTTTTCGGCCAGATCCGTGGTGGATCTTATCGGAAAAGGCCATATCAACGCCCTACCGGCCAGATCCGACCGGTTTGTGGTGTAAGGCAATTTTTCGGCTAGATTCCGACAGTGGTGACTAGAATCTGGCACTGCGGATGATGGGGGTGTTTTTGTCATTTTATAAATTTTTTATTTATTGGGGTGTTTAGTTAAATTAGCAAACCTAGGGGGGTTTTTATAAATTTTAAAAAAACTAAAATATCAAACTTTCAAGGGCATTCTAGTATTTTCACCATTAGCAAACGGAAATCACTAACAACACATGACTGAAGATACCTGTTTGTCATTTTCAAACCTTTTGGATATCAATCATCGTTTTGCCAAACCTTGGGTAGGTGTAAGTCGTTTCCCCATCTTTTAATGGATCTCTCACGTGGCAAATTTCGGTTTAGATTTTATAAAGACTAGGAGATACGTCTACATAAGAAAATGATTATTCTATATATATAACTTATTGTTCATGAATTTTCTCACAGAAAAGGAGGGGTAGAGTTGGTTAATTATACTTTATTATGCACCAAAAAAATGTGAGGAGATATTGATTGTACACTTGGAGGAGGATTAAAGGAGATTGATTGCACGTTTTGAATGGTTTCTGAAAGATTGGGAGAGAAGAAAACTGAAGATGAAGATATGGCGATACAAATCAAAACTGAAAGATTATTTTAACCTTGTTTTATGTGAAAATACAAAATATCATCCATTAAATCTTAAGATATATGCTAACATGACGATTTAAAAAGTAAATCCAAAGAACCACTAAATTTTTATGAGTCTACTGTCAATTGTCATATCTATGTTTTTTTTTATCTATTATTGTGAATGACACAGTTATTTTTTAGAAAATGTTGACTCCGTTTGTTGAATAATATATTTCCAATAAAGTTAAACAGGAAAATGTCATTATTCTCCAAATATTATTCTATATTTTTCAATTTTCTTTAAACCTTCCTAAATTTGTTAATTTAATTAAACACCCCAAATATTTTTTTAGAAATTACAAAAAGATCCTAACAACCCACATTTACCAGATTCCGGTCATTACTGTCTGAAGCTGACCGAAATCTGTATAATAGCACACTACCGGTTGAATCTAGTCGGTAGTGCGTCGATCTAGCCTTTTCCGGCGAGATCCACTACCAGATCAATGGCCAGATCTTTGACCGTAGCTAGTCGTTAACGACGGCCGTATCTCTGGTCGTTGTTGACGACCAAATGTAGCCAGATCTGGCCGTTGCGTAGATCTGGCCTTTTTGGGCCAAATCCACCCTGGATCTGGTCGGAAAAGGCCATATCGGCGCACGACCGACAAGATCCAGCCGGTCATGCGCCGATACATTAACTTCGTTCACTCTCCAACAGTGGTGGCCGACTGTCCGTATTTAATGGGTAGGTTGGGGGTATTTTTGTTAACTTTTAATATTTTATTATAGGAGTATTTAGTACATAAACAAATATAGGGGGTATTTTTGTTAATTACCAAATCCTACATTATAATCCCCGCCCAATTTAACTTTTTTCAAAAATATTATTCTAAAAACTATCAGAATAATTAACCAAACGGACCGTTAAGTTTACAATATTTTTTTATAACTCAGATGTGTTAACTTGTTATTTTTTTAGCTTGTAAATGGATAGACGAGATCCATACAAACAGACGAGACTCATTTTATAAGTTGATTAATGACGAATTATCATGTTAGAGTTATGAATTATAGGTGTAACATTACTCCCAATTTTTTATTAATAGAATTGTTTCTCAACGTGATAGATGTTAATGGAAAACTAGCAGGTAGACGATATAACTGACTTTTCAGTACTAATCAAAACCTTATTTTAACTGTTTTATTTATAAATTAGTATTTAATTCCTTAAAGCAAATCTCACAAAATCAATTACTCAAAGAAACCAAAATCTGAACAAAACATATAAAAGTTACAGAAAAAGCGTCGTAGATACGGTTCATGTAAATCATGTGAAATCAATAGCAACTGACGCCACGCAGCTAGTTTATGGAGCGGACTTGACAGAAATCGTTTGGCCCAGTCAAATTATTAACTGTAGTTTGATTTATAAACCATAGTACTGCTTTCAGCTGGAGTGACAAGATGTTGCTTCGATTTACCAAAATGGGAAGAAGAGAATAATCATTGATTAATTAGGTGAAACAGAAATCCTCAATAAATCTTTAATTTTTAAAATTATAATAATAATACAATAAATATTAAAAATGTAAAATTTGTAACATGTATAACTTTTATTTTCGTATACCAAACGCGTTTCATATAAAGTTTCCAAGTAAATATTCTTATATTTGACCAAAAAATTTCAACCAAATTTATGATATTTTATGAATCTATGAATACCCATCTTTTAGTGGATCCTTCATCCAAAATTTTGGTTTAGACTTTAGAAAGACTTGGGTCTTAAAGGAAATGGTTGTTCTTTCTGTATATTTAGCTAGTTGCATTAAACATTAATGATTTATTCTCAAAGAAAAGGAGGGGCGGACTATAGACTCTAGAGTTAATTAAATATACTTTATTATGCACAAAAAACGTGAGAAGATGAAGAAGGCATTTCTGATTTCCAGCTGGAGTGAGATGTGATGTGATGGTTTACATCCTTGTGCAGAAGAGACTATTATGAAAAGACGTTGTTCACACATCAAAATGGGAAAGTGAAGAAGACTTAAGCCCTAAGGTCATCCATTTCCGTTAACTTGTAATTTAAAATTATGTAAAATTATTATTTTGTTCTAACTTTCATATTATATTTTAATTTGTTTTTGTTATTTCCAATTTTTGAACCCGGCACCTGTAAATATTCAATTCAAAACTATAAACCAATATATATTAATAACATTTTATATAAATAATTAACAAAAAAAAAAAAATATCAATCACACGTATAACTTAATTTAGGTAAGATATTGCATTACTAATAAATCAGGTTTCAATTTTATTCGGAGGTAAAAAAAGATTATCATATTTAATTAGAGTGAGGTAAAATAGAATTTTTATAAAAATTTAACAGAATTGGATAACCTTTGGGCTTAACTCTTAAGGGTGGTTTTTTACTGTTTCCCACCAAAAAATGTAGTAAGTTTGATAGTTAACAAAAAGTGAGAGATAGTTTAGTCAATGTAGAATTATTTATTTTCTTATACTAATCAAAGATTCAAACTCTTATAGGATTGATGATTAGTTTGCTGTCTTTTGTTCACTTATTTTTATTTTTGAAAAGTCTATAAAATTATTGTGACATAATTTATAAATCAATTTTCATTATGCACAAATCAACGATGAATTGAAAAGTATTTTGGGTTAGTGTGTGCTAATTCTTCCACATACATAAGTATCCCATCATATCCTATTAAAAATTGCATATTACACGAAAACTAATTTGGACCCTCCCAAATCCCAATGCCATCTTCTAGGTTTTTTTGTCTATCGTAAGACTGGAAATTACATAGAATAAATTGATAACTGTTGAAACTTTCTATTTATGCTCAAGACTGATTGTATTCGCATGGAAAATTAGACCCATTTATACCAACTTCTACTATATTAATTTCATCAAACTGTAGCTGATAAAAAGATTTATGTAGTGTGAGTTAACGGTTAAAAGTTCTAGAGCTTAAACGTTTCTATTTTTTTTTCTTCACTCTAATTTCGCTTTAAGAAAAATTAACAACGCTTTAAGAAAAATTAACAAATAAAGTTGAAAGGGACATAATCATTTTCGTTACTATAGATTAGTTGAAAAAGAGTCTATCAAATACTAAATGAAGATTCCAGCTCAACTTCCCCAGCTAAATAGTTAGAATACTTATCTTCACCCCTTTACTTTGAAGGCCCCAGCTCATTTGTTTCGTTGCTAGAGAAGGAAAAGTGGGTGCAAGTTAACGCCTTCAGAAATAATTGTCTTGTTAATATTATTCAAAAAAAATTCAGGAAACTTGATCCAAAAACAAGATATATTCCATATTAGGTAATGCTTTTAAGTTTTGAATGTCAAAAAGTTCCAAAGATATATATTTTTCTCCCTAACTTTCTTTTCTATGTTCCCACTACTCAATTCAGTCACTTCTAAAACAACAGCTAAAAAAATTATAAATGAAGTTTGATCCTAATTAATTTATCATTATCATCACTCATGTATAATTTAAAATTATCATCCTACCTAAAATTAAAGGTTTTGACATCCTTGACTATTCCAAGAAATTACAAGGAAACAACAATATTGTCGATTGTCTTGAGTATAATAAAATGACATCTAGAATTACACCACATTAACAAGCTACGATGATGATGAGCAACCATTAGCAATCTTTTCTAGAGATGTCCCTCTCTTTAATTTTATTATTCATTAGTGTTGACAACTGGATGATAGAATGTAAGCATTTGGTGTGATCAAGATCACAATATTATTAGTAACAAAATATTGTTTCCATTTATGTGTTGCTTGTGTAAATATTTGTATTTATTTTGTTTCCTTATAGATTACATCTTTCATGTATAAATTATACCATTGATACAATGAAAATACAACACAAAAACACTTTTACAGAAATTATTCTCCATTTACGTTGCTTTATTTTTCTTGGGCATTCTCTACAATTTGTTGTTACTCTTGCCTCTATTATTTCTTCCTGGCAGTCTTAAGTAGTCCAAATACTACTTTTGCCGCTTCTTCTTCAGTTGTAACATTGTATCAGAGGAGGTTGTCTAGCAAATCTTTCCTCACTGCTCTACTCTCCTTGGTCCAATCTCGTCCACAGTTATTGCCTCACCTGCAAAACAAAAATCCAGTTTAGTTCCTCTTCTTTGCCAAACCAAAAATGGAACCTATCACACCAACTACAAGCCTAGATTCAACCAACCCAAACACCCAAAGGAGCCCAGACACTAAAACAAGCCCAAATACAGAAATGGACCCAAACAACCAAATTGACCCAACAGGGCCACAAACCCAAACCCACCATTCCATCACATCGGCCCACCAATAGGCCCAAATCCATTCGAGTATATAGGTTTTGGCCCAAACCCGTTTCCCTAACAATTCTAGATTATCTAGCCAAATCATCGCCGACCAGAGCGTGGTGAATCCCTCTTTTCTTGTTCAACTGATGGACCAAATTTGGTTCTCGTCAAGCAACCACTCATTGGATCGAAAAATTACGTGACGTGGGCTCACGATTTTCGATGGGCTTTAATCACCAAAGACAAAGATGGGTTTATCGACGAAATAGTGGCTTTTCCGTCAGAGCCTTATCTCCACAAGCGGTGGACTAGGTGCAACATGCTAGTCATCTGAAGGAAAGCTTGTCACCCACATATTTAACTTTAGTCTCTAACATGAATATATTTTGAAAAAAAAAAAAAAAAACTGTATTCAGGAGTCTTTAATATCAATATAATTTTTCGGTTGAAAATGAGAACATGTGTTTCCACTGCAAACCATTGCCTAGAATACAATAATTTAGTCGGCAAAAATATCTCCGCTGACACTTTGGCACTCAAGTTGGTAATTTCCCCAATATTTTAGCGAATTTCCTATTTACATCAATACAATAAAGTTTGAAAGTATTGTCGAGCATCAAGTGAAGATTAAACAATTCAAGAAGCTTACTTGTTGAACCATTGCGATTAGTAATTAAGAAGTTAGTTAAGACAGTTAGTCTTAAGTCAACATAAGTCAATAAGAGGGAGTTAGCTCAAGTATACTGAGGTGTGTGTCAAAGGAACTCTTCATAATGGACTGTCTTTTAAGTCTAACGGGAATCTTCTTTTGGAAACAGAGGCAGTTTGGGCAAGCGACTTGTCAGATAGGAGATCCCCACTTTGTGGTTATGGCATCTTTCTTGGTGGCAATATATTTTGATGGTGCTTTAGAAACAAACGGTATTACCCTTGTGTCCTCCACTGAAGCAAGATACAAGGCTTTGGTACAAGCATCAACAACAGAGATAGAACGGATTCGTAGTTTATTCGAAGAATTAGAACTTGAACTCAACTCTACACTAGTGATGTGATGTGACCTTGGCTTCAAATTTTATATATTTCCATGCACATTGTAATAAATGTGCATTTTGAGAGATCTTCTTGCTAAAAAGTGGTTGTTTGTGCATTATATATGTTTCATCTGAGTACCAGCGTGTAGATATACTAACTAAGCCACTGCCAATTACTCGGTTTCTAGAGCTCGGGGACAAAATTTAAGTAAATCATCCCTCGCTTGGCTTGAGGGCGCTGTTCTGAGCTAAGTATACAACAAAGAGAACATGGACTAATATGCTATAGATAGGTGTTCAATTTCTTGCATATATATGATACGAATGGTATTGAAAAATACAATTTTTTTTTTTTTTTTTTTGGAATGCTCAAACTCTCATACTGATTTTGCAACCAACATGAATTACATAATAGAGTTATATGCAAAAAAAATTAATAATTTTCAAAAGATCTTTAAAGATACAAAAGCTAGCCAGAAAATATATGTTACATATTAATTTCCTACAAGCTTACTAACTAAATGAAATTCACTAGATTATATTCAAATTTTCTTTTTCACTTTCATTACTTGTACGAAGCCAGAGGGTTGGTATGTATTAAAATAATTATCAAAGTAACAGTTTCTCCTATTATTCCCAAGGGTACCATACGGTGACTTTACCACTTTCGGATTGACTTGAAATTGCAGATGATTTATTCTTTGATCTACAACAACACCAAATGATGAAGATGAATGGCCCTAAATTCAAACTTTGATTCTGTTACAAGCTGCAGCAGTTTCACTTGTTTGTCTTCAGAGAAATTACTAGCTTTCCTTTAAAATTTTCTATCGACTCTGCCTCACAATTATCATTAATCAAACAATAATTAAACGGCAATCTGTCATGCTAAGTGCTATATTCTCATCAGTACATAAACTATGGAAGAGAGATTTTGAAGAGAAAATTGAAAACAAAGGGACATTTCTTTTAAATTGACAAGCATACAAATTGTATTCTCTAAATGAAATACATTATCATTAAACAATCTTCTCTTTCATGACCACATGGTTGAGCAGGGTTGTTGTCTATTGATATACTGACACTAAAAAGAAAAAAAAAATCACTGAATATTAGCTAAAGCAAGCTGAGGAGTTGAGGATGAATTGAAGGAAGAAAAAAAACCTGAAAATGGTTCAGCAAGCACAGAAGAATGAGGATAGCAATCTGGTGTAGAGAGGATACTCTCTGTTTGAGGGAGGAAAGCTTAGCTTTGTGTTTTTTGGAAGAATGACAGTCTGATTCAGGGAGGATAAATTGGCTGGTTGAATAGGCTTCAGGATTGCAACAGAGCAGAAATGAAGAGTTAGGATTTTGGGTTGTTATGTTACTGCAGCAGAATGCTGGGATATTTGCTTCAGAATCAGAAGTTAAGACTGGAAGCTGCTGCAGGATACTCTCTGCTTTGCTTGAGGTTGAGGGGGGATGTTGAAGTAACAGGAACTGACGAAAGTTAACTTAAAACATGAGAAAAGAAGACTAACGGCAACTTGTCATTGTTAAGTCCGTTAGTTCAGGAGAAAACGGCAACGTTTTCCCATCCTACAAAATCTGAATTGAAACAGCTTCTGCAGTTTGAAGAATCAAAAAGTTTTGCTGCTTGATGGTCTGGTGTTTTCTCTTCTACAACGCAGCTGGAAAAAGAAAGAAGATTTCGGTCAATCCGACAGCTGAAATTACGTTCAATTGTGGGTTTTTTTTTTTTTTTTGGTAATTAATTAGATGGATTATATTGATTTCACAAAGGATTGACAATCTGTATTTGAACTACATTATATAAACCCTTGTAAATCAGTTTTAGTTGATTTTAATAAAAATTCTCTCAACTTTCTAGAATTCTATGCGTTTTTCGGGTCTTGTTACTTTTCTTTTAAATTTTCCGTTTGTTTTTCAAGATAATTTTCTCGAGAAAATTACAGTTTCCTGACAATGTCAACCTATAATTTGATCCTCAGGATCCTCTCATTGAATGATGAACCAAACTACATGTTTAATGAGGGTTCATTTGATGTTTTAATCCTAAGTAGTTCACTTCTCTCATTATATGTCTTGTTGGAGTCTCACATCGACTAGACACGTTCAAGCCTTCTGATTTATAAGAGAGGATAACTCTTTCATTTAACAAGGTCTTATTGGATGAAGAGTCAGACCCCTATGTAGTTCACTTCTCTCATTGTATGTCTTGTTGGAGTCTCACACCGATAGACACGTTCAAGCCTTCTGATTTATAAGAGAGGATAACTCTTTCATTTAACAAGGTCTTATTGGATGAAGAGTCAGACCCACCTTAAATTCTATCATGGTATCAGAGTTAGATCCAGTTGAGTTGAGTGTTTGACTAGTGGGTGAAGAGTTAGAGCCAATAACTACCTCTATCATCGACTGACATAACCCAACATATGAGCTTGACTGTGAGGGGGAGTGTTAGAGTCTCACGCCTGAGGAGTGAAGCCCACCTCAAATTCTATCATGTCTCTTTTCATTTAAACTTAATTAATTAAACATATTTTTGTGAGATTAGCAACTGTAGTTATCTTTGTTTTTCAACCTCCTTCAGACATCGAACATTAAGGAATCGATTTGCATTATAGTCGCATTAACCAAGTATTTATTCAAAATTAAACTTGATTTAACTACTTTTGGGTTTGTGCTTTATATTAGACTATATATGTTGCTAGTCTAAAATGTATTGTCACTACCCATATCTTAGTCCCTGTTTTTCTCCCATATTAGACTTGTATCTAGAATTAATTATATTCAGATAAATAATGTAAAAAAATTTCAATAAAGGTTGAAGTTGTTATGTATAATTTATGAATAAAACTACACCAACAACCCTCTCTCACAATCCTGACATGACAGTTCGTAATTGGTCAGTTCACAGTGGATTCCACATGGGTCTAACAATTAATTAATTATAAGTTGTCACGTCAAAGTTGTAAGAAAATGTTTGTAAGAAAGAATTGTTGATGTAATACTCATAATTTATAAAGAAGGGTCGTAAATGTAACTTAACGAAGGAGTTGGTAGGTAGAAATTAGTCGGTGGAAAGCTCCCTTTGATAATTTTTAAAAGTGACCCATTGCCATTTTGCATAAGTCAAAAATTGAGAAATCAATAGTCATCTTATTTGTAACACCTTTCCTCTTTTCATCTCATTTAATCTTACAAAATGCATATGTGCTACTATTAAAATATTTGACAGAAGGTTAAGATACGAAAATCCTCAATAGATGTTCATAGATTTGACTGGAGGAATTCAGTATTTGGGTGGTGAGAAAATGAGGGAAAATGGAGAAAACCCACTTGAGAGTATTGGGCTAATTGTTTGCAAATGACAGGCCTAAGTCATCTTTTACATACAGTCATACACACCCGATTCCTTTTTATAGGCATTCCTACCTTGAAGGGGAAACAGCACTTTTACCCATACTACATTTTGACTTCGGACTCGTTTTTGGGTTAATCTCTTTCCCTTTACCAAGTTTTGGCCCTGCACTTCTTTTAATTGAGCCCATTTCTGTAAAGGACAAATTAAACACATAAGCCCAAATATAACCAAATTTGGTTCCTACACAAGGGTCATGGCTTGATAATGGTGACAGTTATCAAGACATTTGGAGCAATTGTTGGTGCGAGTTGCATTACATAACAAATAACATGAAGAATGTAGAAAGAAAAACATTTCTAAGTGTTAATATGTTGTCTTATGTGATATTGGTGTCTAAATATAGAGTTGATACAATACATTAAAAAAACATCATTAAGCATAAAAATATTGGCTTCGTTTGGTTCAAAATTGGAAATACTACTTTTAGTATTCCCAAAAAAGTTAAACAGTAAAATATTCAAAAACTCTCATTTTTGAGAATACTACTTTCAATATTATTCAATTTTTTTAAACCCTCTAAATTTGTTAATTTAATTAAATACCCCTAAATATTTTTTTAAAAATTACAAAAACACCCTAACAATCCACATTTACTAGATTTCGGCCACTATCACCGGAGAATGGTCGGAATCTGGTAGGATGGTGCACTACCGACTGAATCTGGCCGGTAGTGCGGCGATCTAGCCTTTTCCGGCCAGATCCACGGTTTGGCCTTATATCTGGCCGTTGACGGCCGGATCTTTGGCCGTAACAGTCGGTCCACGACGGCGAACAAACGGTCGTCATTGACCATCAACAACGACCGTTTGTTGGCCGTCGTTGAGAGCAAATACAGCCAGATTTGGCCGTAGATCTAGCCGGAAAAGGCCATAGTGGCGCATGGCCGGCAAGATCTAGCCGGTCATGCACCGATAAGATGACTCCGGCCACCTCCGGTGGTGGTGGCC
This sequence comes from Pistacia atlantica, assembly GCA_026229545.1. Taxonomy (NCBI): domain Eukaryota; kingdom Viridiplantae; phylum Streptophyta; class Magnoliopsida; order Sapindales; family Anacardiaceae; genus Pistacia; species Pistacia atlantica. The sequence continues at coordinate 29,703,223 of CM047909.1, forward strand.
GACTGGGGGTATTTGAGGGTGGATTAGGGGTGTTTTTGTTAACTTTTAATATTTTATTATAGGGGGTATTTGTAAAAAAACAAACATAAGGGGTATTTTATTAATTTATAAATCCTACCTCGTAATACCCACCCAATTCAATTTTTTTTTAACTTTTTTAAAAAAACTTTTCCCAAAACCCCCAAATTTTGAACCAAACGAAGCCATTGAGATTTTGCTTAAGAAATGTAGTAGAAGAATTAGATTATAGTTACAAATTCCCTTTTCGGGATTTGTGTGGCTTATAAAAACAATGTGTTTTTTTTTTCTTTTTTAATGGAGGAAGATCAATGTGAATTATCAATTAGACCTTAGTGGACCTAAACCCTAGGGGTAAATGCAAATAACTCATAGAAATGTTTAGAAACGTAAGAATCTTCTAGGTAGGCCGACTTGCAATAATACTCCTTGGGAACACTTGATTCATAATAATTGTTCTTTGATTTCAATGCTCCTTTAGACTTTTAATGATATTATCTTAAAAAAAAAAAAAAAAAATTAAGCATAAATTATTAGATCATTAGAAGTTTTATTCTTATTGTAACTAGGCCTAGGTATATATTATTAAATGAACTATTCATAAGTGCATTGTTCCTTCATGTTCTTCCTCTTTATTAGACTTTTGATTTTATCTTTTAAAAGAAGTTAAAAACAAGAATGATAAATTTTTTTTTTTTATTTCAACTTTGCCATGATATTATTACTTGAAGCATTAAACTCGTTTTGGACTATAATTAGCGCTTGAAAAAGCAATTTCCTTAGTCTTAACAATTAAATGGTTAGGTTATTGTAATACAATTTTTTAACTTAAATAAGACACAAATTACCTATCCTCTATCTGAATCTAATCCATTGGTTTAGAGAAACTTGAATGAAAAAAGACATTATATATTACCAACACTATTATTTCTCTAGTTTAAAAGAAATTCAATCTACGGTCTTTTACTTTCACTACTACCCAGACAATAGACTCCATAGAAACTTTAATCTTTTAAAAATAATTGAATTCATAGGTCTTTGAAAATAAAGAGATGAAATTATATCAAGTAGAACTATAATTTTTTAGAAGAAACAATTAAATTTTTGAAAGTGCAAAATCAAAAGTAAATAAAAAAAAAAAAAAAACTCATTTCATCTCTATTATTATATGAATCAAGTATGTGTTTAAGAATCAAATTCTTTGTATATACCTAATTTCTATCACTGAAGAATTATAATGCTAAGCTTGAAAAAGAAAAAAAAAAATATTTTTCCAAAAGATTACTCTCTCTTTTGAATGTGTTGTTGAACTATGGCCATTCGTCTTGGATTGTGAAGAATCACTCTAATGGTAGATTAAGTATGAGATGGACAACTTTTGGTTTATTAATCTGAATTGCGTATTTTCAGGCCTAATAGAGAAATAGAAGATATATAATATAAATTTATATACAACAAAAAACATTGAATTAAGATCCACCAATTAAGTTCTTATTCCAATTTTTGATTTTAATAGCTCAAAAGATTGAGGTTTCCATTATTGAATTTGAGTTTATGTTCGCCGAGTATGTAGTGAAAATAAAATATAATTTAGGACATCATAATTTACATTAATTAAGATGTAATATTTTATTACCAAATTCCAAAAAAACATTTCTAATGATGATTGAAGAATAGGTCGTTAATGAGTAAAGACATTTAAACATTCAAGGTAAATTAATGATGAAAAATGCAATTTTATTTTGATCAGATTTTAATGTAATTTATCCAAATTATTAATACTTGCATACTGTAATGAAAACTGAATTATGAATTTGAAGAGATGGAAATCACAATTAATACAAATATAAATTAGCCCCTGTGTTCCTCTGTTTGTATTTTACATGTTATGACATGATTTGTGTATTCTGGTGTGAAAGCTGCAGCAGCAAATTCTTACTGCTTGGTTTGAGGGAGGATGTTATCAAACTCCTCTGGTTTCCTCTGTTTCCAGCTTGATATTCAAGTGTTTGGGGATTTTGAACTCAACGGCTAGACAAACAGAGATTGCTGAATTCTGTTAAAAAGCTGTTGAAATATAAACGGGAGTATACAATCTGCTAAAAGGTGTTAACTCTCATTAGTGGAATGGTGACGTTTGAGTACACAATTGGAACTCATAACCTTGACGGCTTCAAATCAAAGCTGTCGGGGTTTTACTTGTGTTTCAACTGAAATTCCATAAAATCTGGAAAAAGTATCAATAGTGGAAAAGCTGTCATTTTGTGTTTCTTTGCAAAATCTGTGAGAGTCACATGGATTGCCAACGTAGACACATTTTAGTATAAAAGTAGTTCAAGGATTCTTTGTAAGCTATGTTGAAGCTAATAAAATTCAGTTTTAGAGAATTTGATCTTCTCTCAAGATTTTCTGTTTGTTTTCTGGTTTCTTCTCATCTGATCCTAAAACTCTTACATTTGATTAATTTTCTTTTGCAATAAAGAATACTGAGTTAAATTGTTTTAATTATCAAAATAGATGAGTCTTCGCCCTTGATTATTTTGAAAGAAGGAGGACAAGATCTCTTACCATTAATGAAACCCTTAAGCTTCAAAATTTATAATTTTCACCACAACCTGATTAAAATTGAAGGTAACAAATCCCGAAAAACAGAATTGAAAGAACAATTAGATAATTAACAGAGTTGTTTAATTTACTTTAAATTAGTACTCTACGAGTTGGGAGTTTGATATATTGAATGAAAATAATATTAAATGTAGAACTAATTTATCTAAATATGAGATTTGTTATATGTCAAATAATAGTGTGATGATGAAAAATATAAGATATTAGTGTCATACTTAATAAAAGATTATGAAAACCGATAATATAACATGAAATGTGAGACTAGTAACATAATATTAAATGCTTATTGTCAATCTAACATTTAATGTAAAGAATCCATGTTTTAATGTGTTATTAACTTCCATATTAATTAATATTTGTATATGCTCTTTCAAAAGAACTCAAAAAAATTAAGAAATAAAATAAAATAAAACAACTTGGGCTTAGAGCTATGGGCCAGTTCAATATAAACCAGGCCTCCTCGGCCCAAATGTTTGTATAAAATCAATCCAGCAACAAAAGAGAATAGACACACGAAGCAAAGTTGGGCATTCTTTTGCCAATCAGGTAACTCCAACTCTTGACCCGGCTTTAGATCAATCTTCAGGAGTTTGTGGCCGGCCTCTTCGAAATCTTCACTAGACATGATTGTCAGAGAGATCGTCCTCCGAAGATTCAGATATTTGTTTCGGTTTCATCGTTTATTTGCATCTCCATCCGTTTCTTCTTCTGCTCTTCTTCTTCTTCTTCTTCTTGATGGTCACCATCGTCTGAATCTTCATGACCAAGAATCTCGTGAGGCACTCGGTGGTGAACTAAATGCATTAAAAACTTCACACCGTCGCGATTAATTGCAATCAACTCGCTGATGCTCAACGCTGCCGATTACTGACAATCAAGTTCTAATGGAAGGTTCATCTAATGATCATTAGAACAAACCTTGTCAATTGGTAATAGGAGTTGTAAAGGGTCAGTTCAACATTCCAAATTAAGTACATTGTTAATCACTAACTGCACCTAATGATTACAGCAAAAACTTGATCATTGCCAATGTCATTCAAGATTTCAATAAGAGCTGAGGTTAAATAGGCAGCAGATTCAGGAGCTAATTAATTAAAAGCAGAAATGTCAACTCACTAATACCACATGCATCACTTGACTGTCTTACTGAACTTTAACAGTCCGCTAAATTTCTCATTCACTCCTCTTCTTCTTCTTGATATTCTTCATTTTCTCCATCTTCTTCATATTCTGCTACTTCTGCTTTTTCTTCTCCTTCTTCTTCATATTCTTCTTCTTCTCGTTCTCTCTCCGTCTTCTTCCTCTTCTCCTCTTTCCAAGCTTCGAAGGATGTTGAAAAATCTGTAATCATAGACGACAACACACTGAAAGTAAAAGTAGAAACTGTAGAGAATGTTACTTTAAAACTACAAATGCCTGATTATTTGAACAAAAAAACAAAAAAGGAATTAAATAACAATATTGCTACTCTTAAGTGAAGGAGAATGAAAAAATCTATAGAAAAGTAATTGTTAAGTAAAAGAATCTGTACCATTTTGTGATTGTTGCATGATCGTATCACACTCACTTTCTGAACACTTTTCCCTGTTTACTTCCTTTAACCTTGGCATGCATAAGACTCCTTCAGAATGAGCTTTCAATGTTTATCAATCCATTGCAATATCCTACCTTCAATGTTTTTAGATTTTCAAAAATTCTAGATATTCAAAGATCCTTAACAAATTGTGACAACATTATACCTTTAGAAGCTAAAGATTTTGAAGAATTGATTCAAATTGGGAGTCTTGTTTCCATATGTGCTTGAGATTATAAAGTCCACATAAATTTAATGCTTCTAATTGTGTGAGTGTGCCAATGCATGTCTCATCATCTCCACATAAGAGTATCTCTTTGTATGGACTCACTTTTAGTACAGAGTTCTTTAAGATTCTTAAACTTTTAAAGAATTAGAAGGAAAATGTTTGTTCTTTCATCATCAATGAATTGAAGCCTTTGTAGTTTGCACACAAAGTTCACTAGTAACTCTACTTGTCATAATGGCATGATGTTCCTTCCTTCGAACTCCTTTTTCTCCCAGTCTTTTGCAGTTTCATTCCATCTCTCATAATTTACTTTCTATAACATTGGTGTTCTTAAGATTCATCTGGAGAAAGTCTTCATATTGGTGCAATTCCTGACTTTTAATTTGTCCAAAAGATGGAAAACTGAAAGTGTAATTCCCAGTACAAAAACATGCGAGAATCCTTAAGTTGTCAAGTGACAGTTCCTTCCAATTTCTAAAAAGAATTTCATATATTGTTGCATCTCCTTTATTTGCTACTATTTCTATCATTGTTTCGCAACTTTTTATGGTCATTTTTCTCCATTGTACTAAGCTTCTGTCTATTGAAGATGTTATTAAGTTTACCAATATATGGAATATGATACGTCTAGAGATTTTAGATTTTGGAAAGATGCTGAGGATGGCAGTAGAGAGATCATCAAATATCGACAATCGAATGATTCTAGACCTTCAAGATTTCGGAGATGATAAAAAATCTTAGTGTTTGTCTCATCTTCATATTTTTAACAAGAAATAGAAGGAGAAAAAAGTTTAATTGTAGGCTCAGGAGTGATAGGCCCAACCCAAACTACCGTGGCAAATTTTTTGGGGAAATGTTTTTAGGCCCACTATTTTTCTTTTTAGCCCCCATATTTAAGTTTCAGTGGGATATTATATATATATATATTCTTCCGTCCTATTTTTTATTTCAATGTTTATTTGTGCACTTCAAAAAATTAAAAGTTAATTTAAATTAATTAGAATTAATAATAAAGTATGAGACCAAATCAATTTATATCTTAATTTGTTTAAGAATCAAAATCTAAAAACTTTCATAATCAAATAATCACTTTTAAATACATCTTGAAGAAGAAAAATCTTGAGTCATTCTCATTAAAAACAAAACACCCGATATCAATTTTTCATTGAAGAAATTTGTGATACCTAAACCTTAAAACTCTTAAAATTAAATAATCAATTATAAATCTCATCTTGACAAAATAAAATTTTCCTGTTTACACTTGTTTTATCTCATGTGTAATTGGTGTGGTCTAATGTTTTTATAAGGATTTTATTATTCCTAATTTGTTTTTGATTCGGTATAGATTTAGGTATATTTTAAGTGATCATTGTGTCTCCTTGGAAACTTTTGATTAAAGGGTTGTCCACAGTCTAATGTCTATGCCATTCAACCTACATATTTTTCCTAGAAGTGGCTGCGCCTTCAAATAGTAACCACCAAAGTGCGTAAATGGGATTGTGTTTATTTAGCACATAGGGTTCTCATGGACGCAGATCCATGTAAAGGACATTATACTATCTTATTCATATAAAAATTTATTTTATTTCTGTACGGACTTTAATTCTTCACTTGCTTGTTCTTTACATTTCCAAGTACAATATATGCTCACAATTGTGGGTCATTGTCGATAGAAACCAATTCTAGGGGGCAAGATTTTGCTATTTCCTTGACTCGATATTCATGAAGTTTAGACACCGTGGCAACTTCTTGGCCACTTCATTAATGTAAATCCTCAAGAGAGGATCTTCGAGAATAAATTTTCCAAGCTTGGTCTCTTCAAGCTTGACCATCCAAGTCTTGGTGGTCAAATAAACATTGGAGATTTTGTTTAATGGCTCCAGAGCATACATGGTGGATGCCGCAAGAACTCTCCCCAATGGTCAAGGGCAAGACTCAAGGGAAGGAAATTGAAGATTCTTCAACAAGATCCTGTAAGCATTAGAATTGCTGATACGAAAACAAGGTATAACGAAATATAAAAACCTCTTTATGTAAAGTTTTGACTCAGTGTGTTGCATAATAATTCATCATGCTCAAAATATCCTTGGGAAACCCAAAGATATTGGATACCAAAGTTTAAAGTGTTACATTATTATCTGGTTAAGAAATTAAATAAAGGTTTGTACTTGAATTAGTTAAATACCTGCAAAGGTATGTTAGGATATTAAAAGCAATTTCCTTATCGATGATGGCAAATTGGTTTATTGATGATAACAAAGACTAATTTGCCATTATGGTGTTTATTGAGCACCGAATGTTAGGTAGAAGTGGATTTTCATGACCAAATTTTATTACAAATTATCTCAAACTACCTTATCGTTAGAGACATTATCAAAGAATTTTTACAGTTTTTATCAAACAATAACATCAATGTTTCATAAATGTATCGATGATTAACCTCAACTCTAAGGTCGATTCTTGGACTTATAATTTGGCTAAGTTATTTTTAAACATTATATTTTTGGATATCAATACAAAGGAATTCACTAGCACAAATTATTACATGATACAATATTGTTTAAACGTTAAGCTAAAGACAATAATTATTAATGTTCATTCATTAACAAAATAAATTTCTTTAATGAAGACATCAATAATAAAATCAATTAAATTTGTAGTAAATCAACATTTTCCAATTAATCAAAATGTTTTAAGTTTGTATTTTGATTAACTTTAAAAAATCATCATATAATCCAAAAGATTTAGTTTTATTTCAATATTTAAAAATATTAATTTTATAATTTTAAAAATACTTTTTTATTTACGCTGTGGTTCTCGAATTTTATGTTTTAAACTTTCGAGGTTGGTGGCAAACCAATATTTGTAATTTTCATAAACCCAAAGGTGTCAAAATATATTTCAACATAACTCCACTCTATCTTATATTAGATGCTTTCTCCTTTCTTCTCCTGTATGTTGTTAGTTTTAGGGTTTCAATTCTCTGTCAATTGCCAGCCATGGATAAGAGCTGATACTGCTGCTTCAGCTTCCACACGCAAACGGACACCTTTCATAGGTGCATTGTGTTCATGATTTGCAACATTACTAGTTTACAGGCTGAATTGCCATAACAGGGAATTTAAAAAAAAAAAAAAAAATCATTCCGTGGTCGTGATTTGCACTACTATTAGGTTGATGGTTGTGTTGTGCGAAGAGATGAAAAACAATGAAGTTGAGATAATGATTATAGCTTCAGTATCAAAATTGAATGGTTTTTTAATGTGGTATGTATATTCACGGTAGTCGTATCCATATTAAACGGGTAGAAATCTAGTTGAGTGAATTCATAATAATAGATATTGTTGAGTTAGTTTGAGCATTTTTAAGCTTGATAAGGATATGAATGATGGGATCAGGTGAAGTATGGGTTGGAGGATAAATTTTTATTTATTGGTGTGGGAAAATAATTTTTTTCTTTCAAATTCAAGATTTCTCTGGATGTTAATGGAAATTTGTCTGTTTAGCTGAAAGAATTGACCATGAAGTTGATTATTATTATGAGATGTTGCAATTAATAAATTGGTCATGATTTGCTGTGATTGCTAATTTAAACTACGGGTGGTGTGGAGGATTGGAAACAATTGGCTTCTGGCTATGAAAAATCTTTATGGTTTGTTTTCCTTATTGTGAAAGCAATAAAATCTTTATTGGATTCAGATTCGTTTCCTAAATTGAGGATTTTTTATGGCATTTTGGAAGCATACTAACCTCTTTGTTCATTCTGGTTTGTTTGAAGAGTACTGAAAATGGCAGAGAATGAGAATGAGACAGTGCCGGTGCCAGTGCCAGTGCCACTGGGAGGAACTTCAAGCGTCCCTTTGTCAGTATCACTTTCCCTACCAACGCAATATTAAACGACAAAAGCAAGAAAATTCATGCAAAGAAGACGAAAATATGGCCATTTTGAATCAACATGGACACCTTTCTTAGGTGGGATTGTATTTGTTTAGCTCATAGAATTCTTATGGATGCTAGTCCTGATTTCCCAGAAGCCATGATACTATTGAATTGCTCTTAGCTTTTCCGAGTTTTGCTTCTACGGGCCAGTCGTTCTTTTCGCAAGGCATGTTTCTTCGTTTCCTCTGATACTCGTTTTATGTCGTCTGTAATTTATTTGTGCTTACATCTTGTATATGAATTTGAGTGTCTTCCTAAGGGCCAAGTGCTTGGACTGAAATTTTTACTTGACTGTCTCCACTCCTCTTATGATGCAGATTCACAGTTTCTTCGCCATCAAACCTCCCAACCAACACAGTGAATCAACAAAATCATGTAGATGGTAGAAGTTAGAGAAAATCAAATTCCATCAAAAGTCCTATACTTGTTTGCAGCGCGCATAGTCAATCCTTGTGGGAATTTAAAAAAATCAAATTCCATACTGTGTTCATGATTTGCACTACTATTAAGTTGATGGTTGTATGAAACACAATGGTTTGTGATTATGATCATGGCTTCGATTGAAAGCTTTTTGGATATTTGGTATTATGTAAGTATAAAAATAGTTGACTGAATTCGTAATAATAGAACCTTAAATGTCATTTCCCTGAGGGATTCCTTTCACCATGCTGCCATTTCCACAGCTTGTGAACAGCGCTGGCAGTAAGAGCCAATAGAGCTGGACCACAGGTGGTGTAGATCAACTGAACAACCTGAAATTTTATTTTTCTTATTTGCTTAAATCCAACAATAAACATCTGCAACAAAATAGAAAAAAACATGTATATTTTTTCCTAGGCCTAAATGCAGGGGAAATTACTAATGTATTTCACATCATTTATGCATGTTTGATTTGGCTATTTATAAGTTGATTGGTATTAAGCTTTTGGGATGAACTTAAAATCGTTTCTTCTTCTGCGTTCTTTTTTTGTAAAAAGTCATTTAGTTTAAATTTATTTCATCAGTCCTCTCCTACTTTGTTAATCCATTAAACAAGCACTATCATGCAGAGAGGGTGTATTCTGCCCTAACTTCACGACTGAGGTGGCATTACCATGTGAATTGGCAGTCCACATACCATCATTCTCAGAGGCATGTCAGGATATTTAACAAAAGAAAGGTTAACACATCAGACGAGTAGGTTTCAACTAGCATTCCAGCATTTGACATAACATTCCAGAGTTCCTGTCATTATGCATCCATTTCTTCAGAATATACAGTTGGTATATTAGTGAAAGATATAGTTGCATATGATTTGCATAGCTTTATAATAGTAAAATATCTCATATATGAGCACAGGCACAGAAAGGGAAGTAAATTGCTACAAAGAAAATATCCAGCACATTAGAAGCAGAGGGATTTCTTCCTAACTGAAATAACACGCAAATACTTGAATTCTTTACCACCTACCTTGCTTGGTGCTATAGAATCCGGTACGCGCAGGGCTTTCATTTGTGATAGATCTGAAACATCAGGAATTTCCCAGCTTTTAACCTTGTCTCCATCATCCGCAATATGTGGTTTAACATAAAAAATCTGCTGCTGTCCATAGTACCCTGCAGTGGCACTCGGTATGAATTCGTGTACCAAGGTAAGCACTAATAACTTCATGGTATAAGAAATGCTAAACTTACAACTGTTAATAGATACAGCCGGAGGAACTCTATCTGGCCATTCAACAGTCGGAGCAATGGCACCAGAAACATTTCCTACTGGACCGAGAGCATTCACAATCAATGGCTGCCAAAAAAGAAGTAACACATAAGACACTGACAGAACAAAAAGTCAATTAATAGACTTATAGGAAAATGTATCCTAAAGGTCTTAATTCTTTAAGCTTGCAGAAGGTTAAATTCACAAGATTCTAGAGACTACTATGGGATGCCATCATAAGAATTTCAATACCTAGGACTGTCATTTTATCTTAGTCATCAACCAACCAGACCTAAGCATTTTCTAGTCTAAGGCTGATAATGCCAGCCCCTAAAGGGCTGATGTTTATAATTTTATCTTTCCATGTGTTGTTCTTTGTATGTGAATTATTATTTTTAAACAAGTTCAAATAATGACATGAGAAGAGGATTATGATTTCTAGGTAACTTCTTAATGGATCACAAATATTGTTTGAATATACAAAGAAAGGTAACACATCAACAAACATGCACAAAACTACCTTAGATTTGATGGGTTCATAGGGACCCGATTTTTGTCGATAGACTTGCTTTCTAACATTCTTATCAATCGCAAACCATCACTGTTGGCTAAAATTTTGATACCATTGTCACTCGTTGTAACTGCGAGTAGAGATCCTACCTTATTAAATCTCAGTCTAGGACTAGCCTGCAAAGAATAGAATTGAATGAAACAACTGTTGTGTATCTACTGTTAAATACCATTGGTGAACAAGTAAACAGTACGACTACAAACCGGCAATCCACCATCTGCATCAACAGCTGTCAACATATTTGTATTGTCCATATCCCAGAATTTAATTTGAAATTCATCACCAGCAGCCAAGAACCGATTCCGTGTTGTATCAAACTGGACAACACCTAAAGAGCGCTTTCTGAAACCAGAATATGTCCTTTTGATAGCTCCTTTACTCTCATTCCACTCAACTAAATGAGATTCGCCTTCTCTACTTGTTCCACATGAGAAGAGCCTGCAACAAAAAGTATAGAAGTCTTATTCCATTTAGATGATGTAAGAACGATTACAAAATAATGGCACATCAAAGGCAGAGAAGTGCCTAAAAAGTCTAGCAACAAAGGATCCTGATACACATCCTTTGTAAAACAAGATATTATCAGAAACTACAATGAGTCATTATATAAGTATCATGTGCACAAACAATATGAAAAATCACCAAATTATCTTAGCCTATATCCATCTTAAAATCAACCAAGCTTTACCTGGTTCCATCTGCACTATATGCCATCATGGTGCACCAGTGTCCAGGAGCGTCATAGTCCACTCTAGATCCCAAGCAATTATATAGCCAAGCTTTTATCTTTCCATCAATGGCAGTAGAGTAAATAAACTGCACATTTAAATAATATGAGATTCAAAGTGATGGTAGCCATCTTATTCCCGTCAGCTAGTTAGCATATAGAAAAAGATACTGACTCAGATCACCAATCACAACATAGATGAGTTAAATAAATATTGACCTGAATATTTTCCAGGAGGTGATGGTAGACTGAATACACAGGAGCTTCATGGCCTTCAAATGTATATTGCCTGCGTCCAGCTACAACATCCCATACCTGTCACAGAAGAAACTTACTCTTAAGTATCACAACAAGTCAAAGAGGATATATCAATTATGTTTTCCCTAGAGAAGCAAGTCACATCATACCTTAATAGTCTTATCATCTCCACATGTAACTATGCACAGTTGCTTTTTGGGATGAGCAAACACAATGTCATTAACTCCACCAACATGAGCATCAATCTAAAAAACGAGACAAGTGATCAATAAACTGTACCTAGCCAAGGACGGATCCAGAAATTTCTGTTAGGGTGAGCCAAAATAAAAACTAATTGCACATTAAAATTTTTGCCCATTAATACTTCTGTTAGGGTGGGCCAAAATTTAGAAATTATACATATTAATATATTTTTAAAATATTTGAGGGTGGGCCATGAACTAGTACTGCATCCGCCCCTGTACCTAGCCATTTTTTAGGAAGAACTGATATTCAGGATGCAGAATTTACCTCTAAGTGTTGTCTTAGTTCTCCAGTTGGATTGTAAGTATACATCTGAACTATATGTTTTGAAAATGCAACACCTAGACAAAGCACATTTTGATCAAGAGAAAAGATAAATATAATGAACTAGGGATATGATTCATATTCACAAGCAAGAATGCATTTACATACCAAGCATAAGTCCATTTGGCTCCCAAACACATCGATTCACCGATATTGCAGCATCATTCAACAAAGTCGTCTGGTAGTACAAGTTAATTAATGAAGAGACAAGAATCAGTGATGTTTATATTTCAAAATTTTTGGCCATGGTTAATATGATAGTGTTTGCCAATCAAGCCAGCAAGTATACTAAATCCAACGTTCATAAGTATCAGGTGAATACATATGAGTATGAGTTACTACCCACTGTTATTAAATTCATTGTCCAGATCAAAATGATAAAGGATGAAGATTTTATGCATTGTACTCTGAGGAAGTTAAGATGGTGAATACCTGCAATGCCATTGAAGCAGCTGATATATCCCAAACCTTGAAAGATTCATGTGCCAGCCTTTCCTGGGATCCCACCTCCCAAAGGCTAATGTCACCAATATTTGTCCCCACTAGAGACCAAAGAACAGACATTTCAATCAATAATAAATAATCTCTAGAAAAAAGTTTTATAATTTTTTCAGTAAACAGACATTAATCTGTGGTTTTTTCTAATTTTTTACCTAGAAGAATAGTTTGCTGCTGTGGATGGAAGTCCATGCTCATGACATTAGATCCTTGATTTAGGGTTTGCACAACGGCTTTAGCAAGGTCATCTTTAAAATATACATTGGGAGTATGTGCTACACCAGCAAAAGACACCTAGAAAGACAAAGATCATAAGAAGTGGAAAACGGAACAAGAGGTGGGAGTATAAACTCACTTTCAATACGAGTATTTAAAGACTGTTAAATTTGTGAAGGATTTGAATTGGAATGTTTGCATCCTTAATCAATTGAAGAGTTTTTACTTTGCCAAAGTTCTCTTGAAACTCTCTTTGCCAAATCGACATAATGTCTCTTCCACTTAATGTCAAGTCCTTCAAATTGGAGTCAACATAAAGAAAAATCATGTCAATCAAATTAAAATTAATATTTCCCTTATAAACATATATAATTTTATATTTATTTAAAAGGAACCTAAGAGAAAAGTAAAATATGAAGAATTAATGGTTGTTAGAAATAATTTTATAAAACAATGTAGTTTTAGAAATTTCTTAGAAAAATATAGACGGGGTTTGGTGTATCCTAGTAGTGAAGTGAGGCATCCAAGTGTGTGTTGCCCACTACTTCAACAACAATGTTCAGCCAATACACAAACTAACTTAAAAAATAATTTATTATAATTAATGCTAAAAACATTATAGTATTAAAAAAATTAATATTTAAACTAATTAATTGAAAGCATATACCTTTTTTTTGTGTGCTTGCTGTATGTTTGTATTAAGCTCACTCCCCCAATTCTCTAAATTCTTCTCCTCCCACTCATATTTGACATTGTGTAACTTTGGTGTGCTTAAGATTCCTTGAGAGAAAGTCTTCATATTGGGGCAATTCCCTATGATTAAGTCTTCCAAAGAAGGGAAATTGAAAGAATAATTCCCAGAGCAAAAGCATGTGAGACTTTTTAAAAATTTAAGTGACAACTTCTTCAAATTTTCAAAAACAATTTCAGTACTCATTGTTTCATCTCCCTTGTTTTCTACTATTTCAATCAGCAATTCACAATATTCTATGCTCAATTCTCTCAACTCCACCAAGCTTCTAGCCATTGAAGGTGTTATTAACTTCATCATCAACCCATTGCAACCGTCAACTCTTAAAACTTTAAGATTCTGGAAAGAACCTAAGGATGGCACTAGACTCATCAATTTGCTACACCAACGTACATGTAGAACTTCAAGATTTGGAAGATCAATTAGGCACTTAATTTCTTTGTATTGATGACAGCAAGATAGATGGAGCTCTTTAAGATTTTCAAATCTTTGAAAGAGTCCAAGTGGAATATTTGGTGAGTTATCGTAGAAGATTTTAAGAGCTTTAGATTGACTCAACCATTTAATCTTATTCTGAAATTCCATTTCCTCCAAATCAGAGTTGTTCTGCATATCCATCAAAACAAAATCTAATTAGTTGGGTCCAAGTGGAATATTTGGTGAGTTATTTTAAGAGCTTTAGATTGACTCAACCATCTAATCTCTTTGTAATCATTGCTTAATTAATTTAGAGATAATACTCTTTGTACAAACTCTTTCATACAAACTAATGTATCATAAAATGAATGGATGAATGCATATTAAAAGTCAACGCATTAGATGCTCAATAAATTAGATGAATGATGTGTCAATTAAAGAGTAGTGCTACATCAGCTTGTATGAAAAAGTTTGTACAAATAGCACCACTCTTAATTTAAAGAATAAAGATAAGTTGACAAACATTTCTCACAAACGCGATGTGATAGCTTGCATTTGGTTGGGCAAGATCTATTGTAAGCTGACTAATTGCGAGCTGACTATCATGTTTGTAAGAAAAAGTTAATGAGAAAAGTTAATGAGTGTAGTATTACCCAAATTTAAATACCTCCAAATCGTGGTTGATCTAGAAGAGTTGTTTTTAAAATTTGACTCCAAACCGGCCCATCCTAACTATAAGTTGGACTTCAGACATTTTTTTATATTTACACCAATTTACTTAAAGCTCTTCTAGACTTTCAAACCTATGAAGGAGTTGAGGTGGAATATTTGTTGAGTTATTATAGTCAATCTCAAAAGTTTTAGATCCATTTAATCGGTCTCGACTTGTTATTTATTCAATACCTCCAAATCAGAATTCATCTACAGATCCATTAAAACAAAATCTAATTAGCTTTTTATTTTCTTAAAACAAAAATTTAAGTGTTGGCTCAGAATTCACAAGCCAAACCAAATTATGGAGGCACTTAAAAAAAATCTAAATTTTGATAATTCAATCACAATATATTTTAAAACTAATAAATTACATTTTTATTATTATACTAAAAACTATTTTAGAAAACTATTGATTAAAAATATATATTTCTTTTAAATTAATTGTTTAATTCCAATACCTTCAAATCCAAAGACAAATTATGGAGGAAATTTCTCTTTTAAAAGAAAATCTAATTTACTATTTTTGATAGTTCAATTACAATCTATTTTAAAACTAATAAATTATATTTATGTTATTATTTTTAATTTCAAATCAATATAAAGATTACATTCAAAACTATATATATATTTTTTTAAATCTACTAATTAAACATACTTTTAAAAGATTTTTTCTGCTTAAATTATTTTGGAAAGATTACCATTATTTTTATTTTTCGTTTATAAATGATTGTTTTTTAATTTAAATTCTTCTAAAACATAATTTATTTTGTTGAAAGTTGTTTTAGATTTTGACTCCAAACTGGCCCATCCTAGCTATAAGTTGGACTTTTAGACAAGATTTTTTTTATCAATTTTTTTTTTAATTTTTCTAATGTGATTAAAACTTGTGAAGGCATAATTTAAGTTAATTTTATTTTTCAATAAAACAATGAAATAATTCAAGTAGGGTTAAACCTGGAAGCTCATCTTTGACCTGAGTCTCACTCGCAGTTTGCTAAAGTAAAAATACTTAAAAAGTGTCTTCTTAGTATTGTATGTATTGATAAACTAACAAAACTTGTTTAGTCCTACTATTACTTGCAATCTTGTAGCTAAAACATAAGATTCTTAAAATAATTACTGAAATACATACCTGTTTTTTGTAAGCTTCTTGTATGGTGTTATTAAGATCAGTCCCCTCATTCTCTATTTCCATTATTTTCTCCCATGTGCCTTTAGTCTTACCCGAGCTCTGATAATTGACTTTGTGTAACTTTGGTGTGCTTAAGGTTCCTTGAGAGAAAGTTTTCATATTAGGGCATTCTCCTATATTTAACTCTACCAAAAATGGGAAATTGAAAGAGTAATTCCCAAAGCAGAAGCATGTGAGGCTTTCTAACCCCCTTAGTGACAACTTCTTCAAATTGTCAAAAACAATTTCAATACTCGTTGTTGCATCTCCCTCATTTTCTACTATTCCAATCAGCATTCCACAATATCCGATGCTCATTTCTCTCAATTGCACCAAACTTCTAGCCGTTGAAGGTGTTATTAAGTTTATCAACCAATTGCAACTACTAACACTTAGAACTTTAAGACTCCAGAAAGAAGCTGAAGATGGCCCTAGAGTGATTTGCATATTTTTCTCATCTTTTCCACGTGATAATATTTCTTTGTATTTACAACCATGTAGTGTGAGCTCTTCCAAATTTTCAAATCTTTGAAGGATTCCAAGTGAAATATTTTTTGACTCATCTTCAGAGATATCAAGAACTTTAGATTGACTCTGCCATGCAATCAGTCTGAACTTATCTTTTAATTTTAGTAGCCCCAAATTAGAGTTGATCTACAAGTCATAGAAACAAAATCTAATTAGCCTTTTATTTTCCTAAGACAAAAGTTCAATTGTTGGCTCAGAATTCACAGTCAAACACAAATTATGAAGGCATTTTTTTAAATATATATAATTAATTGTTTTTTATAATTCAACTACATTATATTTGGAAACTAGTAAATTACATTTTATTATTATTTTAATTTTCAATTCAATATTAAAATTACATTCAAAACTACTTTTGAAATCTATTTATTAAACATGCTTTTTAAAAATATTTCTAAAGATGTATAAATCAAACAAAAAAAAAAAATTTACTCTTTTAAATCCATCAAAAAAACATAATTGATTGACATTTACACCAATATGATTTGTTTCAAATTTGAACTGATTTTTGCTCATCAGCTATTGAATCATGTTAAATGATTTTGAATTTGTGATTTTTTTTTTCTCATTTACACTAATATAATTTGTTTCCTAGGCTTTCAAGTTGCAAATGTTTTGTATAATGATTCTAATCATAAGAAGGATCACTTGTTAGACACTTTTCTATAGCGACAGATTCAAAAATTTCTATTAGAGTGAGCCAAAATAAAAATTAATTATACATTAATATTTCTGTTAAGGCAAGTCAAAATCTAAAAATTATACATATTAATTTTTTTTTTTTTAATATTTGAGGGTAGGCCATCAACTAGAGTAGCATCCACCCTTGCTTTTCTACTAAAAAAAATGTTTTACAAAACTATAAATAAAACATGTTCCAAAATGTTATTAAGATAGTTAGATTTAACATTTTGTAGGGTATAATTTTATACAACTTTAAAAGATTTTTAGCTGAAAAGTAATTTTTTATAAAATAATAATAATTAAAAAATTATTATCTTTATAATTTTTTTTTTTAAAGGGTAAATTAAGCAGGGGCCTTGGCCAGCCGCGCACCACTTGACAGGCCAGCCATGTTGTGAGAGGAGGGATTTGGCAGCTACAAATTGTGAGTAGGATGACTTTGGTTTTGGGGAAGTATCAGTTGATAATATCTATATCTTCTCCAATACAAACTTAAAATATTAATAACAAAAGGTTTTCTTCCAATTGATACCAAAATAAAATCATATTGATAATTTCTAGTAAACATTTGATAATTTATAGAATTACATTGGATGATTTAAACATAATACTTTAAAGAGTTTTATTGACAAAACTCTAGTAACAAAATTGTCCAAATCCAACTGACAGTTAATTTTTTTTTTTTTCTAAATTTTTGTTTAAAAAAGCAAAGAGTTGTTAAAAAACAAATTATTAAGTTCTAATTTAAGATATATATATATATAACAAGAGACTCGTACCTTATGCTCCAAGCAGAGGGACTTTGGCTCTGGAATATGAAATGAATTTTCTTCGAAGCTTAGACATTTTGAAGTGAATTTTTCACATTCGTTGATCACCAACATTTTTAACATCGGCAATTCACAAGTATGCATTCCAGGATAGAAGGCTTTAAGTTTTGGTAAATTATCAAGCATCAAAAAAGTAACCTGCGGAAATGCAAAATTAACAGCAGCTTTTGGTCCTTCTTCTGCAACAATCTCCTCTAAAACCTCACAATGCATTATCTGAAGGTCTTGTAGATTTTGAAGGCTTTTGGCAATGGAAGATGGAAACACATATTTTATTTTTCCACAACTGCTCAAGATAAAGCATGTCAAATTCTGATAGGAGGAAGACAAAAGTGTTGGAAATTGGCTATCCCAAATCTTTCCAGAACTAATGTTGTTCAATTCCAAGGCCATCAAATTGGTGACAAAAAACTGCAGCCAAAGTTGATTGTTGTTTTACTAGTTACTCATATAAAAATAATAATAATAATTGATTCTTATGGATTTACAGATGAATATGGCATTGATATAAACAATATGTCTATTGTCTCTCTAAAAAGTAATGAAATTTAACAGAAAATTAAAATCACTAGAAAAAAACGCAATAAGAGAAGAACAAATAATACAATATCAAAACTATGTGTTAACATATGAGAATAAGCATAATAAAAGATAAGAATATATAATAGAGAAGTGCCAGAAGTTAATGTCAATCAAACCTTTTCGTTAAAAAGTGGCTTGAGATTATTATCATCACGAACAGATCCGACCAATCGTAAGTGTTCAACATTCTTGAGAATTCGTAATTCTTCTAAAGAGATGGTAAAATCATACTGAAATTCAAAGATTCTTGAAAATTCATACCAATCATCAATGCCGAACCACTTAACTCCTATTGATATATTGCACCTTTTAAGCTCTCTAGAAAAGAAGTCATTAGGCATCATCTTGTTATCTTCAATATATATTTCTAAACTGGTTAATTGAGATAAGTGCTTCAACTCCTTGAGTACTTCAGCCTTCCACTGAATACTACATCCCTTTATATACAATTCTTCTAGTTGGGATAGTTTTGATATCACATTTGGCGCAATAACTTTTAATTGCCCACAATTGCTCAAATCTAAAATCTTTAACTGAGTCAATTGACCGATTTCTGTAGGCAACTCCTCAATATCAGTATTTCGAAAACTAAGGACTTTTAGCTTCTTAAGCTTTCCGATAATAGCAACATGTTCAATTTTGCTATCATTTAAACACAATGTTTGAAGGTTTGTTAGAAGATCAAGTGACGATGGCAACGACTGTTGTACTCTAAATAAATTTAAAACTTTTAGCTTTGGCATCACTGTGAAAAACTCTTTAGGGATTTCGAAAGAAAAACCCCTAAGAAATTCAAGTTTTGGACAATCTAATGCTTCAGGCCAAAGTTGAGTAATAATATTATTACCAACTAAAGAGATAATTGTGCATTTTCTAAGTTTATCTTTATCCTTCCATTCCCTTTCAATGTCATTTCTCTCTGTAAATGCATGGTGATCTGTATATGCACATGTTAAAGCAACAACGCGAACAACATCATGCATAGAAAATCCTCCTTTAGTTCCACCTTCAAGTAACAAGCAAGAGTCTTTGAGTTCCTTGACCACTGAATCTAGTCTATTTCGTGCTTGTTCTATTGTAAGATTAGCTCCTTCAAGTATACCCAAGCCAACGATATTCTTGAGCAAGTCTGAAATGGAAGCATCGTTTTCCATTAGACTAGAAATTATGAAAGTTTTCTTGAGCTCATCATCTTCTAAATAATCATAGCTCAACTTAATCTTTGAATATTCCTTTTCTAAAAGTCTTGTAAACTTTGCTGGGGAAGGCATTCTTAGTATTCGCAAAGCATCTTCCCATTGAGATTTTTGTCTTCTGTTCCTTAATGCCTTTGCTATAGTACAAATGACAAGAGGCAAACCTCCACATTCTTTGCATACATCCTTTGGTAAAGAATTCAATTCAGGTGTTTGAATAACATCACCTGCACAAGAAGCTATGATTATACTAATTGCATTTACTATTCACATGCTTTTGGTTTAGAAACAAGTAAAGTTCCAAGTGTTGTTATTTTCCCTCTAGCTATCTTACTAGACTTTTTTCTAAATTGAACCATAAAAAATATTCGAAAATCCCAATAAACTGCACTTGATTCTAAATAAAATTCCTTTCCACTCTTCATCTCTAAAATCATAGAAATACATTTTTTTCTTACCAAGAGCTTTAAGACAATATTATTCCTTGAGATTTTTGTTAACACTCAAGCCCTTTGAGATTTTATAGAAATAACGATTATTCCCTGTTGACAGACAACGATTATAAAACCCTAAAAAACTAGAGTGAAAGGCAGAGAAGTATTTGCACAATGTATTAATTAAGATAAATAAAACTCTAAAAACCTTATTCCTATGGAAATCTCCAACCCAACGCTATTTTGGTGTAAAAATACCAAAATGACGTGAAAAATGCCTCCAACACAATGCCAAACATTGCACCAATTTGGTGTCAATGTACAGTGTCACGCCAAATTTGGGGTAGTACTGTTCATGCACACCAATTTGGCGTGGCATTGTTCAAACAGTATAAAAAATATTTTTTTATTATTTTTGTTATTTGTATTTAAGTTAATTTGATTATTATTTATATTTATATTTATAATAATAAATTCATAATAATTATATAATTCAAAAAATGATGAAAAATTAAAGTTGATTGAATTATTTTTCAAAAGAATCAAATTAAAAAAAAATGAATAAAAAGAGAGAAAAAATAGGTTACGAATCTAAAAGAAAAAAATTACAATAATAAAATTACTTTTAAAAAAATCAGATTAAAAATATGAATAAAAAGAAAAAGATGCGGTTGTTAGATTAAAAAAAAAAAATTAAAATATAAATGAGTTACACTCGATCCCAGCCAAACCCCAACCAGCAGCTCCAACCTCTTCCCAACCAAAGAGTGTAGGTGATTTGTATGATAACCATTTTCTT
This sequence comes from Pistacia atlantica, assembly GCA_026229545.1. Taxonomy (NCBI): domain Eukaryota; kingdom Viridiplantae; phylum Streptophyta; class Magnoliopsida; order Sapindales; family Anacardiaceae; genus Pistacia; species Pistacia atlantica. The sequence continues at coordinate 29,724,242 of CM047909.1, forward strand.
TTTCTTTCACTTTTTATGATTCTGGGTTTATAATTATATGATTGTGGCTATTAATGGTGGTGGTGGTGGGTGGGTTTGAAAAAGCGGCGGTAGTGATGTTGTATGTATTGAAGGTTGTGATTTTTTAAGAGAGGGTAGTGAAGAGACAGTGGTGATAGGTTGTTTTCTTGTTAGCGATGGTAGTGGGTTGGGGTGGTTGACAGTGGCGAAAGACTCGTGTTGTGGTGGCAACCTGTGGTTGATATTTGATAAGGACCTAACTGATAGTTTCTATTTTTACTGGACCAAATGCACTTGGCTAAACCTCACGGACCAAAATGGATTTGCCTCGGGAAAAATAAGTACAAGTTTTGTTAGGGTTTAGTTAGAAAGATCAGGTCAAATAAAATGAGACTAGCTTGTAATTAGAAAATAGCCCTATGTTAGAATTGTTTCTGCATATGCAAATTAAACATAGAAATTTAATTTTCAGAATATTAAATTAGAGAATAAATAAAACTAATGTCAAAAGGAGTTTTCAAAAAAAACAAAAATTAAACTATATTATATTTCTTCTTTTTAATGAGAGGTTATGAAGATTAGTCAATTTTGCCCCTAGGCCAGCACTACTATTCTATCAATGGAGTAATTATAGAGATTTTAAAAATATTTCATGTTATTACTACTTTTAATTTTTTATTTATTCATGTCAAACCATAACACAAATTTTATATGTTATCAAATTAAAATGAGTTATAATAATTAACTGCCATTTTCTGGAATAGCCTCCAAGCTTCTTCTTCATTTAAAATGCCCATCCCCAAATTTTTTGTAGAACCCATCTTCTCCAACACATCAACGTTTCTTGTTGTCATCAATATTTTATTTCTTCCACGATCAACTCCAGAAGGAATTCCTACAATCTTCAAATCTAGCTCTCCCCAAATATTATCTACGATTAAAAGGATATTTCTCTTCTCCATTCTTGAATATAACTTGTTTGCTCTTTGACTCTCATCTTCCATTGCATCTTTGAATTTGAGACCTAACTTGTTTGCAATTACTGTTTGAATTTTTTTTGTATCTGGAGTTTCTGTTATCTGCAAGACAGAAAACCACAAAATATAATAATAAAAAGAAAATCTTAAACAGATAACTGTTCATCTATTAAAAAAATAACCTAATAACAAAGTAGACCTTAAAAGATAAACTGAGCTAAGATATATAAAATTATAAATAAAATAACGAAAAAAATGATTTCTTCATAAAAAAGGAACTATTGAATACTTTTTTCTTGTTAATTATAATAAACGTCCTTATATAGAAGACTCGAGTCGAATTAATTTGACTCAAATAAAATTAACGACATAAATTAAATACTAATAATTATCACTCTAAATAAATATCTTAACATAATAAAGTGAAGCCCCTTAGTTTGAACATTACCTCAACAAAAACAATTTCATCGAAGCGCTTATCGTTGTCGGCTTTCCTACCAATTTCCTGAACTAGAGTGGTCTTGCCTAGACCACCCATCCCATAAACACCCATCATATAGATTTCCTCATCTTGTAAAGCATCCCATACATTCTTCACAGTGGAGTTTCTTGATTCGAATGCCAAATAATCTTCGTTAGATCTAAGCCATATCTCTTTGTGAATAGTAGGGCGGGAAACTTTATCGAATCTTTCCTCTTGCTGCAGGAGTGGAGCAATATTATCCACCATTAATTCGGATGCCGCCTTGCTATTTCGGTAGCGGGTCTCCCAGTCAGTGCCAATTGAACTTTGGTTTTCAATCAACTCCTCTGCTTTAATAATGATAGAGTCAACATCCTCTAGCCACTTGTTCACATCCTCTCTAATCTCTTCCACGTTGTTTTTAGCCCCCGTAATCTTACACTGCACTTTCATTCTTGCATTCTTCAGCTTTGAAACATCATCTCGGAGCTTGTCAAAGTTCTTCTCTAGCGGAATAGTAGGATAGGAAACTCTGTCGAATTTCACTTCTTGCTGCAGGAGTGGATCAATCTTATCCTCCATTAATTCGGATGCTGCTTTGCTCTTTTGGTAGCGGGTCTTGCGGTCAGTGCCAATTGAACTTTGGTTTTTAATCAAATCATCTGCTTTAACAATGATAGAGTCAACATCCTCTAGCCACTTCTTCACATCCTCTTCAATCTCTTCCTCATTGTTTTTAGCCTCCTCAACCTTACGCTGCACTTTGCGTCTTGCATTCGTCAGCTTCGAAACATCATCTCGGAGCTTGTCAAAGTTCTTCTCCAGCGGAATAGTAGGATAGGAAACCCTGTCGAATTTCACTTCTTGCTGCAGGAGTGGATCAATCTTATCCTCCATTAATTCGGATGCTGCCTTGCTCTTTTGGCAGCGGGTCTCGCGGTCAGTGCCAATTGAACTTTGGCTTTTAATCAAATCCTCTGCTTTAACAATGATAGAGTCAACATCCTCTAGCCACTTCTTCACATCCTCTTCAGTCTCTTCCACATTGTTTTTAGCCTCCTCAACCTTACGCTGCACTTTGCCTCTTGCATTCCTCAACTTCAAAACATCATCTCGGAGCTTGTCAAAGTTCTTCTCTAGTGGAATAGTAGGATAGGAAACTCTGTCGAATTTCTCTTCTTGCTTCAGAACAATATCCTGCTTTAATTTGAATGCCTTCTTGCTATGTTTGTACCGGGTGATGCAGTTGGGGCGCAATCCCTTGAAACATCCAGGGCTGTCTTCTTTCTCTTGAATCAACCTCTCTGCTTCAGTAATGGTATTGTTCACCATAGTCTGCCAGTCCTTAACGCTCTGTTTGATCTCTTCCACATTTACTTCGGCATCAGTAACCTTAACCTGCACGTCGTCACTTGTATTCTTCAGCGTCGTAACTTCCTTTTCGAGATTTCTGAAATTGGTATCGTAGTTGTACAAGTACTTAAATGGACGCCCAATCGGAGCAGCCAAGAACTTGACAGCATCCAGAACAAAACTCCCGGCACCGGCGATAGCCCCAATAAGTTCGAAAACCATTTTACAACTTTCTTTTCTCCTTCACTTCTTCCTCAAGTTCGAAAAATATAAAAAAAATAATAATAATAAAACAGAGATAATAAAAGATGCAAACTCAAACAACAGAACAAGAGTAAGGAAAAATGCCGAAATAAATTTTTTTTTTTTTTTTAAAAAAGAAGATCTTTGTGTTCTTTTTTGTAAACCAAAAATAAGAAAACGGGAAGGATTCTTTTTTTTTTTTTTTTTAAACAATAAATAAGAAATAAGGGAAAGGGAGAGGAGTGAAAAATCAAGCGATCGGGTTTTAGTGGTATCTGAAGCGGTCAGAGAGGTTTGTGAGGGAAAGAGTTTTTGAATGATTTCTGAAAGATTGGGAGATAGATCATAGAAGAGAACTGAAGAAGAAGAGAGATTGAAGGGAGGAAGAAAACAAAGGACAACGAAACCAGTGGAGTTTAGCTTACTACTGCTTTCCAGCTGGATCCAAACGCGTTTCATATAAAGTTTCCAATTAATTATTTTTATAATTGACCAAGACATGTTTCATGGTTTATACTTTATAAAAGCATTTTCTTATATGATTCTCTTATTCCCAATTTTATTTTCCATAAAAGTAATTTCATCATTGAACTTTTATCAAATTTAATAAGAGTGAGGCAAAATAGAATTTTTTTTATAAAAATTTTAACTTACAAGTTAACAGAATTGGATGACCGTAGGGCTTAAGGGTGATTTTTTACTATTTCCCACAGAAAATATGTAATAATTTGTATAGTTAACAAAAAAGTGATACTTTAAAAAATTCTATTTATTCTTTTTCTCTTAAAGATTAAATTTATATTAAGCTTTATTTTCACAACTGTGTTTAAATGGTTTTAGTATGAGCTAATTTATCGCTATATTTAGTGGATTTTGAAAGCAATCTTTGTAATTTTCTAAAATAGTTTGTAAAAACGCATTCTTATATATTTGCCCTATTAATTTGTAACTTTATTTTTTATCAATATTTCTTTAGTTTCTGTTTATGGGACCTAATGATTTCATTACTAAGAATAATTGATTAACGGTGAAGACTCTCTGCGTGAATAAATTTATATTTTATTTAAGTCAGAAAAAGTTAATTATGTATTAATATTTAATAGTTAATCATCATTTGACAACCAAAATTATTAACTACAGATTGATTATCTAGCATACTCCAATAAAAATCTCGAAGAAAAACAAGTAGTTTCTCAGAAAATAAACTATTTAACATTTAGAAGAAAAACAATTAATTTCCTTTCTTTGAAATTGATGATAGGAAAAATAGATTATGCAATAATCTATTTAATTAAAGAATTTAAAAAATAGTATTTTACAGTTTTTAGATTTAAAAAGTTGTTTTTGGGAGTTAATTATAAAAATACCCCAAAAGTTAATTTAAATTATAATTTTTTATTATAAATATATAAAATAAATAAATATTAAAAGAGAAAAGTTAATGATTATCCAGATTTGTTCAATTATGGTAAACAAAACCACAATAAAGATTGCCCATGTTCGTAATAATGAGGACATGACGCGGTAAAAGTGGGACCAAGAATACATGCGATTTGAAGTGAACTCCAATTTTCATGCTCCATAACGCGGTTTGTGGACTATGAAAATTGACTTTGGCACATGCTAGGCACTGTATGAAGGCAACTATAATATGTTAATTTAAAGCTTCCAGCTGTAAACAGACATCCATTAAAAGTTCAGTTTTCATCACACACGCACACGTGTGTGTGTGTGTTATCCACCATTAATTAAAAATAAATGGTTAGAATTTAAATTATTATAAATTAATAAATACTTATTAAATTATATTTTAAATATATAAAATTCAACATAAAAGAAATTTTTTATTTTATAAATCTCAAAAAAAAAAAAGTTTATTATTTTAATAAAATTTTGTGAGATTAATGTTATTAACTGTAAAAGAAATATAAATATTGAATTAGCTTAGATAGGAGTACTGAATAAATCTTCAATTTTGAAATTGACGTGCAAAGGAGATAAAGAAAATGCATCCCAGGATTGTTGATGCAGTAACCAACCTTAGATTTGTTCTGAAAATAGTAAGTATAATCACATGTCATTTACTATAAGAAAAAAAGAAAAAGAGACTTTTCTATGATTTTTAATTATTTTTCATCAAATAAATGGAATGAATATGTATAACGATCTCAAATTTAATATACCAAAGAGACTTTATCTAATCACTCAGTCATTGAGATCGAGCATACCCTAACTTTTTGAATAATATACCAAAGAGACTTTATCTAATCACTCGGTCATCCAAGAGTGGTTAGTATGATTTTAATTCCTGAAAATATCAATCTGAACTTTTTATTTTAATGTGTTTAATGGCTCTAGTATGATTATTTTTCTTAATCGAACGCATTTAGTGGATTGTAAAAGCGTATTCTTATAAATTGTCCAAAACGTGTTTCATGGTTTGTAAAAAAGGCATTATACAATGGTTCCATCTGTATCTTTATTCGCCATCAATATCTCTTTAGTTACTATTTATGAGACCTATGTTTTCATTACTGAGAATAATTGATTGACGATGGAGACTCATTGTGTGAACAAATTTATACTTGATTAAAGTAAGAAAAAGTTTGATAAGGTAAAATTGACCATTTACCTCATTACCGGGACTCCTAACTCAAAAGAAAATAAAATTTATAAGGAAAATAATGGAATTACCAAAGAATATGTATCGAATTCATGCACTGAATGACATGATATTATCTTGATCGTCTATTAATTATGAATTAATATTAATCGATTGTCAAGATTTTATTACATTGTTCAATGTATGAGTTCGGTGTGCATTATTTGATAACGGTAACATTACTCTATTTATAAAGTATAATATTGCTTTCCAACTGGAGTGACAAGATTTACCGAAATGGGAAGAAGAGAAAAATCATTGAATTAATTAGTTGACATAGGAATCCTGAGTAAATCTTCAATTTTTGAAATTGTGATAATAATACAATAAATATTGAAAATGTAAAACTTATATAAGCTTTATTTTCCGTATACTAAACGCGTTTCATATAAAGTTTTTAAGTAAATGTTCTTATAATTGACCAAAACGTTTCACATAAAGTTTTCAAGTAAATGTTCTTACAATTACCAAAACGTGTTTAATGCTTTGTAAAAGCATTTTCTTATATGATTTTCCATGCTTTAATTTTATATTTTTATAGTTAAACTTGGAGTTTTTATCAGAATTATCATACTTTAATTTTAGACTGTAGACTGTAAAATTAAATCAGATTAACAATTATAGAAAAATAGAAGAGGAGTTTTTATCAGAATTATTGGGTGATCTGCAGATGATGATGAAGAAGAAACAGAAAAGGGCAAACCCATGTGAAATCTGAGCAACTTCTGAAGCCAATTACAATCATTGAGCAAAAGGAATCACACAAACATCACAAGTATAACAGTAAAAAAAGATTATGAGAGCCTCCAAACTTTCTCAGGAAAATATAAGCAGTTTTAAGAGAAAATATCAGATTATTAGAAATTTTACTTCCCTGAATCAAAATTTTCTTGGTATAAAAACATTGGTTTCCCAAAATTTTAGTTCAAAAAAAAAAAAAAAAAAAAAATCATCAAGCAATCAATCTCACCCCATCTTTCTCAATATCAGATTATCAGAAATTTGACATCGGATAATGAAGATCAATCTCGATTGGATCAAATACATGCATATGCATCTGATCAATGAGGAGTTTCCCTCATGAGTGATGGCGCATGACATGCACGAACTTTCTTATCAGGGGTCGTTTGGTTGGCGGTAATGTCAGATTATTGGGGTAATGTCATCTTATGTTACTTAATTACCACGTTTGATTGTTAAGTAACATAAGATTCCGGTAATCTTCAAATACCAATAGTAATTACTATTGGTAATATTAGAGGTAATCTGATTACCTCCATTTTCTTAAGTATTCTGAGATTACCAGGGTTATCTTTTTTTTTTACAATTTTATCCCTTATTAATAAAAATTTTGGACAATAATGCCCTCATTTTAAAATAAATTTACATTAATATCATATTTCAATTTTACCCTTGTTTAACTAAAATTTTGGACAATAATGTCCTTGTATTTAAAACAATTTACAAACCACTGCCACTCAGCCACCACCGCCTACACCGGCCAACCACCATGGACCGCCTCTGAAAACTCGTCGGAGTCCCTAAAAAAGAACTAGTTTCGGTGGGAGGCTCCAGGAGTAATCGATATGGTCGTTTTCGACCATATTGATGGCCGAAAACGGCCATATCAAGCCAGATCAATGGATCTGGCCGTTAATGGGTAGATCTAGGCGAGATCGGCCGCCAACGCCATGGACTTGTCCGTACCGCCGATCTATTCGGTTGAAATAGATCGCCGCACCCGCCAAGTCCGCGCCGCTAGACCGATCGGCTGATATGGTCGTTTTCAGCCACCAATATGGCTGGAAATGGCCATATCGAAGCTTCTTGATCACGGTGAGTTGCTGATAGGGACTTTCGGAGACTTCCGGTGGTGATTTGCGGTGGCGGCATTAGGTGGGGGTGATTTCGTAATAAATTAAAGTTTTATATAAGCAGGGGTGTTTTAACTAAATCTGAAATATTGGGGGTTAAAAGAAATTATTCAAAAATTAATAATAAAAATAATATTATATTAATATTTGTAAAGGGGACAATTTAGTAATTTAAATAACATACCCACCAATTTATTCCCCATAACCAACCATATTAATATAATATACCCATCAACTAACCAAACACATTTTCTTAAAGATTCTCGGTAATCTTTCAAGGTAATCTATCTTTCTAATAATCCAACATTCCTAGTAATCTAACATTTCTGAACCAAATGACCCTCTCAGTGGAATACAGATACATCCATTGTATTAAGAATTTTTTTTCTTGGCTACTTTGATCAAAATTAAAGCAAAATCTAAGCTGAGAATTAATGGAATCCAGCTCAGCCGAGAATTAATGGTCCGATGACTCCTTCAAAAGCAAGCCATGTTAAATCTGAATCTGAACGCTGAAATAGCAAGCGAAGGCAAAAGTAAAAGCCTTGCAAAAGAAGCCACACATCTATCGCAAGCTTAACAGTAAAAAAAGATTCTCTGTATTGCCGATATATTTGCATAGGAAAATAAAACGATTCTGAGGAGAAATTAATTTTCTTCTTAAATTAAAACTTAAAAAAAAAAAAAAAAGGAAACAAAATCAGCTTCCACGAAACTGTACACTGGTCAACACATGAGCCCCCTACACCCTTCTCTCTAACTCTCCGCAACGAAGATTCGTCTCACCTTCCCACGTGTGGCCCCCGCCACCCAATAAAAAAACTCTTTTTTAAAAATTTCCTTTTTTTTTTCTCTCCTCTATTTGTTAGGCGTGTAGCTCCACAAATCAACGGGTCGCTCCGCAACCGTTTTTGTTCTCATTAAAATCTAATAACTAAAGACAAAATCAAAGATAAGGTAAGGTAAGGAGGATTGAACAAGTATTCTATCTACAACCATTATTAAGCTAATGTTATTAAAACTATATATTACTCTTATGTGATTTAATAGAAGCTTTTTATGTCCCTTTTAATGAACTTCTCAGTGTACTAAAAAATATTTTCAAATGAATGATTATTCATACATTTTTTGTCAACTAATTATGTTAATTATGTACAACTAATGAAGAAGAACTTAGTAAAGTGAGGAGTTCAGCTGAGTGTTCAGCCCAAGTTCTCAGGACACTTTCTATGTACAGCTGAGTACCTCCCTAGTAACTAAATCCAGCTCATTTGTAGCATTAGATTCAAATATGCTAATGCAACATATTAAGATTCGATCACATTCTAATGAAAGGTTCATCCAAAAATCATTAGAACAAACCTTGTCAAATTGGTAATGGAGCTAGGCCTATTTATGCTGTTGAGGTTGTGGAAAATAAAACATCTACTGACAATTCATCCTCTAAATGGAAGAAATACCCTAAATTCAAAGAACTTCTTTTTCTCTTCTTTTTCCTTTTTACTTGATTATAATAAGAGTTTGTAAAGGGTTAGTATAACATTCCTAATTAAGTACATTATTAATCACTAACTGCACCTAAAAACAGAGAAAAATTGAAGAGGAAGAAAATGTTTTCATTGATTGATTAACTGAATAACAAAATCACGCACGCAACTTCTTCTATATGGTCGTAGATACAAAACACTGCGTTTCTACAGAACTTTGATTTTTGACATTTTAACCCAGATTAAGCCAACTATTTTGTAATCCAGGCTACTTTCCAATGTTGCATTTTAACCCAAACCGTTCCTAAGCTTGTATCTTGACAGCCCCCCTCAAGCTAGGTTGTCCTATAGCTGCAGCTTGTTAGTAATGGTAGTTGATTAGTTCACTTGTTCTTCACTGTTTCTTCTTTTTGCAAATATGTTCAACATTCAATTTTCGGGGGTCTTAATTTTGTAATGGTTAAAACAATTGATAATTGTCTGTGGCTTCACATCAGTTGTCATGCAGCAATTGCATTTACAATTCCATCAAGGACAGTTATCTTTGTTGGTTTTAAAACACGATATTCTATCCATTTCAAAAGTAAACAATTGAAGCGTTGAATTGAAACCTTAATATTATTAAAACATTAATTGAAATCCTAATATTGTACTACTAAAACATGAATTATGAAATAAGAAATTTTTTTAACTACACCTTTATTAAGTTATAACCTCCTTATAGTAATCAAATTAGTTAGTTTCATCATTATGACTATAGAAAAGTTTTACTGTATTCAAAATAAGGATTCCCTAGTAAAACAAATCTCCAAGAAGAAATGAAGCAAAGCACAATCTTTGGCATTTTCAGCTTTGGTATAATAGATTGGCAGACCACGATCTTCATAGCTTCGGAAGCTTACAGTGAAGTCTTCCCACTCAAGACCCCTTAGAGCCTATCCAATAATGCTCTTTATTTTAAAGAGCATCTTTCATATAAATAAAGAATAGTTTCATTCATTTTTAAATATAAAGAACAAAATTTTTATTTAAATCCAATAGACTCTTTAAATTTTAGGAGAGAGAATATGTTTTTTCAAGAAAGAAACTTAATATAAGAGATAAATAATAAATAAAATGCATAAAAACTTGTAATTTATTATTTAAAATTATGATAGTTAGTGAAATTTGACTCTCTAAATGTGCAGAGTCAAATTCACTCTTTAATTTATATTTAAAGAATAAAGAGTATATTGAACTTTTTTTTTTTTAAAACAATTTATAATAAAAAATTTGAGTTATATAAAGAGGATTTCGGCCGCCCAAGTCAACCTTGAAGTGTCTAAGTCTTTTACCCATTTTCAGCCCTTGGATCTTTTGAAGTTGACCTAAGATTGATTGATTAATGGTCGTAACGTAATTGTCATATTTCGGGAGATTGATTGTACGTTTTGAGCCAGAAGAGACTTTAAATTACAGGCTTTAAATTTGTCAAATTGGGCATTTAATTCATAGCAAGTCTTTATCGCAGGCAGCCACTATCCTTTCCCTTATCAAAGTTCCCCATAACGCTCAACCAATTGACTCAAACCTAGCAATTTTAATTAAAATCTTTATTATTAATTCAATTTGGTGGGTCTCACGTAGCCGGCCATTTATCTATTATTAAAGTTTTAAATTAAGAAATCCGATAAACCTAACGTTCATAGTTTCTTAATTTAAAACTGTAATTGCAGACTTGAATCGTATTAATTAAGGGAGAATATCACAAATTATCCTTGAGGTTTTCAAAATCATCGTTTGATGACAACTTTCACACTTTTTTATCCATTGGACCCTCGAAGTTTAAAAACTTTATCACATATACCTATTACATTTTCTTATAAAACGAATGTTACCATTTTATTTCAAAACTTTCTTAGAAAGCAGAAATTTTATAATTTCGCCCATCTATTACAAACAATAACATAATGAACTTAGGACTAAGGGGCGTCTATGAAATAGTTTTCAAACTTTTAGAGTTCATTTTCATCGAATTATAAATTTTAAATCCTTATGGGTAATGTATGATTCTCTCCCGTGGTATTATATTATGATCCTATATAGTTTCTTTCACTTAACTAAAACGTTTTATCCTGCCAAGTGGAGAAGGAAAGATGAGGAGATGTGCGTAGAGAAAGAATGGATGAATATAGTATAACTTTTGAAGTGTTGAATCAATAGTGGAGCCCATTCCAACTTCAGAAAACTACAAATATGAAGAAAGTTTCTGAGATAGAAGGAAGAAGAGAACGAAAGATGAAGGCCGTAAGTTTTAAGCCACCCTCGGGAACATGTAAATTTAATGCACCGGAAATATAAGCCGAATGGTCATCAAAAGAATCCATGTGAAATGAAAATATCATCCTGGTCTGTTCTCTAAGATTGAACCCACATGTTATGAAAATGATTAATATAAATTAGGATTATTCACTCCCTTATAAAATTTTAAATGTGGAATTTTGGTTTTATTCCTAATATTAAATTTATAATAGGAAGAAAATATATGCATAGTTAAAATTATTATGAAAAAAATTTAGCTATAGTTGAAATTCCTACTCGAGAAAATAAAACTCGAAAAAGTAAAACCTTTCTCTCAAAGAGATGACCAGAACATGGTTTTTTATTTTGTAATAGTACATAATTAATTTTCAAAGATCACCATCACGTGGGCCTAGTTATGTATGCTTTTTTCATATCAGCAAATACCGTTCAGAAAAGTTTTACGTCGTTCAAGAGCTGTTATGTCACCTCAAGAGAAATGATATAACTGACAGCAACCTAGTAGATTCAGGTTTTGTCCATGAGTGAATGAGGACCGCACATCTGTCTAAACTTCAGATATTTTGAGGATATTTTCGAAGTTATGAGCCAATGGGAGGCAAGGAATGACCCTACCATTTTTTTCCTCGATCATCACTCGCCAAAACCCCTCTAACCCTACTCTTGCCGACGCTACCTATCATCGACAATTGAGCGATTAGGGTTTACGCAACCGCCCCTCCAAAGTCAAATTCTGATCAATCTCAACAACCAAAATCCAATCTTTCATCACCAAAAGACTCATTGGCTTCCTCTCTTCAAATGGCTTAATAGCTTGGATCAAATTTGCTCTCTATTTACTATTGAAATATAAATTTGGATAGTAAAATTATTTTTTAAAAGTTTGTGGATGAGAAAGTATCATTAAACTATTATTTGGGTGGAAAAAGTCATTAACTTGATTGAAAGAGTGAATTTGTAAAGTTAACTTATCATTTCTATCTCAATCATAAGGTGACACATCACTTGTATATACATCTTTGTACGAGGATTTTATAAGTGTGGTACTATTATATTTAATATGAGAAAGCCTTTAATAAAATAGATGGATATCCCAACAATTACCTGTATTGATGTAACCCTAGTTAGTAAATACGGGTACGGCAAAAAAACGGTACGGGAATTTTACGGGTATAATACGGCAAACGATGAAAAATACGTTTATAAAAATTCGGCCATAAAATTCGGATACGGGAAAAATACGGTACGGGTATATACGAGTTTAATACGGTGCATTGTCAATAATACTTTTTGAAAAATACGGCAATATCAATCTTAGTTTTAACATTTTTATGGACTACCTGGTTAAAATCAACATAACATTTCAAATGCAAAGTATTCAATTAACCAATAACACAAATACATAATACGTAACTGATATTCAAATTATAGTCTCCAGACTCAAACACAATATTTAGCCAAGATTTAACTATAGTATCAAATTAAACACATAAATCATAACAAAATCAAAATTCAAAGTCGCATAAGAGCTCCAAACAATGCCTTTGATCCTTCACCGATCAATGCCTTTGATCCCAAGTTTGCATAATACACTCTTCCATATGATCCTTCACCAATCAATGCCTTTGATCCAAAATTGTCAGTTGTTTCTTTCAGCTCATCCAAAGACAATGCTGGCACTTCAATAGGTGGAGCTGCCTTTTGCACTTCCGGTTTAGCAGGAGCTGAAACCTTTGATTTGTGGTTCCCTAAAATGCAGAAAATAGTTGAGATAGGGAAAGCATTATAGGAAATGCCTAAAACAAGTAAACACGTATTTATGTTTATCAAACAGTACAAATCATGTTATCTCTTACTGGTAAATATGTCAGATTAATATTTTTTTATAGAAAAGAATGAGAATCCAGAATGTGATTGCAGGTTCAAGACTGTCTCTTAAAACCTCATTTCCATTCATTCACCATAACTCCAGTGATCAGTATGTAAATAAGAACATACTCTGAATGTTAGATGATTTTAGAAAATCTAAATTTAGGAGGAACAGTAAAATCTATAGAGAATCTCCTCGTCAAAAATGAAAAATCACATGCACATATTTACATGGATACAGTTAAACCAATCATTCATCATAAATAGTGATATATTCTTGCTTTTCCATCTAATCATCTTAATTTCTCTACTTTGAATAATTATGAGCCAGACCCCACTTGATGTTTTTCAGTCATATCTCCAGTTATGCACTACATGAAAGTTTGAAACCCAACACACTTCAATATTCCTATATATTATTATTACTAAAAAATAAAAACTAAAATTTTGATTCTTCTATTCTCTCAAAACAGGGCTGCGAAAATGCAAACATGAATAATGTGGCTATCAAGATTTTCTTGAAGAAATAATCCAATTCTATGCTTAATCAGAAACAGCAAGTGAAGATGAATCAGAAGAGTTTACAGTCTTGTATATAGATGCAACTTATCATTATTTTTGCTACAACATTAGATCAAATGCACTGCGTTTAAGATCTCATTTACCATATGGTCTGCAACAGCATTACTCAAACACTACTTTTCTGCAATCTAATAATCTTTTTTCTCAAGGAACTAAAGCATTTTCAAGGATCAGATTAGATATATATGTCTAGAAAATCTTTCAGAACTCTTTCTTTATACAGCCAAAATCAAATGAACTGTTGGGACTAATTTTTCTGATGGGATACAATTTCCAGTATAGCATTAATTATCAGTCACTTCTTTTTTATAAGCAAATCATCAAACGGCAGCAGACTGTGTATTGTGTAAGTGGCGGCAGATGAGCCATGGCTCTTACATCTGTATCCCTATCTCCACCACCATTAATCCTCAAACGGCAAAACATATCATACCATACCAGAAATACCAGAAATACAATACCCAAAAAAAGGTTAACTACCCAGTAAAGGAAACAATCCAAATAGAAAAAGTTCAGTCAGAAAATAACAGAAATATCAAACACCAATACTCCTCAACAAGAAGAACCATGTTTCAAACAAATCCAGCAATCCATTACCATAACAAATCCATCAATCCACCAAAGAGAAGAGAACAAGTGTTAAGTGTGTACCTTGAAGTCCCGAACTTGAAGTTGAAGCTTGGAAAGAGAACAAGAGATGAAGAAAAGCTGAAAACGTGAAGATTTGAGGAAGAAGAGCTGAAGCAAGGAAGAACGAAGAAGAAGTGAAGAACTGAAGACCAAGATCTGATCTGCTTTAATTTTTAGTTTAAAACCCACAAAACGACGTCGTTTTGGGGGTGACCTTTTTGGTTTTTTTTTTTTCAATTATTCGCGAATAATTCGGGAGGGCTTAAAATACGCTTATAATTCGGCAAATTTTGTAAAATGCGTATACGGGCGTTTTATACGCGAATTATACGGCTGTCCGTATAATTCGCGTATAAAACGCGTTTTAACTAACTAGGATGTAACGCGCCATAGTTAGATAGACACTATATTTACTGAACTGGTCCTATTGAAAAGCTTTAAATTAAATATTGGTGGAAACCCACCATGTGATCAATTCATTAACCTACTGACAGGACCTATTGGAAATAAAAACTTGGGAGAACGACTTATACATACCCAAGATTTATCGTAACGACAAGTTGATACCCAAAAGGTTTTGAAATGACAAATAGGTACTTTCCGTCATGTGCTGTTAGTGATTTCTGTTTATTACTGTTTATTAATAGTGAAAAGACTAAAATACCCTTAAAAGTTTGAATTTTAGTTTTTTATAAATTTAAAAATTTCAAAAAACCCCCTAAGTTTACAAATTTCACTAAATACCCCAATATATAAAAGTTTTATAAAATAACAAAAACACCCCCACCTAAGAAGTGATGCATTCCGCCACCACCGCCGAACTGCCGAAAAGTTAGCACGCAGCATGCTCTGACCGCGTCGTAATCGCCAGCCACGTTTCCGGCCGCCGATCCGTGGCCGATCCGTTAAAAGGCCGGAGGCTCATCGCCAGACGTCGGCCGGAAAAGGCCGCTGACTGCTTGCTTGCTGACGGCAGATTTGGTTTTCCGGCCAGATCCGTATCGGATCCGGCCTAAAAAGGCCACATCGGCACTTTTCACGGCTACGATCCGATGGGGATCGTGTCGTAATCAGCGCCTGGCCAGATTCGCGATGGTGGCCCGAATCGGCATTGGGGTGGTGGGGGTGTTTTTGTCATTTAACAAACTTTTTATATATGGGGGTGTTTAATTAAATTAGCAAACCTAGGGGGTTTTTTAGAAATTTTTAAATTTATAAAAAACAAAAATTGAAACTTTGAAGGGTATTTTAGTCTTTTCACTATTAATAAACAAAACTCACTAACAGAATATGACGGAAGGTACCTATTTGTCGTTTTAAAACCTTTTAGGTATCAACTTGTCATTACAGTAAACTTTGGGTACAAGTCGGTCGCCCTAAAAACTTTTACTTCCTGAAATGCTTTAATGAGGCATCAAAATATTACAGAAACATTGGGGATTGTGAGGAACTGTACAAAATCAAACACATCTTGTAATGCGGATGGTTATTGTCTAATACAAATAAACTGAAAGATATTTTTGTGTCTGCAATAGCTCAAAATTGTCTACGCCTGCAAATTACTTGTATTTATACGACGCGTCATAGTTGGATAGACACTACATTTATTGAGCTGGTCCTTTAGAAATGTTTTAGATTTAATATTGATGGGAACCCACCATGTGATCAATTAATTAACCTGCAGACAGGAACCTTTTTTCTTTGCAGATGTGTTCAATCAATTCACAGCCATTGTTGATCAACGAACAATCAAAGTGATTCAACGACTGGTGGCTGACTGTGTATTTCTACTTGTGCTTCTACTCAGCTTGGTATTCCTGGCTGCTGTGACTTCTTTTACATCATTCATCCAAATCGTAATTTTGATTACGAAATTATGTTAGACTTTTATTCTGAAATAAGAATTCCCCAGTAAAGCAAATCTTAACATATATTTTCTTTCTCAATTACATTTCAGTCTAAATATAAACATCTTTTATGTATCAGAGATTTTTACTAAATTCAAAAAACATTTCTAGTGACGATTGATTTACTAAATTTTTAATGTAATTTATCCAAATTATTAATACTTGCTTACTGCAATACAAGTCTGTCTTTAGAGGTCCAATATTGAAATATGTGTTGGTTTAATTAGTCTATTTGACAAATTGAAAGATTTGATGATATTCATTTTAATTAATGAAATCAAAATACAACTTTGAAAAATGAATTACAATTTTTTAGAAATGGAAATCACAATTAATAGAAATATAAATTAACCCCTATTTCTTGCCTTTGTTTACTTTTTCAACATAAATAACAATATCAAGAATCTCAACTCAAAACCAATCAAAGAAGACTATTTTTTCTATATCAGAGAATTGTTTATGGTTTGTGAGAGGGCCAAAGAAAGCTTATATCAACTAAAAAGTAAAAGGTGTGTCTATATAAAAGATGTGTCATACCTGATTGGGATTTGGGAGGGGTAAACGACTTTTTCTCACCCAAATAATTGTTTAATGATACTTTTTTACTTATAGACTTTTAAAATATCATTTTATTATCTAAATTTATATTTCGTTTCCGATTCTGACATCGTTGCACCCTATTCTCTTCGAAGCCACCGATCATGGGCAATTGACAGATTATGGTTTGCGTAGTTGCCCTTTTAAAATCAAATTCTGATCAATCTCAATAACCAAAATCCAACCTTTCACCGTCAAAAGACTTATTGGCTTCTCCTCTTTAAAAGTCTCAATAGTCTGGATCGAATTTGTTCTTTGTTTATTATTGGAATATAAATTTGAGTAATAAAATAGTGTTTTAAAAATCTGTGAATGAGAAAATATCATTAAGTTATTATTTAGATGGGAAAAAGTTGTTAACTCGATTGAACGATTGAATTTGTAAAGTTAACTTATCATTTCAATCTCTCAATTATAATGTAACATATCACTTTTTATATAGAGTAATATTACAACCACCGATAGTAATATACCGAATAATATGATAAAATCTTAACTATTTATTGATATTAAGTTAAAACTAATCAACGATTAAGATTTTATTACGTTATTTAATACATAAATTTCATGCATTACCGCCGTATCATTTTTCTTTTATATATATCCTCGTTCGTATAAGAGCTTTGCAAGTGTAGAACTAATATATTTAATATGAAAAAGCCTTTAATGAAACAGATGGATATCCCAATTCCCAACAATTACCTGTATTGATGTAACGCGCCATAGTTAGATAGACACTATATTTATTGAGCTGGTCCCATTGAAAAGTTTTAAATTAAATATTGGGCGAACGACTTGTACATACCCAAAGTTTACTGTAATGACAAGTTGGTACCCAAAAGGTTTTGAAACGACAAATAGGTACTTTCCGTCATATTCTGTTAGTGAATTTTGTTTATTAATAGTGAAAAGACTAAAATGCCCTTCAAAGTTTCAATTTTTGTTTTTTATGAATTTAAAAATTTCTAAAAAACCCCCTAGGTTTGCTAATTTAATTAAACACCCCCATATATAAAAAGTTTGTTAAATGACAAATACACCCCCACCCCCACCACCCCAATGCTGATTCCGGCCACCATCGCCGGAATCTGGCCGAAAATCGCATTACGACACAGATCCCCATCGGACTGCGGTCGTGAGTGCCGTCTGCGCCTTTTCTTTTCAGCCGATCCGCCGCCGAAGCGGCGGCAGATCGCGCCTGGCCAGATCAGTGAGCGTCCGAAAAGGCCGGATCTAGCAGCCAGATCTGGCCGCCGACGCCGCAGATGGAGTTTTCTCTGTCCGACGGCGCGTCTACAGACATGCCTGGCCGGCCTAGTCGGCCGAGATACCTACCGGATCCGGCCTATTGGAGTCGATCGATACTGCATCCGATGGGTCCAGTGTCGTAACGTGCTTTCTTTCCACCGATTCCGGCGGTGGTGGCCGGAATCGCACTTGCCGGTGGGGGTGTTTTTGTTATTTTATAAAACTTTTATATATTGGGGTATTTAGTGAAATTTGTAAACTTAGGGGGTTTTTGGAAATTTTTAAATTTATAAAAAACTAAAATTCAAACTTTTAAGGGTATTTTAGTATTTTCACTATTAATAAACAGTAATAAACAGAAATCACTAATGAACATGACTGGAAAGTACTATTTGTCATTTCAAAACTTTTTGCGTACCAACTTGTCGTTACGATAAATCTTGGATATGTATAAGTCGTTCTCCCTTAAATATTGGTGGAAACCCACCATGTGATCAATTCATTAACCTACTGACAGGACCTATTCGAAATAAAAACTTTTACTTCCTGAAATGCTTTAATGAGGCATCAAAATATTACAGACACATGGGGGATTGTGGGGAACTATACAAAATCAAACACATCTTGTAATGAGGATGGTTATCGTCTTATACAAATAAACTCAAAGATATTTTTGTGTCTGCAATAGTTCAAAATTTTCTACGCCTGCAAATTACTTGTATTTATACAACGCGTCATAGTTGGACAGACACTACATTTATTGAGCTGGTCCTTCTGAAATGTTTTAGACCACCATGTGATCAATTCATCAAGCTGCAGACAGGAACCTTTTTTTCCTTGCAGATGTGTTCAATCAATCCACAGCCATTGTTGATCAACGAACAATCAAAGTGATTCAACGACTGGTGGATGCCTGTGTATTTCTACTTGTGCTTCTACTCAGTTTGGTAGTCCTGGGTGCTATGGCTTCTTATAAACGACAAAGTGTTTGTTTAAAAAGTCTTCACTATTCAACGGCTTGATTAACGGCATAAACTACACATTCCGTTAAGCGGCGTTAATTCTTATCAGTAGAATGGTGCCATTTCTTTATACAGCGGAAATAGAAAAGATTCTACGATATTAATGTCATACTTAAATAAAAAGATTATGAAAACCAACAATATGACATGAAATATGAAACTAGTAACATTACATAAAACGTTCACCAGCAACCTAACATTTAATGTAAAGAATCTATGTTTTAATTTCTTAGTAATCTCACATTGTAGGTTATTAATTTCCAAATTAATTAATATTTATAAATGCTATTAGAAAAGAACTCAAAAAAATGATTAAAATAAATAAAATAAAATAACTTAGACATATGGGCCAATGCAAATTCAATCGGGCCCTCTGGGCCCATAAACCTTATACAAAATCGATCCAGTAACAATAGAGAAGCAAAGCTTAGATTTCTCTTGCTAAAGCTAATCAGGTAAATAATTTGTTAACTATTAAATAAATATTTTGATAATTTATTCAACTTGCTTTCTGATTAATTTCAATAAACCCCTCCAATACTTATCTTTCTTTTGCTTCCTATCATCATCTTCTTCATCTCTCTACGAAACTTGCACGACAGATGCAACGGAGACAAAATTAATTAATGAATATCCTTAATTAACTAGAATTATTATGTTTAAGTAATTAGGTAAGTAATGTGGTAATCTTCAAGAACAAAAAAGCATCAAGATTATTTGGTTTCCTTTAACAAAAGTAGAAGAGATTACAAGAAAAAGCATCATGATAAAGCTAACTTGTATGTTGAATCTCCATGAATTTTCTTAAAGATTGGGAGGAGCCAACAAAATTTAACCAATTATGGTTGATTTTTGTAGGACCAAAGTATCTTGTATTATTGGTAAATTAACAGAAATTTTGAAGAAAAGCAAGTAGTGTCTCCCAAAAGAGAAAAAAGAATTAAGCAATCTAGTCATTAATTTATCCAAATACAGAACAGAACTGAACTTAACTTTTCTCTCAACATATCTTTAGTTTCAAAAGATGAAGAAGAATGCATGCTTTGTCTCATCCTCAACAAAATTTAGTAATGGAAGCTTTTTATGTCCATTTTAATGAACTTCTCAGTGTACTAAATTATATTTTCAAATGCATGATTATTCAGAAATTATTTTCAATTGTTTAATCCATCAAAGTCATTCTTTGATTGTTGCTTATAACAAGTCAGATGCTGGAAGTTCAACTCATGAAGAAGAACTTAGTAAAGTGGAGAGTTCAGCTCTGTGTTCAGTCCAAGTTCTCAGGACACTTTCTATGTACAGCTGAGTAGCTCCTTAGTAACTAAATCCAGCTCATTTGTAACATTATATTCAAATGCTAATGCAACATATTAAGATCATTAGAACAAACCTTGTCAATTGGTAATAGAACTAGGCCTCTTTATGCTGTTGAGGTAGTGGAAAATCTAACATCTGCTGACAATTCATCCTCTAAATGGAAGAAATATCCTAAATTCAAAGAACTTATTTTTCTCTTCTTTTTTCTTTATCTGTTGTAAAGGATCAGTTTAACATTCCTAATTAAGTACATTATTGTTGATGCTTGATTTTGATACCAACGACCTCACACGTGCAAAGTGCTAAGCAGGTCTTAGAAATTATATGTGAATGATCGGTGAGAGTTGTGAATGGTGTAGAGATTATTTATATTTGAAGAAACATAAATAAAAGATTGACAAGAGGAATATTTATAGCAGTTTGGATGCTTAAAGTGAATCATACATCCACTGTTATTTTATTATTCTCTGACTATTTTTCTGATATTGCCTATAAAACATACAAAAATGGCGTAATGCTTTGTTTATAGAGAAAAATAATGAAGCTTAAATTTGTGTCCAGCTCACATATGTCCAACCTCTCTATTTTATGAAGAGAATTGCTAATTTATACACATTTGAGCTCAAGGTAATGAGTGTTTTGGCAAGTTGCCTTCACAAATGGAGAGTTCTCATTCATCCTAATTCTTTATTTTGATAAAAGTGGGACAGGTGTTATATAAAATATCTCTTTGAGGTGGTTTGAGTTTTTGACAACTAATACCACATTGTCTTTACGTGCTTGACATCAGTGTATACTTTTAGCACAACAATTATTAATCATCAACTACACCTAATGATTACAGCAAAAACTTGATCATTGCCAATGTGATTCAAGATCTCAATAAGAGCTGAGATGATATTAAGTACATCGAAAGTAAAAGTAGAAACTGTAGAAAATGCTATTAATCAATTACAAAAAAGAAAAGGAATCAATTGCTATTATGTGAAGGAGAATGAAAAAATCTACAGAAAAGTAATTGTTTACTTCAATCAGCTCCCTTGTTTACTAACACTTCAATCATCATTTCACATTCTTCTATTGCCAACTCTTATAATCGGAGCAGACATTTGGTAGTTGAGGATGATAGTAAGTTTATTAATTCATTGCAATATCCTACCTTCAATGTTTTTAAATTTTCAAAAGATGCTAAAGATGGCGCTAGAGTAATCCAATTGTGACAACATTGTACCTTTACAAGATGGCGCTGGAGTCTTGTTTCCAGATGTGCTTGAGATAATAAAAAGAAAAAATTTGGGCCCAACTCTTTACACTATTTTATATGTATTTTATTTTGTATATTATACGAGTACTTGAGTAGAAAGTGGTTATTATAGACACATTGTCAATAATACATTTCAAAAAATATAGTAATTAAGAGAGATCCTTTTATTAGCATATTAACAAAAAAATCCATGGTTTAATTTTTTTAGAAAGAATTAAATCATGACAACGCCTCTAATCACGGGGTGGGTGTTACTTTCTCAAATATTCTTTTGAAAAGAAAAAATAATTAAAATGGTAAAAAAAAAAAATATGTGGACTTAAAATTGTGATTAAATTATAGTTGAGGCGTTGAGCCTTTGTATTCTTGTTAATTTATTTAATTTCCTGATGGCTAAAAATGAAACAGGGAATAGAGTAGGGACATTTGGATGATTGGTCAAATTGGCAGTGATCATGCAAGATAATGTGTTGATTCCATCCCATCATCCCGCCAACAGGTTAACACCATGTTGATTACAAATTTAACGCTTCTAATTGTGTGAGTGTGCCCACGCATGTTTCATCATCTCCACATAAGAATATCTCTTTGTATAGACTCACTTTTACTACGAGTTCTTTAAGATTCTTAAACTTCTAAAGGATTACAACTGAAATATTTGTTCTTTCATCATCAATGAGTTGAAGCCTTTGCAGTTTGCCAAAGTTCTCTGGTAACTCTCCTTGTTACGGATGCAAACTGGTAATGCAAGCTGCGGCACCTCTGTTCTCCAGCAAAGCTGCAGCAACTCTATTCTCTCAAGTATTTGAAAGACTGTTCAACGGCTAGATTAATGGCAAACTGTTTGTTTTTAAAAATCTTCACTGTTCAACGGCTAGATTAACGACATAAACTACACATTATGCTAAGCGACGTTAACTCTTATCGTGGAACGGTGTCGTTTCTTTATATAGGTGGAAATAGAAAAAGTTCAACGACGTCAGATCAAGCTACAAGGTTTCGGCTCTTTCTGCGATTGTTCTTGCTTGAAAAAAGATAGATCCTACAGTCTGGAACTTGTTCTTCACTGTTTCTTCTTTTTACAAACATCTTCAGCAACTGATTTTTTTGCAAATATTTTCAGCAATTGATTTTCGGTAACTTGAATTATCACAGCTCAATGTTCTTCTGTAAGTAACAATTGTATTTTCATTAGCCAATTTAAATGACAAGTAAATTAAGGGTACAAAGAAAGAAAATAAGCAAGAAAATAGGTCGAAATACATTTTCCCAACCTTAGTTATGGCAAATCGACAAAGTAGTACCCTTAGTTTTGGAAACTGTTAACGTTCCACCCTCCGTTAGACTCTATCCATGAAAATTGAGGGTTGGATGGACATTGACCATCAAAATGATACTTTTACCCCTATTAATAATTATCAAAACAATTAATTTTAAAAACAATTAATTGTTTCCATTTAGCACAAAAAATTAGTCAAAAATCCATTAAAAATACTAGTATCAAACTAATCGAAAAATAAACTAAATACAACAAATTCAATCTTCCAGATTTTACAGAATTATTTTCAAATCCATACAATTTCATCTTCCATCTACATATCTTAGGAACTATCACCTCCTGCAAAATCTAATCCACACTAAATTCAATCTTCCAGATTTTACAGAACTATTCAATCCAGATTTTGCATAAATCTTACCACCATGATTTTACAAAATTTTGTAGTCTTGACAAGCTTGTTGGCTCCTCCTTTAATTGTAAGCTTTTCTTTTAAACTATACAGTTTGAGTTGTAATAAAAATTAATTGCATATTAGCACTCGTTGTGTTTTATCATAAAGTTATGGTCCCTATATATATTGGTTTAGGGGTGCATGGTTCTGAGTACCCTGCATTTTTTAGGGGAATCGGAACGAGAACTGCACAGTACAGGTTCTTAAATTCAAGGAACCGGAACCTAAAATACAGATTTCGGTTCCTTTCCCAGGTACCCTATAAAAAATCAATTACCCCCCTATTAGTTTAAAAAAGACAAAAATACCTTAAAAGTTTATAGATACACCCCTAACAAATTTTGATTACTCATTCATTTATGTCTAATGTGACTCATAAATCTTCTAATCTCTAGGCAACACTTGAATTCTATCAATTCATCACAATTCACATAAAATTCCTCAATCAAAACCAAAACACAAACAATTAATTAAACAATCATACTAGAAATCTATAATTTAATATTATAATTAATTAAATTTCTAATCATTTAATTAAGTATTGTACTAATATTTATAATGAAATATTGTAATTAATTAAGTAATCATACTATAAATCTATAATGTAATGTTATAATAAAATAATTTTTTAATAATTTAATTAAGTAATGTATTAACATATTAAATTATTAATGTTTATAATGTAATGTTATAAATTTATAATTATTTAAGTAATCATTTAACTATATAATGTTATAATTAATTAAGTGATTATAATTTAATATAATGTTATTATTAATTAAGTAATTATTTAATTATACTGTAATATTTTAATTAATTAAATTTCTAATCATTTAATTAAATATTGTACTAATGTTTATAATAGAATTTTATAATTAATTAAGTAATCATACTATAAATTTATAATGTAATACTATAAATAATTAAATTTATAATCATTTAATTAGGTATTGTGTTAATGTAGTAAATTACTAATGTTTATAATATAATGTCATAATTAATTAAGTAATCATTTCATTATGTAATGTTATAATTAATTATGTAATCATATTATAATGTAATGTTATAATAAATTAAGTAATCATACAAGAAATCTTTAATATAATATTATAATTAATTAAATTTCTAATCATTTAATTAAGTATTGTACTAATGTTTATAACGTAATGTTATAATTAATTAAATAATCATATTATAATTTTATAATGTAATGTTATAATTAATTAAATTTATAATTATTTAATTAAGTATTGTGCTAATGTAATAAATTACTAATGTTTATAATATAATGTCATAATTAATTAAGTAATCATTTAATTACGTAATGCTATAATTAATTATGTGATCATACTATAAATCATTAATGTACTATTATAATTAATTAAATTTTTAATCATTTAATTAAGTATTGTACTAATATTTATAATAGAATGTTATAATTAATTAAGTAATAATTTGTTTATAATATAATGTTAAAATTAATTAAATTTCTAATTATTTAATTAAGTAATTTACTTAATTACTAAGGTAATGTTATAAACTTATAATTAATTAAGTAATCATTTAACTATAATGTCATATTATAATTGATTAAACAATCATTTAACTAGTAATGTATTAATATTTATCAATTTATTTTATAAAATTAATTCATAACTAATTTACAACAGATATACTTTGAACTTGATAATTAGAGTAAATAACTAAATATTATAATATTATTCAATCAAATATACTGTTTTATTCAAAAATAATTCTTTTAATAACATTAAAATACTTTTAATTGGTCCTAATTCCAATTATACATTTAATTAATCAAAACTTTAATATTAATATATGATAATATATTAAAGTTTTTTATATGATGTAGTTTATATGTAATAAGTATAATTGCATATTTATATAATTAGGTTATTGTAAAAATTTAACTTTTTCCATTTTAATTTTTTTATATGTAAAATTACAATAGACCCCCATTCTTCATAGATATTTCATTTTAGCTCAAGTTCCAAAACAGAGTACTTGTTGCAGGTTCCAAGTTGGGTATCCGTTGCAGGTTCGTTTTTTCAGATTTTGGTTCCGGTTTCTGTTCTTACACATATAGAAACCAGAATCGCACAGTGTCGGTTCCAAAAAAATGAAACCAGAACCTACCTGCACAGTGTCAGTTCTGGGTAAGTTCCGATTTTAGTTCTACCCGCTACTCATGCTCACCCCTTTATTGGTTATTTTAGAGGTATATTAAAGGTAGACTTAGATATTATTAAGTATAACAGAGAAAACAAAGAATGAGACAATATTATAACACATTTTGTGTTGTATTTTCATTAGCCAATTTAAATGAAAGTAAATTACGGGTACAAAGAAAGAAAATAAGCGAGAAAATAGGTTGAAATACATTTTCCCAACCTTAGTTATAGTAAATCGACCAAGTAGTACCCTTAGTTTTGGAAACTATTAACGTTCCACCCTCCGTTACAGTCTGTCCATGAATATTGAGGCTGGACTGATTTTGACAATTGAAATGTCACTTTTACCCCTATTAATAATTATCAAAATAATAAATTTAAAAATAATTAATTATATCCATTAAACACAAAATTAATAATAAAATCTCCATTAGTAAAAAATTAAATCAAATTAGTAAAAAATCCCTTAAAAATACTAGTATCAAACTAAACAAAAACTAAATACAGAAAAATTTCATGGCAATCTTCTAAACAAGAAAGATTTAACAAAACTACTTCTAAACCAGCAAGATTTCACACAATTATCACCTCCCAATTATTTTAAAATCCATACAAATTCATCTTCCATCTACATATCTTAGGAACTATCGCCTCCTGTAAAATCTAATCCATAAAAATTCAATCTTCCAGATTTTACAGAATTATTCGATCTAGATTTTGCAGAAATCTTCCCACCATGAATTCTACAAAACTATCATCTCCCCATTATCTCTAACTCTATAAAAATTCATCTTCCATCCAACTCCACAATCATACAAAACCCAAACCCAGAATCAACAATAAACAAAAACCCATACAAAGAACAAGGATAAAAAGCCCAGACTCTTCAATCCGGCGATGATGAACTCAGTCAAACACAGTTGATAAGCATGCTTGTACTCAGCTAGACACAGAGTTTGTATGAGCTAATAAATTTACTTTGGGTAAACAATTCCTAGGGCTGCAGAGTAAACAAAATCTTAGAAAAGGCTCCATGAACATTCTTCATCTTCATGTTAAACAATTCCTAGTATAGGGAAGGTCATTGAAGGACTAGCTTGATCATTTAATCTGCCCAAAGGAAAAAAATCAATTGAGAACATAATAGTTTTACCTATGTTTTTCTTATTTAGATGAAAAAGTTAAAATACATAGACAACGGTACATAATAGATTTCTTATTAAAGATAGAATAATACTACACATACAACATTATGTGGCCACATAATATTGTATGAAAAATATTGTATGAAAATGATGTATGTGTAGTATTACTCTTAAAGATATTATAATAGAGAATTATTATACTATTTCCTCATTTAGACCATTGATTACGAGGACTATTAAGGGAAAGATTTTATAATTTATCTATTATCAAAAGCAAAAAATTGAAGTCATATCAAAATTGTTGTGGTATCCATTTGGAGTTGTAGAAGGTTGTGCTATATATTAAGAAAATATTTTTAATAATCTTTATTTTTCAAGAAAATAATTAAAAGTATATATGAAAGAGAAATGCTATAATTGTATAGTCATGCGTTAGGCTGACTCATGCTTTAGGCCCACACTCTAGAACATAAAAGCCCATATTTGAAATAAGCAAACAAAAGGCAATTGCAAAGAGCCATAAAAGACAAAAATTAAAGGAAATAAAAAAGTGAAAAAGAACAATGTTCAGAAAACCGGATCGGACTATGACCCATTCAAGGGTCCTTTTTTGGTTTGACCGATTAGATCGGTCGGTTGGACTGTATTCTGTAAAATACATGTTAGTCCCTAAATGTTTGAAATTCGTCAAAAACACCCCTATAATACTCCCTTAAGGTTTGAAATCTGTCTAAAACACCCCCTATTGCGCGAAGAGACTGGTGAGTGGTGACGGCAGTGATGATCGATGGCCAATCGAAGTTTGGATCATGGGGCTTTTGATGTATAGGTGCCGGCAAATCTGATGGTGGTGTTAGGGAGTTCCATCGCCGCTGAAAATTGTCGGAATCAAGAAGGAAGTCCGACAGTCGTGTGAACTTTAGATGGACGGCGAGCGACGAAGGTTGGACGACGGCCACTAAAAATGGATGGGTTTGGTGGTAGAGATGTCGTCAAGTCGAATGGTGGTGTTTTTTTCCCTCGAAAGATGCTAGAATCCGGTGGGATTGAGTTGTGAGTGGACCGCGATCCGACAGTATTCCGACTGTCCAACCACGGCACAATCCGATTTAATTTAAAATAGCGGTTTTTAGAGGATATCAGACTGGATATGCCATCGATTCCTGGTCGAACCGGTCCGACCGGACGGTTCGGTCCGGTTTTCAGAACACTGAAAAAGAATTAGAACTTGCCTACTGAAAATGAAGAAGATGAAAGATGACCCTTTAATCATCTCACTTAACATGAAAATCATTTATATTATCCTTTCTATTTCCAAGGAAATGAAAATCATTTTATACACCCGGAATTTGACTATCCACAAGGGTAATTTAGAAATATATTATCATATATAACTCGAGTTTGTATCCTAATACTGTGACATCAAACTCTTAAATTGTCAACTAAATGCACTGCTCCGTGACTCCGTCACTCATGCGAAGAGAGATCTGATTAGGCTCGGATGGATGAGCTGCTATGTGGTAGTGTTGTTGCTGCAGAGTATATATTGTCAATGAGTGATGGATTTTACGGGCTTCGACATTTCGATACAATAAATATACGAAAAATCCTTTGAAACATCGGAACTGGTTTATACAGAATAACTGAATGTTCAGAACTCACCAAATAAAAGGTCCACTTACCTGACAGAGACGGAAGGTACGTAAGCAGAAGCGGTTATTCTACATCCAAGCCTCAAATTATCCGCATCAAAAACTCCAATGGCACCATCCCAAAAACCGGTATACACCAATAAACCATCACATGAATATATTACACATGAAATAAGAGCAGGGAGTGTATCTTTTGGAGATCACTACAAGTTATACACTAGTAAACCATCACATGAATATATTGCACTTTCTGAAACCAAATATGTCCTTTTGATAGCTCCTTCTTCATTCCACTCAACTAAAGGAGATTCACCTTCTTTACTTGTTCCGCATGAGAATA
Organism: Pistacia atlantica; assembly: GCA_026229545.1. Classification (NCBI taxonomy): domain Eukaryota; kingdom Viridiplantae; phylum Streptophyta; class Magnoliopsida; order Sapindales; family Anacardiaceae; genus Pistacia; species Pistacia atlantica. Next base: position 29,753,094 of record CM047909.1, read on the forward strand.
GAGTGCAACAAAAAATATAAAGTCTTATTCCATTTCGATGATGTAAGGACAGTTACAAAATAATGGCATATCCAGGGCCGTTTCTAGAACATTTGTGACCCTAGACAGGAGTTACTTTGGGGCCCTCTAATAATATAAACATATATTAAAAAAATTATTTCATTTTTTTTTTTTTTTGCCTTTTGAGATGAAAAATCACTAGGAGAAGTGGACAGCAATCGGCAGGCTAACAAGGTTAGGTTGGTGGGGGGTTTTGAAGAGTAGATGTTGGAGAAGTGATAGGTGGTGAAATGGGTGATTTCCAATACCAAGATTGATAAGAAAAGACTTGAGAAGTCACGGCCAAAAAGGTATCGATGGCCGGCGATTAGCAGAGTAAACGGATAAGGTATGATAGGGGTTTTGGTGAGAGGGCTGAGGGGAGGAAGATGGTGGTGTCGGGGAAAGCCAACAATGTTGGGTACATGCCAAAAAGGCTGGAAATGGTTGTCGTGTGGTGGAGTTGGGTTGCGAGATTCATCAAAAATTAGTCAAATCGAGGGCTATCAAGGTTGGGAAATGATAAAATGATGATTTTGGTGAGAAAATCGACCGGAACCAAAATTGACCGAAATCAACTCCAAACCACTGGCGGCAGAAGAAGGCTGGAGATGATTTATGTGAATGTCAAATTTTGGGATTGAATTGGGGGTGAGTAATTTGAGATATGTAAATGACTATTTTAGTCTTTCATTGTTAAAAGAGATTCAATGTGTTAATTTAGGGGTATAAACTAGAATATATAAAACTAGAGGTACAAACTTGCTATTTTGTTAAACTTTGGGTGGGAATATATGTCAAAAGTTTATAATAAATTTGGGCTTTTTTGGCTTTTTTTTTGGGGCCCCTTGGCTTAGATAAGAAATTATAAACCATTTTCATTTTTGTAAGACATTCAAAAAAAAAAAAAAAAAAATTTATAAAAAATTTGGGTCCCCATTTTTTTGGGGCCCTAGGCAGGTGCCTCACCTGCCTACCCCTTAAGCCGACCCTGGGCATATCAAAGGCAGAGAAATGCCTAAAAAGTCCAGCAACAAAGGATCCTTGGCAGCTAAATAATATACATCCTTTGTAAAACAAGATATTATCAGAAACTTCAACGAGTCATTATATAAAGTATCATGTGCACGAACAATATGAAAAATCACCAAATTATATTAGCCTGTGTCCATCTTAAAATTAACCAAGCTTTACCTGGTTCCATTTGCACTATATGCCATCATGGTGCACCAGTGTCCAGGAGCGTCATAGTCCACTCTAGATCCCAAGCAATCATATAGCCAAGCTTTTATCTTTCCATCAATGGTAGTAGAGAAAATAAATTGCACATTTCAGGATAGGAAGGTGGATAATATGAGATTCAAAGTGATGGTAGCCATCTTATTCCTATCAGCTAGTTAGCATATAGAAAAAGATGCTGACTAAGATCACCAATCACAACATAGATGAGTTAAATAAATGTTGACCTGAATATTTTCTTTGTGGTGAGGGCAGACTGAATACACAGGAGCTTCATTCTGCCTACATCCAGCTATAGCATCCCATACCTGTCACGGAAGAAACTTACTCTTAAGTTTCCCAACAAGTCAAACTCATTAATAGGGAGAAAGTTACAGCGAGGATATATCAACTATATTTTCCCTAGAGCAACAGGTCACACCCTTTTAAGATGATAACTTAATAATATTATCATCTCCACATGTAAACTATTCACAGTTGTTTGCTGGGATGTGCAAACACAATGTCATTAACTCCACAACATGGGCATCGATCTAAAAAAAAGAGACAAGTGATAAATAAACTGTACCTAGCCATTTTAAGGAAGAACTGATATTCAGGATACAGAATTTACCTCTAAGTGCTGTCTTAGTACTCCAGTTGGATTGTAACTATATATCTGAACTATATGTTTCGAAAATGCAACACCTAGACAAAGCACAATTTGATTAAGAGAAAAGATAAATATAATGAACTAGGGAGATGATCCATATTCACAAGCAAAGAATGCATATACATACCAAGCATAAGTCCATCTAGCCCTCAAAAACACCGATTCATCGATATAGCAGCATCATTCAACAAAGCCTCTGGTAGTACAAGTTAATTAATGAAGAGACAAGAATCAGTCCATGTTTATATTCCTAAATCGTTGGCCATGGTTAACATGAAAGTGTTCGCCAGTCAAGCCAGCAAGTATACTAAATCCAAGGGTCATAAGTATTAGGTGAATACATGAGTATGAGTTACTACCCATTACTATTAAATTCACTGTCAAGATCAAACTGACAAAGGATGAAGATTTTACGCATTGTATTCTTAGGAAGTTAAGATGGTGAATACCTGTAATGGCATTGAAGCAGCTGAATATCGCAAACATTGAAAGATTTAGGTGCCAGCCTTTCTCGGGATCCCACCTCCCAAAGGCTAATGTCACCAACATTTATCCCCACTACCAGACCAAAGAACAGAGATTTCAATCAATAATAAATAATCTCTGCATTTATGTTAGTAAATTCAGCGGGATTAGGATAGTAGTTTCCTTCATCATCGAAATTGATGGAAGAGAAATATCTATCCATTGTAGTTAAAAAAAAATTGATATAGAAATAGAAGAAATGAAAAATTAAAGAAGGAGAATTGGAATATGGAATAATGGAAATATGAATTGAAAATTGCAAAAACTAATAAAAATTAAAATGAGAGTAAATTGACAATAAAGAGAATAATTGAGAGATTTCAATAGAGATTAGAGATTAGAAAAAATGAGAGAATGGGAGAATTTGAGATGTGAGAAAATATGAGAGTTTAGGACCAATTTATAGAAAAAAAAAGGAAAAGAAAATGACGAAAAAGACCCCTCAAACTGTTATAAAACAATTATATTTCAAGGGTAAAAAGGGTATTTGAAAAAATAATTAATTTTTTTTTGTTTTTTGTTTTTTTTGGCCAACCCACGGGTCAACCTGGCGGGTTGCTTAAAAAAAAAACAAAATAACAACCCATCGGGTTGATGTGTTGCCATATATCAACCTGACCCACCTGAGGGTTACATGCAGATTGGGTTCAACTGAACGCTCTTTAATGCGGGCCAGGTTAGGGTTGAGCTGCCTAACCCGGCCCATTTGTTCCACCTCTAGTCTTACCTCTAAAATCATAGAAATACATTTGTCTTATCAATAGCTTTAAGACAATATTTATAGAAAAGGAAAATAAGGTGATGAGAAATGAGGAAATGTAAAATAAAGCTGCCAAGTCAATTCTCATTACTGTGAATTTAGGCTGAAAATAATTAACTAACGCCATCTAATAAAACTAATTCAAATATTAATGAATATACTTTAAATTTAAGTCAGAAAGTAATGTTTAGGTCCATAACTATTATTCCCTGAGATTTCTGTTAACACTCAAGCGGTCAAGCCCTTTGAGATTTTGGAAATAACAATTATACCCTGTTGACAGACAGCCATTATAAAACCCTGAAAAACTAGAGTGAAGGGCAGAGAAGTATTTACTGATCAATGTATATTCATTAATATTTGAATTAAGATAAATAAAACCCTAAAAATCTTATTCCTAACCCATTCACTTTTTCTTACTGCCACACCCCCACCCCCCACCCCCACCCCCACCCCCACCCCCACCCCCCACCCCCACCCCCATTCCCATTAAACCCATCTTCTTCCTCGAGAAAGCTCAAGCAAGGGGCAGTAAATCCCCTTTTCTTCTTCCTGGCCGCCTCACCTTCAAACCCAAACAGCGACGCCTTGGGTGGTTTTTTTATGCATCAATTTGGGCTAGGGAGGTTGTTTTAAACCTGGATGGTGTTGTTGATCTTGTGAAGTTGATTTGATTGGTGATCTGGTTTTGTTGTGGCTGATGTTTTGGGTATATAGAAGGTTGTTTTCTTGTAATTGATGGTAGTGGATTGGGGTGGCTGACAGTGGCGAAAGATCTGTTGTGCTGTGGTGGCAACCTGTGGTTAATACTTGATAAGGACCTAACCGATACTTTCTAATTTTATTGCATCAAATGTACTTAGGCTAAACCTCATGGACCAAAATGGATTTGCCTTAGGAACAAGTAGCATAGATTTTGTTCGAAAGATCAGTTCAAATGAAATTACGCTAGCTTGTAATTAGAAAATAGCCCTATGTTAGAATTGTTTCTGCATATGGAAATTAAACATATAAATTTTAATTTTCAGAATATTTAATTAGAGAATAAACAAAACTTATGCCAAAGGAATTTTGAAAAAAAAAAAATTAAATTAGATTTCTTGTTTTTAATGTGATGTTACGGAGATCATTCAATTTTGCCCCTAAGCCAACACTACTATTCTATCAACGGAGTAATTATACAGATTTTGAAAATATTTCATGTTATTACTACTTTTATCTTTTTATTTATTCACATCAAACCATAACACAAATTTTTACCTGCCATTTTCTTGAATAGGCTCCAAGCTTCTTTTTTATTTAAAATGTTCATCCTGAAATTATTTGTGGAAGCCATCTTCTCCAACACATCTACATTTCTTGTTGTCATCAATATTTTACTTTTTTCACGATCAGCTCCAAAAGGAATTCCGAATGTCTTCAACTCTAACTCTTTCCAAATATTATCTAAAATTAAAAGGATATTCTTCTCCATCATTCTAAAATATAACTTACTTGCTCTTTCACTCTCATCTTCCATTTCATCTACGAATCTGAGACCTAGCTTCTTTGCAATTACTGTTTCAATCTTTGTTGCATCAGTAGTTTTTGTTACTTGCAAGACAAAGAACCACAAAATAAACAAAATACAATAAGAAAAAGAAAATTTTAAACAAATATCTATGCTTTTTTTTAAAAAAAAAAAAAAAGATATTTATCTATTAAAAAAATAATCTAATAAAAAAGTAAACCTTAAAAGATAAAATGAACTAAGCTATATAAAATTATAAAGAAAATTTAAAGAAAACAAAGGGTACGTTTGGTTCAGTATTTTGGATAGGATTTTGGGAATAATGTTGGGTTGTTGCAGTAGCGGATCCAGAAATTTCTTTCAGGTTGGGCCAAAAAAATAATTTATTATACTTTACTAATTTTATCCGTTAATATTTTTGTTAGGGTGGGCCAAAATATATAAATTGTACATATTAATATTAAAAAAAAAAATTGAGGGTGGGCCAAAATGTGGCTGGATCCGCCACTGGGTTGTTGGATAGGGGAGTATTACGAGATAAACTTTAAAAATTTATGAAAAAGCCCTTAGGTTTACTAATTTAATTAAAGACCATAATATATAAAATGACAAAAACACCCTCACCATCTGCAGTGCCAGATTCCAGCCACCACCGTTGGAATCTGACCAGAAAATTTCGTTACGACATAGATCGATCGGATCTGTGTCGTAACGCATCGTTATGGTCTTTTCCGACCAGATCTATCACTAATGTGGCTGGAAAGTGCCGGATTTATGACCAAATGTTGTCGTCGATGGCCGAAAAACGTCAAAAGTTTCGGTCAATGATGGCCAAGATTTGGCCGTCGCTTGACCTGCCTCAACGACGGCCGTCGTGGTGAACCTCCCAGCCATTTATGGTCGGCAGGGTAGGTGCTATAGCATATTTCGACTATCACCGACGGTGGTTGCCGGAATCTGGCAAGTATGGGTTGATGGGGGTGTTTTTGTTAATTTTTAAACTTTTTTTCAGAGGGTATTTAATGAAATTAATAACCTTATAGGGTCTAAAAATAATTAAAAAAATAAGGTAATATTTCTGGAATAATGCGCCAAACATTATTTATGAGAATAGGATTTCTTTCATAAAAAAGGAAGAAACAATATTCTATTGAATACTTTTTTCTCGTTAATTATAAACGTACAAGAGTAAAGTCTAATTAATTTGACTCAAATAAAATCAATGATATAAATCAAATACTAATAATTATCACTCCAAATAAATACCGTAATATAATGTAGTGAAACCCTTTAGTTTAAACATTAGCTCAACAAAAACAATCTTGTCAAAGAGGTTATCCTTCTCGGCTTTCCTACTAATTTCCTGCACAAGAGTGGTCTTGCCTAGACCACCCATCATGTAGATATTCTCATCTTTTAATGCCTCCCATACATTCTTCTCAGTGGAGTTTCTTGATTCGAAAACCAAATAATCTTCATTAGATCTAAGCCATATCTCCTTGTGAATAGTAGGATGGGAAACTTTATCGAATCTTTCTTCTTGCTGGAGGAGTGGACCAATATTATCCACCATTAATTCGGTGTTGCCTTGCTATTTTGGTAGCGCGTCTTCCAGTCAGTGCCAATTGAACTTTGGTTTTGAATTAACTCCGCTGCTTTAACAATGATAGAGTCAACATCCTCTAGCCACTTCTTCACATCCTCTTCAGTCTCTTCCACATTGTTTTTGGCCTCCTCAACCTTACGCTGCACTTTGCATCTCGCATTCTTCAGCTTCAAAACATCATCTCCGAGCTTGTCAAAGTTCTTCTTGCAGTCGGATTGTTAAATACCTGAGTAGGAAACTTTATCGAATCTTCCTTCTCGCTGCATGAGTGGACTGTTAGAGTGAAGCACACAAAAAAAACAATGTCGTTGTACCCTTCAGTGCAACGCTGTCGTTTTTAAAGCAGGTTATCACAAGACAAAATCCAAACCATTGAAAGAGTTAAGCATCTAACGGCCAAGATGTTCTCTCCTCAAAACAGAATGAAAACGCACTAAAACTTTGCTGCTCAACGAGTTTTACTTGCTGGTTTTTTAGTTCTTTTGTTCTGTGTTAGAGTCTGCTTTGTATTTCATTTGCTTGGCTGTAATCTTGGCGTGGTTGGCTGTAATCACATTTAAGGGTTGCGTTTCCTTTGAGTCTTGAGGATCTGTGTATAGAATTCTCATAGGAAAGATTGCAGGTTGACGTGAGAGAGAAATTCGCTGTATAAGAGTGATTGGGTGTTGGATCTGTTTGTATTTGGGTTGGATTAATCTTTAGTGCAGTGAGCTCCTGAGTTTCTGGAGCTCAACGTGGATGTAGCTTATCCTATATTGGATAAGTGAACCACGGTAAAATCCGTGTTCTTGATTCTTCTTTATAGTTTTTTGATTGCGTGTGTTGAGTGTGGATTGTGGATTATTAGGTTGTTAGATTTGCAGATTATCTCTACATGGACCAATATCTTCCACCATTAATTCTGATGCTGCCTTGCTATTTTGGTAGCGCGTCCTCCAGTCAGTGCCAATTAAACTTTGGTTTTCAATCAACTCCTTTGCTTCAACAATGATAAAGTCAACATCGTCTAGCCACTTCTTCACATCCTCTTCAATCTCTTCCCCATTGATTTTAGCCTCCTCAACCTTACGCTGCACTTTGCGCCTTGCATTCTTCAGCTTCAAAACATCATTTCGGAGCTTGACAAAGTTCTTCTTGTAGTTGGATAGTTGAATACTTGAATAGGAAACTTCATCAAATCTTTCTTCTTGCTGCAGGAGTGGACCAGTATCATCCCGCTTTAATTTGAATGCCTTCTTGCTATGTTTGTATTGGGTGATGCAGTTGCGGCGCAATCCCTTGAAACATCGATGGTTTTCTTCTTTCCCTTCAATCAACCTTTCTGCTGCAGTAATGGTATTGTTCACCTTAGTCTGTCAGTCCTTAACGCTCTGTTTGATCTCTTCCCCGTTTATTTCAGCAGCATCAACCTTAACCTGCACTTCGTCTCTTGTATTCTTCAGCTTATCAACTTCTTTTTCAAGATGTTTGAAATTGGTATTGTAGTTGTACAAGTACATAAATCGACGCCCAATCGGAGCAGCCAAACACTTGCCAACTTGGAGAACAACAGCCAAGACACTCGAAATATTCCCGGCACGGTCCACCATTTTCAACCCTTTTTCAAGTTTGAAAAACAGAAGACAACGAAAGAAAATGAAAATAAAATAGAAATAATAACAGGACAACTAGGTGGCAAACTCAAATACAGAACAAGAGTAAAAAAAAAAAATGCTGATACAAAGATCTTTTTTTTTTTTTTTTTTTGGTTAAGAAGAAATAAGGGAAAGGGGTTTTTATTTATTTATTTAAAAGAGAAATAAAGGAACGAGAGAGAAGTGAAAAATCAAGCTATCTGGCTTCAGAGTAAAAATATATTTAGTGGAGGCTTCTGAGTGAAAGTATGTTGCAGTGATTTATGAAAGATTGAGAGAGAGAAGAAAACTGAAGAAGAAGCAGAGAGATAACCGTGGACTGATATCAATTGATGATTGTGGAGACTCACCCACCACGTGAACATCTATAAAAGTCCAAAAGATTGAAAGGAGGAAGAAAAGAAAAGAAGAAGAAAGCACTTGAGATTAGCTGGAGTGACAAGATGTTGTTCAGACTTCCCAAATTGAAAATGTAAAATTTGTTAACATGTATAAGATTTTCCGTATAACAAAGTTTGTTATACAAATCTTTCAATAACATATGATAATTTTATCATGTTATCTATGTCATTGGTCAGAATAATACTGAACTATAAAAATTTATAAAATATTCAGTTATTCACCTTGGGTGATCATAAGGTCCTCACAATTAAGATTTAAAATATTTGATTCCCTCGTCACAGTTCTATCATTTTAAATACATATATCAATTCATAAAGTAATGTGTAACATGATATAGTAAAATATGTCTTTATTGATTATTAATATGATATTACAAAGAGTTCATTTATATATGATATTACAAAGAGTTAATTTATACATTGGCTCTACGACACTTATACTAACAAAACGTCGTTCTTGGTTGATGCCACTTATTGTGAACATTATAGAGAGCCTACTGATCACATATAGAAGACAATTTGAGGTTTATAATGAGTAAGAAAATTTCGTCCTTTCGGAGAAAAGGTAATTTTGTCTTTTAGGAGAAAATAGTATTTGGGTAATTTTGCTATACAATTAAATTTGTTGAAGTTGTTCTCTAATTCCAATATTTATATTGGAATTGAATATACATATATAGAATTTTAATAAAAATATATATATTTATATATAAATATAAATTAATTAAGTTTACTAATTAATTAAATAATTACCATATATTGGTTTTTCCACTTAGGAATAGGGTTAATTTTATTCCAAAGTGGAATAGGATTATTCATGCTATATAAGCATGAATTAAATTAGGTTTTATTAACCTAATTTTAAATGTGCCACCCCTTGCTAATTGAAGAGAGAAAATTCTCTCAATTCAATTTCAATTGTTTAACCCTCAAACTATCTTTTTATTTCTAACAAAGTTAAATCGGTTGTGTGTGTTATTGTCTTTGTGTGGATTGTGATGAGTGTTGGAAATGCATATATATTTAGTGATTTGGGGATGAAATTGTAAGGAATTTATGGTTTAATGCATTAGTTAGGATGATTGCGGCCAATCAAACCATAGGAAGGTAAAATCGTAATTCTGACATGCAAAGCTAAGTCTATGAGGCTTATTAAAAGTTTGTGTAATGTATTTAATATGTTTATACAATGATGGATTTTACAATGATGGAAATAAATGCTAATAATAGATTTCTTAGATTCACACAAAAGAGAATGTTTGTTTGTAATAAGAACTCACTGATGTGTGCAATGAACTCTCTTACTTGTTTTCGCCTCTTGCGTAAAAATCACCAAAACCCTTTACTGTGCTACGACATGTGGCACTCATGCAGACATGCTTGTTGCATGGCCTTGTGACCTAGCCAACGTTGCACTCATGCAACACCTTAGCTTGTCAATGGCTATTTAACTTTTAACAAGCAATAAATGCATTGTTTAAAGCTTTAAACTCCATCGATTCTCAGCTTTGCATGCAGTGGGATTGGGCAATCACTCATTCGGCTAACCCTCCTTTGGCTAACTTACCTTGTTAGCTTGGCTGTACTATTTTGAAATAATTATTATGTTTGATGGCATTTTGAAACAATTAGAGGTAGTCAACAGAACAGGACCCAACAATGATTTTTGATTTTTTTTTTATTTCAACCACCACGATGTGCATTCTAAGTGTGACAGATCAAAAATCCCTTAATGGCCCCGAAATTCCAGCTCATCTTCTACAAATATTTCTATTCAATGACATAATTATCATCCCAATTATCATTGCTTGCGTATCTAAGACATCATTTCAATTATGGAAAATATCATCCATATTTAATGAATCCTGAAGGTTTAGAAGGTTAGTGCTCGTGGGAGACTCATGAGGAGGTCAGTGCCCCAGCTTTCATCATCTTCATGGCTGGTAGGTTTCCACTGCCCTACAAGAGGACCCAAGACATTGACTGCATCGCCCATATCTGGTCTTTGGTGTGGTTTGCGAGCAGTGCAGTGTCCTGCAAGCTCTGCCACCCTGTAGATACTCTCCATTGTCTCCTCATCGGGGTTTAGGGTTTCATCAATGGCCTTGAGAATGTTTTCTTTATTGATTAAAACCCGACGGAACCATGTCACCAAATGAGCCCTATCATCTGGCATAGTATCATCTAATGCTTTCCTACCAGTGATAATCTCCATCAAAACCACTCCAAATGCATAAACATCGATTTTTGTTGTCACTCTTCCAGTTGCTGCCAAATCCCAATAATGATATAAGATGGAGTATATATACATATTCAAACAAGTATATATCCAAGAGGACTTAGAGCAAAAAGAAAACCTACTAAAGGAGAGGAAATACAAGGGAAAGCATTCTCAAACAGATCCATAATACAGTTGAGGATATGATATATAAATCAAAACATGATCTTATTCTAGATACAATAACATCCTAACAGAAGTATGAACTGATTATGCCTTAATTAAAAACGATTTCTTCAAATAAGTTCAATTATAAAAGCTAATTCAGTAAGAAAGATGATCGTGATCAACAACGGATATTTTAAAACCATAGGCATTATCGTCACATAATTCAAATGAAGTGAAGACATTGACTGCATTATCATCGTAGACATATCAAAGTTATTTCGACAATCTTGTGCAGATTTCCACAATTCCTGAACAAAAGAAAAATGAAAATCTAAAACACAATTTCACCTAGAGAATTTTTCTGAAACAAAAAACGTAAAGTAAACATATATATCATGCAAATCATTTTGATCATTCTAATCATAACTCATGAACTGGCAAAAAATTTTAGCTGAAGTCGATTTCGAGAAAAACGATAAACTCAATTCAACTAAGCTCAGGTCCAAACTAGTGTAAGTGGAACACTACATGAATCCTCTTCCTCCACTCTGCCCTATTAGGGAAATGACATGAAACATCAGATGATCATATTTAACTCACTGCCATGCTAACAAATAGTAAGAGAGAACAAGTTCTCAGCATTTGAGGCGGCATGATAGAATAACTTCATATAGTTTCAATATTTACATCTAATAGTAACTGCAAATACATAAGAATATTAGAAAATTAAAACATCATCTAAGTTAATTTGAGCAACACCCTCATGAAACGTGATGTTCCTAAAGCAAATGTAATATTACTGTGAAATAAAATTATATAAACCAGATCAACATACCAGCATTCTCAGGTGCAAGGTAACCAAATGTCCCAGCCAATCGAGTCTCCACTGAATACTTTCCGTCAGTTGCAATTTTGACCAAACCAAAATCTGCAACCTTCGCTCTCATGTCTTCTCCAATTAGTATATTTGACGGTTTCAAATCTCTATGGATGAAGCTTTGTTGTGCCAAGCTGTGTAGATATTCCACTCCTCGTGCAACATCCAATGCAATAGTTACTCGCTGCTTCCACGTTAGAGGAGAATAACAATTATCACGCCACTCAAATAAGCGCTGTGCCAGAGTGCCCTGAGGCATATACTCGTACACCAACAGCCTATCATGACCATTTATACAGTATCCTAAGAGTGCAACCAAATGTCTATGCCTAACCTTAGTAAGCACTGCAATTTCAGCCTGAAACTCTTTCATTCCTTTGGTACCCATTGCATTAGACTCCATCCTCTTCACAGCAATCTTAGTTCCATCATGCAATTCACCTTTATACACAACACCGAATCCACCCTTACCCAAAATATTAGCTTCACTGAAATTATCAGTCAGCTGTCGGATAACCTCCATGGAAATTATCACATTTCCACCCTCAACCAGCCGACGATCACTATGATCCCCACTGCTGTGAATATGTAGTTCACTAGGAACCCCATTATAACCACTCAGACCATTCAAACCAATTACTCCGTTCCTACCTACTCCATTTCCAGATTCCGGACTCTGTATCCTACCAAAATTCTTATGCTTTCTCTTAACAATAAATTTATAAAGAGCAAATAACACCACCACGACAAAAATCACAAAGATTACAATTGCAACAATTATACCAACAGACAGTGTCTTCCCCTTGTCTGATGCAGTCGAAGTTCCATTTGTTGATGCACCTGATCCAGACCCAGGAGGGCTCCCAGGAGTTATATCCACATTCGTTCCAAGGAAAGGATTTCCGGGTGATGTTGTAAGCGTCAAACTGTTCCCAAAAAAGGGGACTTTCCCAGAAAGATTATTGCCTGAAACATCAAGATTCTGAAGAGAAGCTAATTTGGTCAAGCTATCAGGAATAGAACCAGTCAAATTATTGTTCTGCAAATTTAAATTCTTCAAAACTGTAAGGTTCCCATATGATGGCGAAATAGTCCCTTCAAAATGCTTATTGGCAAGACTTAGGGTGGTGACCCTTCCTTGTGAATCACAAGTAACAAAAGGCCAACCGTCACAAGCATTGTTTCCCCGCCAAGAATAAGATAAAACCGATGGATAGTACATAGCTCCAGCAATCTGAAGCAAAGTAGCGACCTGTGCATCACAAGGGCTTCCAGCTTCTGCACTATTTTTACAAAAATTGTTATGATCAAGAAAAATCCTCTTAACCGAGCTGGGAACAGCCGGATAAGGCCCTTGCAACTTGTTGTTTGTCAAAGAAATGTTAATCAAAGCAGGAAGTGAAACAATAGATGCAGGAAGAACACCAGTCAATTGATTATCACGCAAAGACAAATCAAACAAATGAACACAATTTGACAAATCTGGAACCGGACCCGTGAACTGATTCTGGTGAAGCCAAACTTGCTTCAACTGAGTCATTCCAGATAGCACATCAAGGCTACCGGACAAACCCACACTCTGACAGTTCATCCAAAGATTCTGAATCTCAGATTTGGCGAAAGACGCCGGCAAAGACCCAGTAAAGTTGTTATACGAAAGCCTCAGATTCTGCAAGTAGGGAAACGAATCAAACACATCAGGAATAGGCCCATTGATATTACAATCATCCAAGTACAAAGTGGTAAGACTTAAAGATTTGGTTAATTCATTAGGAAAAGACCAAGAAGCCAGCCCAAAATTATCACTAAGACTCAAAGTTTGCAAACTGGTTAACCCATCAAAGCAACCAGAAGTAACACTGGCGAAATTGTTGTGGTCTAGGAAGATTTCTTGCAAAGATGCGAGCTTGGCGAAAGAAGGAATGGCTCCAGAAATGCCATTGTATTGTAAAGAAAGGGAATTGAGCTGGGACAAAGAGGAGATTTGTGAAGGCAAAGTCCCGGTGAGTTGGCTTCGGGCGAGGCTAATGGAAGTGACACGGTTTGAGTTGTCGCAGCTGATGCCAGTCCAGTCGCAGTAGCCGGAGGAGGAGTTGGTGGACCAACCGGAGGGGGTGTTCTGGAGGGACTTGGCGAGAGCGAGCATGGCGGCAGAGTCATCGGAGTAGACCGCCGTGGAGAGGTGGAGTAAGAGGAGGAGGATGGTGGTCAGAGGTGGTAGGGGCTTTTTGGGTATCATGAGTTGAAAGTTAAGGGGCGGATTACACGGTGTTTTGTTTATTTTGTTTAGACAGGGCGACAAAAGTAAGTTGCTACTTGCTCTGTTGCTCAGGCGTAAAGGCATTGGTTGCCCTAAGCTAATGTACTAGTATTACAACCGGTTTTCAATTTTTTTTCTAAAACAATAAAAATAAGAATCTAAAAACTTTATGTTTAAACTGATTTTGTAAGTATATTTAGTGGTTAATAACAATAATTTCTCTTAGCTATAATTTAATTGTAAAATCTCAAGTAATTGATGATTAAAAAGAAGAGTGAAAAATGAATTTTTATCCTTATTATTTGAATATTTTTTTTTTTGAAAATGTATATATATTCCCTCGTCGTTTTACTTGTAGTTGAAAATGGTAAGAAAGAACCATTGTCGAAATTCAGGTTAGTTGTTGCGTAACTGGTTGCATAAATGGTGGACTGAAACGGCGGTGACGTGCGGCCCCGCGTTTGACACCATTGTCGAAATTCAAGTTAGTTGTTACGTAATTGGTTGCATATATGGTGGATTGAAACGGCGGTGGCGTGCGGCCCGTGTTTGACACCATTGTCAAAATTCAGGTTAGTTGTTGCGTAACTGGTTGCATAAATGGTGGATTGAAACGGCGGTGGCGCGCGTTCCCGCGTTTGACACCATGGTCGAAATTCAGGTTAGTTGTTGCGTAACTGGTTGCATAAATGGTGGATTGAAACGGCGGTGGCACGCGTTCCCGCGTTTGACACCATGGTCGAAATTCAGGTTAGTTGTTGCGTAATTGGTTGCATAAATGGTGGATTGAAATGGAGGTGGCGTGCGGCCCCACGTTTGACACCATTGTCAAAATTTAGGTTAGTTGTTGCGTAATTGGTTGCATAAATGGTGGATTGAAATGTGTTTGACAGCTGGTGATTATCATAAACCGTGTGGATTGTGGATGTTACTCTACTTACAGTAATATTACACATACATCATTCTCATACAATATTATGTGATAAGATATGATTGGCTAATTTAAAGTTAAAATTAAACCTTTACCTAATTAAATTTTATCATATAATATTGTATGAGAATGATTATTCTTCCACTTATATGATACCTTTCACCTTTATTTTAATTATAAGAGAGTATTTGTTTCGTATTTTTCTCTGGAGGAACTTTCCACTTTCCATTTTACACTGTCGTTTTCAGTTCAGTGGGCCGCTTTTTATTTATTATAACAAACAAATAATATCAAATCAATTCAAGGATGTTAATGCTTCTTCTATTTTTGCCCAAATCTTCAATAAATTACAAAACGGATCATACCATTCCAATCCTTCCTTTTGTTGAGGTTAACAATGGATTCGTTATTTTCAATTTATTTTAAGGAAAATTACATTAAATTTTTATCATATATTTTCCCTTTAAAAAAATTGCAAAAAAAAAAAAAAGAACAAAATCTTTAAGAAACATGTATATATATTACGAATTTATATAAAAAAATAATGTTTTCAACAAAAAATTATATATATAAATTAAGAATATTCTTAAAGAATAAAAAAGAAAAACCAAAATTATCCAAATAAATAAAAATTAATGAAATTATTTATAAAAATTAAAAAAAAAAAATTATTGCTTTCTTTTAATTTTTCAAACAGGCTAATGACAATTACACCACCTCAAACAAAAACAACAGTTTTACGGTTCAAATTACAGAGCTTTTTATTGAATTAGAAGGAGGGCCAGTTGTTACAACTTACACATCAAGTCTAGTAAACACACTTTATGATTAACTAGGAAACTATCAAAGCGAAAAGGAGAAGAAGAAACATTAATCTGAAGGCTGAAGCGAGCAAATCCTTAATCTCTATCCGATGGCTTGTCGTTGGCTGCTTTTTCTGATGGTTACAATGATGGGTTCAATCCCCAACATCATGATGTCTCACACTATATGTCAGAGATCAAACGTCGTGGCTCCTAGACCGTAACGGATCTCATCCTCGCCAGCGAAAAGGAGGGTCACCCTTTTACTTGCTTGGTTTACAATCTACTTCTGCGTTGGGCCGCCGTGGTGGCTGATCGACGTAACCTTCCTTCGGTGCTGCTTTGGATTCAACCTGCCATGGTTTTCGATGCCTATTACTATTACTTTTACGGTTATGGTGATATGATTAAACAGAACGCCAAAAACGGCTCATGTTTAACAGAGTTACTAGGGCTACCATCACTCAGTAGCTGTGATCTTCCTTTTTTTTTACTCCCTTCAGATAAGTGCCCTCATATATTAGAGCCATTTCAGGAGCAAATGGAGGCTCTTCATGAAGAAAGCAACCCGAAAATATTCGATGCGTTAGAATCTGAAGCGTTAATAGCTATTGATAAATTCAACATGATAATAGTCGGACCTTTGATTCCATCTGCATTTTTGGATGGAAAAGACCCATCCGATACTTCATTTGGAGAGGATCTATTCCGTGGTTCAAATGATTATATTGAATGGCTAAACTCAAAGCCCAAGTCATCAGTAGTTTATGTGTCATTTGGAAGTCTGATCGTGTTAGAAAAGCAACAGATGGAGGAGATTGCACGTGGGTTGCTCGCTAGTGCCCATCCGTTTTTGATAAATTGATAAATTGAAGAGAAAATCAAAATGAAGAGGAAGACAAGGAAGAAGATAAATTGATGAGTTGCAGATCTAGAGAAGAACTAGAGCAACAAGGGACGATAGTGCCGTGGTGTTCACAAATCACAAGTAGAGGTATTGTCAAACCCAACGACAGGATGTTTTGTAATGCATTGTGGGTGGAACTCAACGCTGGAGAGCTTGGCGTGTGGTGTGCCCGTGGTGGCATTTCCTCAATGGACGGATCAAGCGACAAATGCTAAACTGATTGAAAATGTTATAACCTAAGCCTAACAAGCAAATTCACAACACAAATAATCACACACACAACACAAGGCACGATTTTACCGTGGTTCGTCTATCCAATCTTGAATAGACTACATCCACGTTGAGCTCCGAAATACGGACACTCACAGCACTAAGAAGATATTCAACGATTACAAGAAGGACAAGACTACAAATCTACCGAAACAGACTAACACCCAACCAAGGCCTAATCACTCACGAATCTCTCAATAATCTGCAAGAAAACAGAGGACAAATACAAGCCTCTGGAAGGAAACGCAACCCTCTCTCAAAATCAACCAGATTAACCCAGAAAGATTCAGCAGAAAAACCAACCCTAGTATTTCCCTCTCTCAAACCCTAATACCCCGATTGACAATGAACAACGCATTATTCATTTATCACTGTTGCTCTTCTTTATATATGTCTGCGTTCGTAATCTCAGCCCTTGGATCTGTCTTGATCTAACGGCTGAAATTCGGTAATGGTCTTAAACAAAACGACCCCATTTTGGCTTGAATATACTTAAGTGAAACGGCTCCATTTTTGGCTTCACAATACTTTCAGTCTCCACCTTGAAGCCAACTTTATTCCTTTTAGTGCAGTAAGCTATCCCATATTTCTTCTCAACTCTGAAGGGCAGTATTTACTTAATGTGAAGCAGGTTCAAGCAATGCTTGAACTTGGCTGTGGTCACCACTTTTGTTCCCATGTCCGCTGGATTATCTTCGGTAGGTACCTTCAACAGATTTATCTCTCCCTTTGTAATCAGGTCTCTAACAAAGTGATGCCTTACATCCACATGTTTAGTTCGTTCGTGATACACTGGGTTCTTGCTCAAATGGATGACACTTTGACTATCAGAGTAGACTGTTGCTGTGCCATTCAACAGATCAGCTTCTTTCAGGATCCCTTGCAACCATGTTGCTTCCTTGAATGCATCTCGAAACTCGCTACATACTCACCTTCAAGAGGGATAATGCAACCAGAGGTTGCAATCGAGCTTTTCACCTAACACATTGCCTCCCTCAGAAGTAATAGGCAAGGCTAGGACTTCCTGAGTCTCTATCACCGCAAAGTCTGCATCTACATACCCCACCAGATCAAGTGATGCATATCTTTTACGGAACATTAAACCAATTTGAACAGTACCATTAATATATCTCATCAACCATTTTAATGCATTCCAGTGTTCATTTCCAGGGTTTGACATGAATCTGCTTAATAGTGATATTGCATATGCTAAATCAGGTCTGGTGGATATCATGGAATACATTACGTAACCTATGGCATTAGAATAAGGGACATTCTCCATTTTCAATCTTTCGACTGCTTTTTGGGGACCTGTGACTTACTAAGTATGAAATGGTTTGCTAAGGGCATTGTCAATTGCTTTGGATTCATTCGTCACCAAATTTTAAAACTAGTTTTTGTAAGTATGAGGATTGATGCAGTTTAAGAGTATGTGCACTTCTATCTCTATCAATCATCATTCCTAGTATTTTCTTTGCCTTCCCTAAGTCTTTCATATCAAATTCAGTATTCAATTTGGCCTTTAATGCATTAATTTGAGACATGGACTTGCTAATTATTAGCATGTCATCTACATATAACAAAAGGTAGATTGGCATTTTATTCATACAGGCAAAATAGAAACAGTTATCATACATGTTTCTAGTGAATCCATTTCCTATTATGAATGCATCAAATCTCTTGTACCATTGTCTAGGGGACTGTTTAAGTCCATACAGAGATTTATTCAGAAGCATACATAATCGTGCGTTTTTTATCCTTAAAACCTACAGGTTGACTCATGAATATTTTCTCATCCAACTCACCATGCAAGAAAGCAGTTTTAACATCCAGTTGTTCTATCTCTAAATCATGTTGAACTACAATTGCTAGCATGAGTCTAATAGTTTTAAATTTAACTACTGGAGAAAATATTTCAGTGAAATCAATACCTGCTCTTTGAGTGTAGCCCTTAGCCACTAACCTTGCTTTGAATCTTGGTGGGTCGACTCATTTATCCCTTCTTTCGCTTTGTACAACCATCTCGCACTCCACCAACCTTTCGATTCCTTGGCTTTGGAACTAGTGTCCAGGTTTTGTTTGAGTGCAATGACTCCATCTCTTCCTCCATAGCAGCCAACCATTCTTTTCTATCCCTTGAACTCAGTGCCTCATCATAGGTATTTGGTTCTGATCGATGTATTTCTATACAGAGTCAAAGATCAAATCGTGTTAGCATAGTTCTGCCATCCTTGTGCGGGGTCCTGATTTCCCTTCCGACTCGTCCCTCAGCAATCGATCATTGGGCTGTTGCTTATCCCGCATGATCCTTCAAGATTGTCATAGGGTAATCTTCACCCTCCTGCTCTTGATTATGTTGTGGTTGATCTTCACCAGGGTCAGGATCATTTGTTTGGGTGTATTGATCAGGGTTAGTCTCAGGCTCTACCTCAAACTGAGTTGTCCCAGTTTGTCCTGAGGTTTCATACTCTTCTTGTGAGCTACCTGCATTGTTAGTACCAGATTTGCAAGGAAAAACTTTTTAATTGAAAATCACATCCCTATTAATAATTACCCTAACCCTTGAGGCAGGCCTTTCCCACAGCCTATAACCCTTTGTTCCCTCTTGATATCCCAAAAAAACACACTTGAGGGATCTTGGTTCTAACTTTCCATCTCTGGTATGGGCATATGCAGCACATCCAAAGACTCTTAGGTGTTCAAGAGATGGTCTCCTTTCAGACCACTTTTCTTCAGGGCACTTAAAGTCTATTGAGCTAGAAGGGCTCCTATTTATAAGGTAAGCTGCTGTGCCTAATGCTTCCCCCCAAAAAGTTTTTGGTAGACCATCTGTGAATAAGAGACATCTAACCTCTTCAAGAAGGGTTCTGTTCATTCTCTCAGCAACTCCATTTTGCTTAGGGGTTCCCCTAACAGTCCTATGCCTCAAGATTCCCTCTTCTACACAATAAGAGTCAAACTCCTGATTACAGAATTCTAGGCCATTATCTGTCCTAAAGGTTTTTTCCTTCCTGTTAACTTGGTTTTCAACCAAGTTTTTCCAGCCTTTAAACTTGGTTAAGGCTTCATCTTTAGACCTAAGTAGGTACACCCATACCTTTCTGCTATAGTCATCCACAATGGAGAGGAAATAACAGTTTCCTCCATGTGTTCTGACCTTTTCAGGACCCCACAGATCTGCATGAACATAATCCAACCCTTTTTCAGCCAGATGAGTTCCCTTTTGGAAACTCATTCTGTGCTTTTCCCAACACACAAACTTCACAGAAAGTTAAATCAGATATTGATTCCTTACCAAAGTAGCCATGTTGGCTTAACACTGTCATACCTTTTTTGACCTATGTGGCCAAGTCTCAAATGCCATTTTTCTGCAGCAGTCAGATTAGTAGATGATAAAGCAGACTTCACAGTGAGAGCACAGTGTTGACCGCACAGAATGTACAGCCCATTTTGTTTGACCCCTTCAAGTAATATTTCATTATTCTTGTACACAACTATGGATCCTTTTTCTGCCTTATAACTACATCCAGCTTCATCCAAAGTTCCCAAGGAGACCAGGTTTCTTTTGAGGTCAGGTATATACCTCACTCTGGTTAACATTATGATTTTGCCATTATTCAACCTAATGGTTATGTTTCCTATGCCTTGAACCTTGCAAGAGTGATTATTACCCATGAAGACAGTTTCTAACTCTCCTTTCCTAAAGTTCTGGAACCATTGAATGTTGGGACTCATATGAAAAGTGCACCCCGAATCTAGAACCCATTCCTTATTGCTAGTGTGGTTTGAGACAGTGAGGGCTTCTGAGACTTCAATGCCAGTGCTAGTGCTAGCTAAGTTACTCTCTGTATTGTGCTGTTTTTGTTTCTTTATCCAATCATAACAGTTCTTCTTAAGGTGGCCAGGTTTATTATAGTGGAAACACTTCCTAGTTTCTCCCTTAGACTTGTTATTCTTCCCCTTTTTCTTAGCCCTAGGGTTTATGTGTTGTTGAAAATTCTTATTGCTATCCCTTCCTGATTGTCCTGGATCTGATCTACCTTTGACAAACAGGTTATTCCCATTCATTTTCTGTATTTTCAACTCTAATTCCCTAGATTTAAGACCTGCTATAATCAGGTCAACACTGAACGTCCCTGCCCCAGTATTGTAAAGCATTCTTCACCACCAAGTACTCATCAGGCAGTGCATTTAACAATATCATTGCCAAACTAGAGTCTCCCAACTCCTGATCTGTACCTTTCAATACTAATGTCATCTTAAGAAACTTATCAAGGTTTTCTTCTACAGACTTAGTAACATCCATCTTATAAGAAAATAAGGCTCCTTTAAGAAATGCTAAGTTTGGTGCAGACTGTAAGGAATAAAGGGATTCGAGTTTACCCCAGAGTGTGAGCAGTGTTTCCATGCCATCAACCTTTCGCAGGACTGCATCGGACAGATTCATTATGATCAAATTGTAGGCCTCCTCATCCACTTCAGCCTTTTTTTTTCAGTTTCTCTTCAGACCACTTAGTGGCATCTTTTTCTAAGGCAAGCCCGACTTTATTATGCGAAAGAAGGGCTTTCACTTCTTTTTCCATGTATTAAAGTCGATCTTCCCATCATATTGGGAGATCTCCATACGAGTAGTGCTCATTGTATTGTAGTAACAGGACAGAACAGTCAAAAGGTACGTGGCGTTGTTATACCAGAATTCGCCAATTACTACCAGTCAGTTTTTAAGGCAGTCACTGGTGTTCCAGCCTAAACACCCTTAAACTGTATCACACAAGGCAAGACACAAACGGGACTAAAGTGACAAGACTAACATAGCCAGAACAGTCAAAGGATATGTGGCGTTGTTATACCAGAATTCGCCAATCACTGCCACGCAGTTTTTAAGGCAACTACTGGTGTTCCAGCCTAAATACCCTTAGACAAAACCTAGACTTTTTCCCTTGACTCGTGTTTGTGACTCAGACTAACCAATTCGACCTGATTCAAGGTCAATTCGAAAACCCTAAGGCCCTATAAGCCTTTAATTCGAAAACCCCCAAATCTGACAAACCCTAATTTTAGAATTTGTACGAACTTCGTCGATCCCTTGTGTCTGTAACTCAATCTCACGAATTAACCCCAAGACTTAGCAAGATCTGAAGTCCTAATGATCTAGAATCTTGAAATCGAAAAACCCCCAAATCTGACAAACCCTAATTTTAGAACTTGTCCGAAGACCAAACGATTTCTAACCCTAAATCCCCTTAGAACTTTCTAGCTCTGATACCACTGTTATAACCTAAGCCTAACAAGCAAATTCACAACACAAATAATCACACACAAGATTAAAGATCAAAGAATCACACACATAACACAAGACACGATTTTACCGTGGTTCGTCTATCCAATCTTGAATAGACTACATCCACGTTGAGCTCCGAAATACGGACACTCATAGCACTAAGAAGATATTCAACGATTACAAGAAGGACAAGACTACAAATCAGCCGAAACAGACTAACACCCAATCAAGGCCTAATCACTCACGAATCTCTCAATAATCTGCAAGAAAACAGAGGACAAATACAAGCCTCTGGAAGGAAACGCAACCCTCTCTCAAAATCAACCAGATTAACCCAGAAAGATTCAGCAGAAAAACCAACCCCAGTATTTCCCTCTCTCAAACCCTAATACCCCGATTGACAATGAACAACGCATTATTCATTTATCACTGTTGCTCTTCTTTATATATGTCTGCGTTCGTAATCTCAGCCCTTGGATCTGTCTTGATCTCGACGAAATGAAATTGAATGGTCTTAAACAAAACGACCCCGTTTTGGCTTGAATATACTTAAGTGAAACGGCTCCGTTTTTGGCTTCACAATACTTTCAAAAAATATTTGGAAGACGGGAGTGAGAGTGAGTAAGAACGAAGAAGGGATAGCTAAAAGTGGTGAGATTAAGAGGTGCTTGGAGTTGGTGATGGGAGAAGGAGCGAAAAGAGAAGAATTGAGAGAAAATGCCAAGAAATGGAGGGATTTGGCAAGAGAAGCTGCCAATGAAGGTGGGTCTCCGGATACGAATCTCAAGGCTTTTGTAAATCTTGAGGCTTGAGGATGCTGGAAGTAGAATTTTTATTTTTATTTAGTTTTTGGTTGTGTTGAATCTTTTATGACCAGAGTGCTATATTGTTTTTACCTAGGAATAGGATGGCTTTCTTCATGCATGATTATGTATGAGTTCAAGTTAATCATACTTGCATTAATATATCAAATTCAAGAATTTTTATGATTTATTTGGAAAAGAGCAGCGAGAGTTGTATCAATAAAATCATGGAGAAATAAAAAAAATCCCATTGAAACAGCGCTCATAGATCTATCTTTTATTCCTCATTAATTTTATAGGCTTCCCTGAGCTTCAGCATCACGACAAAAGTCGCCTTTTATTAGAGGAATAAAGGTATAATAGTCAAATCAAGTTGTAATATTATAATTACTTTATTTATTAGTTAATCAGTTTGGCTAATGCACTCTAGCTTAGACGGGCTCAGTTGACTAAGGTTGAATATAAAGGAGAACAGTGCATTCAATAAAAGTGTGAGTATTTTTTCCCCCAAAATTCATCCCTGCGTAATATCAGTCTCTGCAATTTGGTATCAGAGCAACGAAATTCTTCACTTCTTGATCAGTAAGTTCTTTTGTGGTTCAAGAGAGTGCGATAAGGCTTAACATTTTTCAAATTTTTCTTTTCGATTTGGATTTCCAGTTTTTCTTTCAGTTTGACATCAATAATTTAATTTTTGTAATTTTCCTACTTATTCTAATATAAAATAAAATTATATGACCCATCAATTTAATTAAATTCTATATAATAAAATTTTAGCCAAATTCATGATACCACAAATCTAAGAATGTCTATCTTTTAATGGAACTCTCACTTCGAAAATTTTGGTTTAGATTTTTATAAAGATTAGGAGATATATCTACATAAGAAAATGACTAACCTTGTTTTTATGTGAAATTACAAAATATCATCCATTAAATATTAAGATATATGCCAACATAACGATTTAAAAAGTAATTTCAAAGAACTATTAATTTTTTATGGGTCAACTGATTGTCCCCCATATGGTTTTGGTCTACTAACATCAATGACACAATTATTTTTTATGAACAAAATTGTCCCTCAACTTGATAGACATGAATCAAAACCTTTTTTTAATTTCTTTTCATTTATAAATGTATGTTTGATTAAACCTTAGACCAAATCTCATAAAATCAGTTACTTAAAAAACCAAGATCTTAACAAAGTCTATCATCTTCATTCTCCAAAACTCACAAGGGGATCTCTGCTATGCAAATAATGACATTAAGTTTTAGAGCTTGATGGGGCCTTCATGATTTGTGGGTTTGGGTATTACTATAATGTTAATTGTGTTGGTGCACTTGAGTCCAAATCATGAAATGGACGGTGGTGATGGAGGTCTTGATCATACACGAAGATCATGAGATTAGTAGATTTTTTCCAAACTAATGGTGGTCCATTATGAGAAAATTTTGTAAACCTCCAAAGCTAAGACAAAGACTTTTTGTTAGGTAGAGTAATCACTAGTTTAATAATCAGAGTTTCGGGTATTTTAAATGAGAAAATCTTATTTAAGATAAAAAATGTCCATTTATTTAATTACGATTCATGTGTATTGTCAAACATATTGGCGTGACGTGTGAGATTAGATAATTATTCGGCACATTGAAACTTTTATACATGTATATTTAGTATCTGAGTTTTAAGTTATTTCGACAGAAAAATATTATATGAGAAGAAAGTATGTACATCTATTCAATTACAATTTACGTATGCGTCATATACATTAACCTGATATATTCTTAAATGTTTATCATATCATTTATTTTTATTAAAGAATTAATAATGATGTTAGGGAGTAAGACTAGATATAAAAAGTTAGTTTGACTATTGCTAGTCTACCATGGCCATGGTCCATACCTAGGCCTACTCACTTATTGGTACTTGTTAATTTGATATAACAGGAAGTGGATAATCGGAATTTACTGCTTTTTCTGCCAACAAATCAAATTAATTTTCGTATAATTCACTACTTTATGATCAAGGCCGATACTATACATTCAAATAATTTTAATTCAAACTTTTATTCTAAATAAGGATTCCCTAGTAAAGCAAATCTCCGAGAAGAAATGAAGCAAAGCACAATCTTTGGCATTTTCAGCTTTGGTATAATAGATTGGCAGACCGTGATATTCGGAAGCTACAGCGAAGTCTTCCCTGTCAAGACCCCTTATAAGGGATTTCGGCCACCCAAGTCAACCATAAAGTGTCCAAGTCTTCTGCCCATTTTCAGCCCTTGGATCTTTTGAAGTTGACCTGAGATCGATTGATTAGTGGTCCTGATTGTCATATTTAAGGAGATTGATTGTATGTTTTGAGCAAAAAGAGACTTTAAATTACAGCCTTTAAATTTGTCAAATTGGGCATTTAATTCATAGCAAGTCTTTATCGCAGGCAGCTACTATCCTTTCCCTTAATTTAAAACTGTAATTGCAGACTTGAATAGTATTAATTAAGGGATAATATCACAAATTATCCTTGAGGTTTTCAAATTTATCGTTTGATGACAACTTTCACACTTTTTTTTAATCAACCAGACGTTCAATGTTTAAAAACTCTTATCATATATACCTATTTGCCACTTCATTACATTTAGATTTACAAACACTTTCTTATAAAACGAATGTTACCATTTTCTTTCAACACTTTCTTATAAAGCAGACATTATAATTTCACCCATCTATTACAAACAATAACATAATGAACTTAGGACTAAGGGGCATCTATGATATAGTTTTTAAACTTTTAGAGCTCATTTTCATCGAATTATAAATTTTAAATCCTTATGGGTAATGTATGATACTCTCCCGTGGTATTATATTATGATCCTATTTAGTTTCTTTCACTTAACTAAAGCGTTTTATCCTGCCAAGTGGAGAAGGAAAGATGAGGAGATGTGCGTAGAGAAAGAATGGATGAATATAGTATATAACTTTTGAAATGTTGAATCAATAGTGGAGCCCATTCCAACTTCAAAAAACTACAAATATGAAGAAAGTTTCTGAGATAGAAGGAAGAAGAGAACGAAAGATGAAGAAAGCATTAATTTAGCCAACTGCTTTCGAATCGGATTGGGCTGTAAGGCCGTACGTTTTAAGCCACCCTTGGGAACATATAAATTTACAATAATGTTATGCTTACTCACGAGTTTATTAACCGCCTTACTATCTTTGTTAAAATTACATATGGTATCCGTACTATGCGTTATATTTACAAAAGATAGTAAGATGGTTAGTAAGATCGTGAGTAAGTATAGTATTACTTGTAAATTTAATGCATCGAAAATATCAGCCGAATGGTCATCAAAAGAATCCATGTGAAATGAAAATATTATCCTGGTCTGTTCTCTAAGATTGAACAGACATGTTATGAAAATGATTAATATAAATTAGGATTATTCACTCCCTTATAAAATTTTAAATGTGGAATTTTGGTTTTATTCCTAATATTAAATTTATAATAGGAAGAAAATATATGTATAGTTAAAATTATTATGAAAAAAAATTTAGCTATAGTTGAAATTCCTACTCGGGAAAATAAAACTAGAAAAAGTAAAACCTTTCTCTCAAAGAGATGACCAGAACATGGTTTTTTATTTTGTAATAGTACATAATTAATTTTCAAAGATCACCATCACGCGGGCCTAGTTATGTATGCTTTTTCATACATATATTTAAGAATGTTATGCCTAAAAAATTAAGATTGATGTAAGTTTATATCAGCAAATAGGGGCGGATCTAAAAATTTCTATTAGGGTGGGCCAAATAAAAATTTTTAGTTCTAAAATTGAGAGTGGGCCACAATTTTTTAATATTTGACAATAAAAATTAAGGGTGGGCCAAAGTCGAACTAAATAGAATAATGTATTCAATTTTTGTTTTTTAAAAATTGAAGGTGGGCCATTGCCCACTCTTAATACACTTTGGATCCGCCCCTGTCAGCAAGTACCAATTAGAGTTCATAAAAGTTTTACGTCGTTCAAGAGTTGCCACGTCACTTCAAGACAGAAATGATACAACTGACAGTAACCCAGTAGATTTAGGTTTTGTTCATGAGTGAATGAGGACCGCACACCTGTCTAAACTTCAGATAATTTGAGGATATTTCCTAAGTTATGTGCCAATAGGAGGCAAGGAATGACCCTACCATTTTTTTCCTCGATCATCACTCACCAAAACCCCTCAAACCCTACTCTCGCCAACGCTACCTATCATCGACAATTGAGCGATTAGGGTTTGAGCAGCCGCCCCTCCAAAGTCAAATTCTGATCAATCCCAACAACCAAAATCCAATCTTTCATCACCAAAAGACTCATTGGCTTCCTCTCTTCAAAAGGCTTAATAGCTCGGACCAAATTTGCTCTCTGTTTAGGATTGGAATAGTTTTTCATTATAGGAACATATTCATTAATACTTAGTGAATTTTTTTTTTTTTTTTTTTTTTTTTTTTTTTAAAGAAGAAGACTATAACATGCTCCTAAGATGCATAGTTCTAGACTTGGATTCTCTATGTTTTTGGTCTATTATAGTCAATGACACAATTATTTTGTATTAACAGAATTGTTCCTCAAGTTGAAAG
The DNA here is from genome assembly GCA_026229545.1 of Pistacia atlantica. Classification (NCBI taxonomy): domain Eukaryota; kingdom Viridiplantae; phylum Streptophyta; class Magnoliopsida; order Sapindales; family Anacardiaceae; genus Pistacia; species Pistacia atlantica. Next base: position 29,780,595 of record CM047909.1, read on the forward strand.
ATGTTAGTGTGAAACTAACAGGTAGAGGGTATATCTGACTTTTCAGCACTAATCAAAACCTTTTTTTATTTTTATTTATTTATAAATTTGTGTTTAATTCCTTAAACCAAATCTCACAAAATCAATTACTTAAGAAACCAAAATATGAACAAAACAATAAAAGTCCTAGAACAAGCGTGGTAAATATGGTTCATGTGAAAGTCAATAGAAATAATTTGTATTAAATGGATTAAAATCGTTTGGCTCAATCAAATTATTAATTGCAATTTGATTTATAAACCATAGTATTGCTCTCCAGCTGGAGTGACAAGATTTACCGAAATGGGAAGAAGAGAATAATCATTGAATTAATTAGCTGAAATAGGAATCCCGAATAAATCTTCAATTTTTGAAATTGTAATAATAATACAATAAATATTGAAATTGTAAAACTTATATAAGCTTTATTTTCCATATACCAAACACGTTTCATATAAAGTTTCCAAGTAAATATTCTTATAATTGAGCAAAACGTGTTTCATGCTTTGTAAAAGTATTTTCTTATATCATTTTCCATACTTTAATTTTATAGTTAAACTTGGAGTTTTTATCAGAATTATCATACTTTAATTTTAGACTGTAGCTGTAAAATTAAATCAGATTAATTATTATAATAATAATAATAACTAAATAATACAACATATATCATCAACCACACATAAAGCTTATAGAAATTTAAAAGAAAATCAGAGATGGCAGAAGAAATTTCTAAGATAGTACCTGAAGGTGTGATAGAGGTTTGTGTGTGAAAGTATTGAGGGAGAAGAAAGCTGAAGATGAAAAGAGATTACAGTGAACATCAATCAATTGATTACAGTGGTGACCCACCACGTGAAGGGAGGCAGAAAGCAATTGAATTTAGCTGGATCCAAACGCGTTTTATATAAAGTTTCCAAGTATATATTCTTATAATTGACCGAAACGTGTTTCATGATTGTAGACCCACCACGTGAAGGGAGGAAAAGAAAGAAAAATGAAGGAGTCTTGAGCAGAAGAGACTATGAGGAGGTGAAGAAGACTTAAAAAGTCATGGGACTTGTAATAACAAAAATCTTCCCCAGTTTTTTTAAATGGAGAATTTTAGAAATTATTATTTATAGTATTTTTGTGGAAAATAATAAATAACCAACCTTCAATTCTAATGCCATCTAAGATTTTTAATTATCTTCACAAAATAAATGGAAAGAATTCATGTGTCAAATCTAGGTGGATATCAAATGGAAGTTTACTTATCAAATGGAAACAAAAGGAGATCGAGTTCAATATCTTTCTCAATAAATTTTGATTTTTTTTTTTTTTCTTAAAGATCAATTTGTTCTGAGCTTTACTTTCACAACGTATTCAATGGTTCTATGCATTTAGTAGATTCTTATATACAGCTCTCTGCTTCTTTATTAGTACAGATTGATCTTTCAATATCTCAACGTGTTCAATGGTTATTTCTCAACTCTCTCTTTCTTTATCAGTTCAGGTAGTAAGAGTCAAGGAGTAAAAAAATAGCTTATGCATCTAAGTGAGGAGTGTTCGTCATGGTGCATGACATGCAAGAACTTTCTTATTGGTCAGATACATATACATCCATTGTATTAAGACTTTATATAGGTCTTTAATTAACGACATTTTAACATTCAAGGCAATTTGACAATGAAAAATGCAATCTCAGTTTGAATCACATTATAATTAGATTAGAATTGGATACTGTAATACAACTCTGTAATTAAAGGGCCAAAATGGAGATTTATACTAGGATATTGCAATACAACATGTATAAGCTTTATTTTCCGTAAACGAAACGCGTTTATTATATAGTTTGAGTTCCAAGTAAAGATTCTTTTAATTGATCACAACGTGTTTCATGGACGTTTGTAAAAGCATTTTCTTATATGATTGTCCTATATTGCCAACTTTATTGATTTTCCATCGACTTTTCTTATGTTTCAATTGAATTTAAAATTGGAAACTCACCATTTGGGCATCAATATTTAATCTTTGAATTTTCCTACTTATTCTAAAAAAGACGAAAGAAAATGCAAGATAGTGAACCATCAATTCAACTGAATTATAAGTTTAAAAAAGACGGAAGAAAATGCAAGATAGTGAACCATCAATTCAATTGAATGATAAGTTAAAAAAGACGGAAGAAAATGCAAGATAGTGAACCATCAATTCAATTGAATTATAAGTCTAAAAAAGACGGAAGAAAATGTAAGTCTAAAAAAGACGGAAGAAAATGTAAGATAGTAAACCATCAATTTAATTAATATTCTGTATTATAAAATTTTAGCTAAATTCATGGTACTATGAATCTAAGAATGTCTATCTTTTAAGGCCGAACGACTTACACCTACCCAAGGTTTGGCGAACGATGATTGGTATCCAAAAGGTTTGAAAACGACAAACAGGTACATTCTGTCATGTGCTGTTACTGATTTTCGTTTTGCTAATGGTGAAAAGACTAGAATGCCCTTTGAGAAATATTAGTCTATATTTTTAATTACTTTTAGACCCCTTAAGTTTATTAATTTCATCAAATACCCCCAGAAAAAAGTTTAAAAATTAACAAAAATACCCCCACCCACTCATACTTGCTAGATTCCGACAGCCACCTTCAATGGTGGCCGGACTCTGTCACAACGGTCTAACCACCATCGAAAATGGCCGGTAATTCACCAATTTGGCCTTTTCCGGCCAGATCCACAGTGGATCTGGCAGGAAAATGCCAGATCTGACTGGAAAATGCTAGATCTGGTCGAAAAGTGACGGCCAAAGGTGGAGTGTTGCAGCCATCGACAACCAAATCTGTAGTAGATTTGGCCTTTTTCGGCCAGATCCGTGGTGGATCTTATCGGAAAAGGCCATATCAACGCCCTACCGGCCAGATCCGACCGGTTTGTGGTGTAAGGCAATTTTTCGGCTAGATTCTGACAGTGGTGACTAGAATCTGGCACTGCGGATGATGGGGGTGTTTTTGTCATTTTATAAATTTTTTATTTATTGGGGTGTTTAGTTAAATTAGCAAACCTAGGGGGGTTTTTATAAATTTTAAAAAAACTAAAATATCAAACTTTCAAGGGCATTCTAGTATTTTCACCATTAGCAAACGGAAATCACTAACAACACATGACGGAAGATACCTGTTTGTCATTTTCAAACCTTTTGGATATCAATCATCGTTTTGCCAAACCTTGGGTAGGTGTAAGTCGTTTCCCCATCTTTTAATGGATCTCTCACGTGGCAAATTTCGGTTTAGATTTTATAAAGACTAGGAGATACGTCTACATAAGAAAATGATTATTCTATATATATAACTTATTGTTCATGAATTTTCTCACAGAAAAGGAGGGGTAGAGTTGGTTAATTATACTTTATTATGCACCAAAAAATGTGAGGAGATATTGATTGTACACTTGGAGGAGGATTAAAGGAGATTGATTGCACGTTTTGAATGGTTTCTGAAAGATTGGGAGAGAAGAAAACTGAAGATGAAGATATGGCGATACAAATCAAAACTGAAAGATTATTTTAACCTTGTTTTATGTGAAAATACAAAATATCATCCATTAAATCTTAAGATATATGCTAACATGACGATTTAAAAAGTAAATCCAAAGAACCACTAAATTTTTATGAGTCTACTGTCAATTGTCATATCTATGTTTTTTTTTATCTATTATTGTGAATGACACAGTTATTTTTTAGAAAATGTTGACTCCGTTTGTTGAATAATATATTTCCAATAAAGTTAAACAGGAAAATGTCATTATTCTCCAAATATTATTCTATATTTTTTAATTTTCTTTAAACCTTCCTAAATTTGTTAATTTAATTAAACACCCCAAATATTTTTTTAGAAATTGTAAAAAGATCCTAACAACCCACATTTACTTACCGTATTCTGGCCACATCAGCCGGAAGCGACCGAAATCAGTATAATAGCACACTACCGGCCTTGAATCTAGCTGTGCGTCGATCTAGCCTTTTCCGGCCAGATCCACTACCAGATCAATGGCCGATCTTTGACCGTAGCGACCGTTAACGACGGCCAGATCTCCGGTCGCCTGCTGACGACCAAATGTAGCCGATCGGCCGTTGCGTAGATCTGGCCTTTTTGGGCCAAACCACCCCTGGATCTCGGCCGGAAAGGCCACATCTGCAAGCACGTATCCGACAAGATCCAGCCGCCATGCGCCATACATTAACTTCGTTCTCACTCTCCTGCGGTGGTTGACGTCCGTATTTAATGGGTAGGTTGGGGGTATTTTTGTTAACTTTTAATATTTTATTATAGGAGTATTTAGTACATAAACAAATATAGGGGGTATTTTTGTTAATTACCAAATCCTACATTATAATCCCCGCCCAATTTAACTTTTTTCAAAAATATTATTCTAAAAACTATCAGAATAATGAACCAAACGGACCCGTTAAGTTTACAATATTTTTTTATAACTCAGATGTGTTAACTTGTTATTTTTTTAGCTTGTAAATGGATAGACGAGATCCATACAAACAGACGAGACTCATTTTATAAGTTGATTAATGACGAATTATCATGTTAGAGTTATGAATTATTGGTGTAACATTACTCCCAATTTTTTATTAATAGAATTGTTTCTCAACGTGATAGATGTTAATGGAAAACTAGCAGGTAGACGATATAACTGACTTTTCAGTACTAATCAAAACCTTATTTTAACTGTTTTATTTATAAATTAGTATTTAATTCCTTAAAGCAAATCTCACAAAATCAATTACTCAAAGAAACCAAAATCTGAACAAAACATATAAAAGTTACAGAAAAAGCGTCGTAGATACGGTTCATGTAAATCATGTGAAATCAATAGCAACTGACGCCACGCAGCTAGTTTATGGAGCGGATTTGACAGAAATCGTTTGGCCCAGTCAAATTATTAACTGTAGTTTGATTTATAAACCATAGTACTGCTTTCAGCTGGAGTGACAAGATGTTGCTTCGATTTACCAAAATGGGAAGAAGAGAATAATCATTGATTAATTAGGTGAAACAGAAATCCTCAATAAATCTTTAATTTTTAAAATTATAATAATAATACAATAAATATTAAAAATGTAAAATTTGTAACATGTATAACTTTTATTTTCGTATACCAAACGCGTTTCATATAAAGTTTCCAAGTAAATATTCTTACATTTGACCAAAAAATTTCAACCAAATTTATGATATTTTATGAATCTATGAATACCCATCTTTTAGTGGATCCTTCATCCAAAATTTTGGTTTAGACTTTAGAAAGACTTGGGTCTTAGAGACGTCTCTACAAAGGAAATGGTTGTTCTTTCTGTATATTTAGCTAGTTGCATTAAACATTAATGATTTATTCTCAAAGAAAAGGAGGGGCGGACTATAGACTCTAGAGTTAATTAAATATACTTTATTATGCACAAAAAACGTGAGAAGATGAAGAAGGCATTTCTGATTTCCAGCTGGAGTGAGATGTGATGTGATGGTTTACATCCTTGAGCAGAAGAGACTATTATGAAAAGACGTTGTTCACACATCAAAATGGGAAAGTGAAGAAGACTTAAGCCCTAAGGTCATCCATTTCCGTTAACTTGTAATTTAAAATTATGTAAAATTATTATTTTGTTCTAACTTTCATATTATATTTTAATTTGTTTTTGTTATTTCCAATTTTTGAACCCGGCACTTGTAAATATTCAATTCAAAACTATAAACCAATATATATTAATAACATTTTATATAAATAATTACACAAAAAAAAAAATATCAATCACACGTATAACTTAATTTAGGTAAGATATTGCATTACTAATAAATCAGGTTTCAATTTTATTCGGAGGTAAAAAAAGATTATCATATTTAATTAGAGTGAGGTAAAATAGAATTTTTATAAAAATTTAACAGAATTGGATAACCTTTGGGCTTGACTCTTAAGGGTGGTTTTTTACTGTTTCCCACCAAAAAATGTAGTAAGTTTGATAGTTAACAAAAAGTGAGAGATAGTTTAGTCAATGTAGAATTATTTATTTTCTTATACTAATCAAAGATTCAAACTCTTATAGGATTGATGATTAGTCTGTTGTCTTTTGTCCACTAAATTCTATCTTTGAAAAGTCTATAAAATTATTATGACATAATTTACAAATCAATTTTTGTTATACACAAATCACGGTGAATTGAAAAGTATTTTGGGTTAATGTGTGCTAATTCTTCCACATACATAAGTATCCCATCATATCCTATTAAAAATTGCATATTACACGAAAACTAATTTAGACCCTCCCAAATCCCAATGCCATCTTCTAGGGTTTTTTGTCTATCGTAAGACTGGAAATTACAGAGAATAAATTGATAATTGTTGAAACTTTCTATTTATGCTCAAGACTGATTGTATTCGCATGGAAAATTAGACCCATTTACACCAACTTCTACTATATTAATTTCATCAAACTGTAGCTGATAAAAAGATTTCTGTAGTGTGAGTTAATGGTCAAAAGTTCTAGAGCTTAAACGTTTCTATTTTTTTTTTCTTCAATCTAATTTCGCTTTAAGAAAAATTAACAACGCTTTAAGAAAAATTAACAAATAAAGTTGAAAGGGACATAATCATTTTCGTTACCATAGATTAGTTGAAAAAGAGTCTATCAAATACTAAATGAAGATTCCAGCTCAACTTCCCCAGCTAAATAGTTAGAATACTTATCTTCACCCCTTTACTTTGAAGGCCCCAGCTCATTTGTTTCGTTGCTAGAGAAGGAAAAGTGGGTGCAAGTTAACGCCTTCAGAAATAATTGTCTTGTTAATATTATTCAAAAAAATTTCAGGAAACTTGACCTAAAAACAAGATATATTCCATATTACGTAATGCTTTTAAATTTTGAATGTCAAAAAGTTCCAAAGATATATTTTTCTGCCTAACTTTCTTTTCTATGTTCCCCACTACTCAATTCAGTCACTTCTGAAACAACGGCTAAAAAATTTATAAATGAAGTTTGACCCCAATTAATTTATCATTATCATCACTCATGTATAATTTAAAATTATCATCCTACCTAAAATTAAAGGTTTTGACATCCTTGGTTATTCCAAGAAATTACAAGGAGACAACAATATTGTCGATTGTCTTGAGTATAACAAAATGACATCTAGAATTACACCACATTAACAAGCTACGATGATGATGAGCAACCATTAGCAATCTTTTCTAGAGATGTCCCTCTCTTTAATTTCATTATTCATTAGTGTTGACAACTGGATGATAGGATGTCAGCATTTGGTGTGATCAAGATCACAATATTATTAGTAACAAAATATTGTTTCCATTTATGTGTTACTTGTGTAAATATTTGTATTTATTTTGTTTCCTTATAGATTACATCTTTCATGTATAAATTATACCATTGATACAATGAAAATACAACACAAAAACACTTTTACAGAAATTATTCTCCATTTACGTTGCTTTATTTTTCTTGGGTATTCTCTACAATTTGTTGTTACTGTTGCCTCTATTATTTCTTCCTGGCAGTCTTAAGTAGTCCAACTACTACTTTTGTCGCTTCTTCTTCAGTTGTAACATGGTATCAAAGGAGGTTGTCTAGCAAATCTTTCCTCACTGCCCTACTCTCCTTGGTCCAATCTCGTCCACTATTATTGCCTCACTTGCAAAACAAAAATCCAGTTTAGTTCCTCTTCTTTGCCAAACCAAAAATGGAACCCATCACACCAACTACAAGCCTAGATTCAACCAACCCAAACGCCCAAAGGAGCCCAGACACTAAAACAAGCCCAAATACAGAAATGGACCCAAACAACCAAATTGACCCAACAGGCCCACAAACCCAAACCCACCATTCCATCACATCGGCCCACAAATAGGCCCAAATCCATTCGAGTATATAGGTTTTGGGCCAAACCCGTTTCCCTACCAATTCTAGATTATCCAGCCAAATCATCGCCGACCAGAGCGTGGTGAATCCCTCTTTTCTTGTTCAACTGATGGACCAAATCTGGTTCTCATCAAGCAATCACTCATTGGATTGAAAAATTATGTGACGTGGGCTCGCGATTTTCGATGGGCTTTAATCACCAAAGACAAAGATGGGTTTATTGACGAAATAGTGGCTTTTCCGGTAGAGCCGCATCTCCACAAGCACTGGACTAGGTGCAACATGCTAGTCATCTGAAGGAAAGCTTGTGACCCACATATTTAACTTTAGTCTCTAACATGAATATATTTTGAAAAAAAAAAAAATACTGTATTCAACAGTCTTTAATATCAATATAATTTTTCGGTTGAAAATGAGAACATGTGTTTCCACTGCAAACCATTGCCCAAAATACGATAATTTAGTCGGCAAAAATATCTCCGCTGACACTTTGGCACTCAAGTTGGTAATTTCCCTAATATTTTAGCAGAATTTCCTATGTACATCAATACAATAAAGTTTGAAAGTACTGTCGAGCATCAAGCTGAAGATTAAAGAATACAAGAAGCTTACTTGTTGAACCAGTTGCAGTTAGTAATTAAGAAGTTAGTTAAGACAGTTAGTCTTAAGTCAACAAAAGTCAATAAGAGGGAGTTAGCTCAAGTATACTAAGGTATGTCAAAGGAACTCTTCATCACTAAAAATTTAAATAATTTGCAAAAGATCTTTAAAGATACAAAAGCTAGCCAGAAAATATATGTTACAGATTAATTTCCTGCAAGCTTAATAACTGAATGAGATTCACTAGATTATATTCAAATTTTATTTTTCACTTTCGGTACTTGTACGAAGCCAGAGGGTTGGTATGTATTAAAACAATTATCCAAGTAACAGTTTCTCCTATTATTCCCAAGGGTACCATACGGTGACTTTACCACTCTCGTATTGACTTGAAATTGCAGATGATTTATTCTTTGGTCTACGACAACACCAAATGATGAAGATGAATGGCCATAAATTCAAACTTTGATTCTGTTACAAGCTGCAGCAATTTCACTTGTTTGTATGTCTTCAGTGAAATTACTAGCTTTCCTTCAAAATTTTCTATCGACTCTGCCTCATAATTATCATTAATCAAACAATAATTAAACAGCAATCTGTCATGCTAAGTACTATATTCTCATCAGTACAGAAACTATGGAAGAGAGATTTTGAAGAGAAGATTGAAAACAAAGAGACATGTCTTTTAAACTGTTAAGCATACAAATTGTATTCTTGAAATGAAATGCATTATAATTAAACAATCCTCTGCTTCATGACCACATGATTGATCAGGGTTGTTGTCGATTGATATACTGACACTAAAAGGAAAAAAAAAATCACTGAATGTTAGCTCAAGCAAGCTTAAAGGAGGAGTTGAAGGAAGAAGAAAAACCTGGAAATGGTTCAGCAAGCACAGAAGAATGAGGATAGCAATCTGGTGTAGAGAGGATACTCTGTTTCAGGGGGGAAAGCTTAGCTTTGTGTTTTTTGAAAGAATGACAGTCTGATTCAGGGAGGATAAATTGGCTGGTTGAATTGGCTTCAGGATTGCAACAGAGCAGAAATAAAGAGTTAGGATTCTGGGATGTTAGCGACTGGTAGCTGCGGCAGGACATTCACTGCTTTGCTTGAGGGAGGATGTTGAAGTAACAGAAGCTGACGAAACTTAACTTTAAACATGAGAAAAGAAGACTAACGGCAACTTGTCATTGTTATGTCCGTTAGTTCAGCACAAAACGGCGACGTTTTTCCAGTCAAGAAAATCTGAATTGAAACAGCTTCTGCAGTTAGAAGAATTAAAAAGTTATGGTGCTTGATGGTCTGGTGTTTTCTCTTCTTCAACGCAGCCAGAAAAAGAAAGAAGAATTTGGTCAATCCGACGGCTGAAATCTGGTTCAATTGTGTTTGTTTTGTAATTAATTGGATGGATTAGATTGATATCACAGAGACTGACAACCTGTATTTGAACCATTATATAAACCCTTGTAAATCAGTTTTAGTTTATTTTAATAAAAATTCTCTTTAAGTTTCCAGAATTCAATGCGTTTTTCTGGTCTTGTTACTTTTCTGTTTGTTTCTCAAGATAATTATAGTTTCATTACAATCTCAACCTATAATTTGATCAATGGGATCCTTTTACTGAATGATTAACCAATTTATATGTTTGATGAAGGTCCATTTGATGTTTTAATCTTGAGTAAAATTGAGAAATCAATAGTAGTCTTATCAAATGCATGGAACATATAGAAATGATCTTCAAATATATTTACAAGTACCTATTCTATTATTAAATTTTTATCAGAATAATATTTTTAATTAATGTTCTAATGACATGTATATATGATGCAAACAAAATGGATATGTGCTACTACTATAATATTTGACCCAAGGTGAAGATACTAAAATCCTCAATAGATTTTCATAAGATTTGACTGGAGGAGTTCAGTGTTTGGGTGGTGAGAAAATGAAGGGAAAGTGGAGGAAATTACAAATGACAGGCCAAAGTCCTCTACACACCCCACTCCTTTTTATAGGCATTCCTACCTTGAAGGGGAAATAACACTTTTATACATGCTACTCTTTGATTTCGGACCCTTTTTTTGGTTAATCTCTTTCCCTTTACCAAGTTTTGGGCCTGCACTCCTTTTATTTGAGCACATTTCTGCAAAGTACAAATTAAAAACATAAGCCCAAATATAACCAAATTTGATTCCTACAAAAAGGTTATGGCTTGATATTGGTGACAACTATCAGGATTAGGAGCAATTGTTGGTGCGAGTTGTGTTATAGAACAAATAAGGTGAACAATGTAATAAAAATTAAAAGCAGAAATGTTTTGATCATTTAAAGTTTTATTTTTATTGCAACTAGACCATGGTATATGTTATTAAATAAATTATTAGAAAGAGCATTGTTATTTCGTGTTCTTCCTCTTTGTTAGACTTTTGATTTTATGTTTTAAAAGAAGTTAAAAGTAGGAATGATATATATATATATATTTTATTTCAACTTTACTATGGTATTATTAGTTGAAGCATTAAACTCGTTATGGACTATAAACTTGAAAAAGCAAGTTCCCCAGTGTTAATAATTAAAGAGTCGGGTTATTGTAACACAACTTTTTGATTTTGACTTCAAATAAGGCAAAAATTATCTACCCTCCATCTGAATCTAATTCAACAGTTTAGAGAAACTTGAATAAAAAAGGTATTATATATTACCAACACTATTATTTCTCTAGTTTAAAAGAAATTCAACTCATGGTCTTTACTGTGTAATACCCCTTTTTATAGTGTTGACTTAATACAGCTTCTCAACCATCAGATTAGATTTGATCCAATGATTAGGAACCATTAAGAGACAAATATAAAAATTCAGCGTTTCATTTAGGCTCTAAAGCTGCACCGTTTTAGTATTCACTTCAACAATTATCAACACTATTATTTCTCTAGTTTAAAAGAAATTGAACTCATGGTCTTTTACTTTCTCTACAACTCAGCCAATAGACTCCACAGAAACTTTAATCTTTTGAAAACAATTGGATTCATGGGTCTTTGAAAATAAAGAGACAAAATTATACCAAGTAACAAAATTTTTTTAGAAGAAACTATTGGGTGTTTGGAAGTGCAAAGTCAAAAGTAAATTAACTCATATCATCTCTATTATTATATGAAGCAGGGATAGATTTATCAAGAGCAGCAGCATCATTAGTCATGTGAGAAGTTGCTCCTGTGTCTGTGTACCACTCAGTATCTTGAGAATCATCAAGGGAGGTGGCAGCAAATGCTTCAATCAAACCATCAGCCTTAGCTTTCTTCAATAGTTTGCCAAGTTTATGACATTTCTTGGCAGTGTGCCGTTCTTTGCCACACCATTGGCAAGTGGTTCCAGAGGTCTTAGTAGATTGTCCTGATGCTGGAAAGAAAGAGGCTGGTTTGAAACGACCAGTAGAAGCACCACGTTGAACAACCATAGCCGATTGAGAAGAAGAATCCCCCGGGATTGACCGAGAAAAAAGCTCATGGCTGAGAGCTTTTGGAACCAGATTGGCAAAAGAGGGAAGCGGCAACTGTGAAAGCATGGAGGTTGAAAAAATTTTAAGATCAGAACCAAGGCCACGTAGAAACCAATGTACCTTATATGTGTCATCAACTGGTTTGCCAATAGCACTAAGCTGATCACATAATGATAGGAAAGAGCGGGCATATTCAGCAACACCACGAGAGCCGCGCTACATTAGCTGGAGTTCATCTTTTAGTTGGAGCTCTCTAGTCTTTGAACTATGAGAAAATGAAACTTCAAGGGCAAGCCAAGCATCGCGAGCTGTAGTGCAATTAACGACTTCAGCCATACATTCCTCAGTGAGAGAGGCATACAGAAGGCTGAGTAAAATGCGATCCTGCGTGTGCCATTTCTTGTAGGCAGGATTAGGAACAAGATCATTTCCAGCATGAACTTGAGCAACAGGTGCAGACAAAGACCCATCCAAATAGCCCATAAGCTCTTGACTTTCAAGCAGGGGAACAAACTGACGACGCCACAAGAGATAATTTGTGGGAGTGAGTTTGATGGTCACCATGTGAACCATTGTATTGAGCAGAAGCAGGGAAGTGTTGGATTCAGCCATGAAAAAAAATTAGCAAAGGGTTGACCTATTGGCTCTGATACCATGTAAAGGAAATGCCTCAGCAAAATATGCTGTGAGGAGATATTCATTTATAGACAGAAGATACAAGATAGCTGTACAACTACAAATATGGAAACAAATATACAAGGAAGTAAAACGCTACAGTTGTGGAGAATCACTGATATCTTGGTCATAATCAGAGGAATCAGATTGTCCTCTAATAATATTATTAGTTGAAGCATTAAACTCGTTATGGACTATAAACTTGCAAAAGCAGGTTCCCCAGTGTTAATAATTAAAGAGTCGGGTTATTGTAACACAACTTTTTGATTTTGACTTCAAATAGGGCAAAAATTATCTACCCTCCATCTGAATCTAATTCAACGGTTTAGAGAAACTTGAATAAAAAAGGTAATATTTATTACCAACACTATTATTTCTCTAGTTTAAAAGAAATTCAACTTATGGTCTTTTACTGTGTAATACCCCTTTTTATAGTGTTGATTTAATGCAGCTTCTCAAGTATCAGATCAGATTTGATCCAATGATTAGGAGCCATTAAGAGATAAATATAAAAGTTCAGCGTTTCATTTAGGCTCTAAAGCTACACCGTTTTAGTCTTCACTTCAACAATTACTAACACTATTATTTCTCTAGTTTAAAAGAAGTTGAACTCATGGTCTTTTACTTTCACTACAACTCAGCCAATAGACTCCACATAAACTTTAATCTTTTGAAAATAATTGAATTCATGGGTCTTTGAAAATAAAGAGACAAAATTATACCCAGTAACAAAATTTTTTTAGAAGAAACTATTGGGTGTTTGGAAGTGCAAAATCAAAAGTAAATTAACTCATTTCATCTCTATTATTATATGAAGCAGGTATGTTAATAACAATATATATCAAGACTCTCAACTCAAAACCAATCAAAGATGACGAATTTTTTTTCTAGGTCAGAGAATTGTTTATGGTTTGTAAGATGGCCAAAGTAAGCTTATATCATCTAAAAATATATTTAAGATTTTTGAATAATTAGGATTAAAATTTACTATAATAGACTATAGGATCATATACAATAAATGAAATTGGAGAAAATAAGCTCAAATAGACCTCACTTGCAGTAATCAATTCAGCATAGTTTTTCATTTTAGGAACATATTTAAGAAGATTGTAACATGTTCCTAAAACGCATAGTTCTAGCCTTGGATTGACGGATTCTATAATAAAATGACACTCAAGTGTATTCCATACATCAAATTAATTAAGTTTATCGCCTTGCTACGTGACTAAACATAGGTTTTGATATTAAAGAGAACAATCGACTACATATTGATTAATTCTCTTCTGCAAAAAAGAGGCTAAGTTGGATTGTGTTAATTACCAAAGTGGACAAGTCTTCACCCTTAATTGTTTTGAGGGAAGGAGGACAAGATCTCTCACCATTAATGAATCCCTCAAGTTGACCGAAAATGAAGGTAATGAATCTGGAAAAATAGAATTGGAGATAATTAAAAAAGTTACAATTTCCGTCATGTGATATTCATGCTCAATGAAATTAAGATGTGATTTATTTTCAGTTAGGACTCCAGGAGTTGAGAGTTTAATATATTAAATAAACAGTAAACATAGAACTGATTATTTAAATATGAGATTAATAATTTGTAGAGTAATAATGTGGTAGTGCAAAATATAAGATATTAGGCTTCGTTTGTTTTGTTTTTGGGAAAACTATTATTAGTATTCCCAAAAAAGTTAAACAGTAAAATGTCATTATTCCTAAAATATTATTCTATATTTTTCAATTTCTTTTAAGCCTCCTAAATTTGTTAATTTAACTAAACACCCCCAAATATTTTTTTTAGAAATTGCAAAAACACTCCGACCACCCTCCAGCGGTGGTAGCCGGCTGTCCATATTTAATGAGTGGGTTGGGAGTGTTTTTGTTAACTTTTAATGTTTTATTATAGGAGTGTTTAGTAAATAAATAAACATAGGCGGTATTTTTATAATTTTCAAATCCTACATCTTAATACCCACCCAATTCAACTTTTTTTAAAAAACTTTTCTCAAAAGTGTAAAAAAGTGAACCAAACGGAGCCTTAATGTCATACTTAATAAAAGATTGTGAAAACCGATAACATAACATGAAATGTGAGACTAGTAACATTATATATAATGTTCATCAGCTATCTAGCATTTAATGTAAAGAATTTATATTCTAATGTATTAGTAATCTCACATTCTATCTTATTAATTTTCATATTAATCAATATTTGTATATGCTCTTTTAAAAGAACTCAAAAAAATAAGAAATAAAATAACTTGGGCTTAGGGATATGGGCCAATTCAATTTCAACCAGGCCTCTAGGCCCATAATGCTTATATTTTCATGATTTAATAAGATTTATTCAACTTCCTTTCTGATTAATTTCAACAAAAATCATCTTTTTAAATTCCTTTTTTAAGTCTGACCAAGAATTTCTTGAGCCACTCGCTGGTTAACAAAATGCTTTAAGCCTTGAGTAATTGCGGCTTGTCTTTTCGTTAATAAGATCTCTGGAACTACAGAACGATTATTTTCAACAAAAGCAAATCGATTTCAGGAAATTTTGCGTTGACGACATCGGTGAAAGGTGGTGATGCAGTTTGTCATTTTATGCAAGAACGAGATTTCCGGCGAAAAATTTGGGGATAATGTTTTTGATATTTGTGGAATTAATCTTGTTATGAAGTCTGTTTACTGTTCGACGACCAGCGTCCCACGTCAAACGCTGATGCTCAACGTTGCCGTTTTGATTGTCTTCCACTTCCTTCGCCTTCTTCACCATAAATGGGGGGAAATAAACCCCTCAAGCACTTGTCTTTCTTTTGCTTCCCTATCATCATCTTCTTCATCTCTCTACGAAACTTGTACGATTGATGCAACGGGACAAAATTAATTAATTAATATCCTTAATTAATTAGAATTAAATAATTATGTTTAGGTGATTAGGAAAGTAATGTGGTAATCGTCAAGAACAAAAAAGCATCAAGATTATTTGGTTTCCTTTAACAAAAGTAGAAGAGAGTACAAGAAAAAGCATCAAGATAAAGTTAACTTCTATGTTGAATCTCCATGAATTTTCTTAGTAAAGTGAAGAAGAACTTAGTAAAGTGCAGAGTTCAACTGTGTGTTCAGTCCAAGTTCTCAGGACGCTTTCTATGTACAGCTGAGTACCTCCTTAATAAGAGCTGAGGTTAAATAGGCAGCAGAATCAGGAACAAATTAAAAGCAGAAATGTCAATTCACTAATACCACTCTCTTAAACACATCACTTGACTGTCTTACTGAACATTCACTCCTCTTCTTCATCTTTTTCCTCTCCTTCTTCTTGATATTCTTCTACATCTTCTTCAGATTCTTCTACTTCTGCTTTTTCTTCTCATGCTTCTTCTTCACCTTCTTTTTAATTAGTGACAACTTCGTTAGTTTCTCAAAAAAATTTCATCCTCCTCTGCATCTCCCTCGTTTACTTACTTCAATCATTCCTTGTTACGGATGCAAGCTGGTAATTCAAGCTGCAACAACTCTATTCTCCAGCAAAGCTGCAGCAACTCAGTTCCCTCAAGTTCATATTCAAAGTATTTGAAAGACTGTTCAACGGCTAGATTAACGGCAAAGTGTTTGTTTTTGAAAATCATCACTCTTCAACGGCTAGATTAACGGCATAAAGTACACATTCTGTTAAGCGGCGTTAACTCTAATCAGTGGAACGGTGTCGTTTCTTAATATAGGTGGTAATGGACAAAATTCAACGATTTCAGATCAAGCTACAGGGTTTCGGCCCTTTCTGCTACTGTTCTTGCTTGAAAAAGACAGATCCTACGGTCTGAAAATTGTTATTCTATGTTTGTTGTGTAAGTGTTGAATGGCCAAGATTTCTTACTTCGGTAAATCACGTGGACTATCAACTCAGATCATTTTGAAACTAGATAAACCTTTTGTAAAAACCAGTTTCGGCAGTTAATGAAAAAACAGAAGTTTAGTTCTCTCTCTCTCTCTCAAAATTTTCTGTTGTTTCTCTGGAGAGTTTTACACGTTCTGGTTTTTCTTTATTCAGTCCTAGGATTTTCACACTCCTTGCCATAACAGCATGATGTACGTCCCACTTAATATCAATTCCTTCTAATTGGAATCAAGTTAAATTAATGTTTCGTTTAAACTGCGAGATTCTTCTAGAATCAGGAAGAAAAACAGGGAAAAATTGAAGAGGAGGAAAATATTTTCATTGATTGATTAATTGAATAATAGAATAACGCGTGCGACTTCTTTTATAATTTATATAGCCGTAGATACAAAACGCTGCGTTTCTACAGAACTTTGATTTCTAATTTAACCCAGATTAAGTTATACCATTTCGTTTAATCCAGGCTACTATCAAATATTGCATTTTAACCCAGACTGTTCCTAAGCTTGTATAAGGGGGCGTTTGGTTCAAGAATGTTAGATTACTAGGAATGTTGGATTACTGGAAAAATAGATTATCTTGGAAGATTACTGAGAATCTTTAGGAAAATGTGTTTGGTTACTTGGTGGATATGTTATATTAATATGTTTGGTTATGGGGAATAAATTGGTGGGTATGTTACTTAAATTACTAAATTGTCCCCGTTTTAAATACTAATGTAATATTATTTTTATTATTAATTTTTGAATAATTCTTTGAACCCCCAATGTTTCAAATTTAGCTAAAACACCCCCGCTCATATAAAACTTTAATTTATGATGAAATCACCCCCACCTCCTGCCGCAACCGCGAACCATCACCGGATGTCTCCGAAAGTCCATGTGGGTACCTCACCCTGACCAAGAGGCTCCGCTATGGCCGTTTCTAGCCATATTGATGGCCGAAAACGGCCATATCAGGCCATATCTGGCCAGATCTATTCTGGCCATTTCCGGCTAGATCGATGGAACTGGCGGTTAACGGCCACGGACATGGCCGTTAACGGCCAGATCTGGCCCAGACCTGGCCGCTAATGGCCAGGGATCTAGCCGTTAACGGCCAGTTCCATCAATCTAGCCTATTATGGCCGTTTTCGGCCATCAATATGGTCGAAAACGGTCATATCAAAACCTCTCGGAGCCTCCCACGAAATTTCGTTCCTTTTGGGGACTCAAGATTTTTCTGGCGGTCCGCGTGGTGGTTGGCCGCTGTCGACAGTGGTGGCTAGGTGGCAGTGGCGGTGGTAATTTACTTACTGAGCATTTTTATGCTCACCCCGTTATTTTTCTATGTTTTGTAGGAAATAGGTGAGAAGCGGTCGAATGGACGTCGAAAAGCGGAGAGGAATAGCACTACTGTCCACCGTTGTCAAAGCTTTGTATATACTATTTTGTATACGTAAAGATTTATATGTTAAGAAAAAAGAAAACTTTGGGCCCATCTACTTTTCTTTTAATAAGTATGTATCTTTTCATAGTATATTTTTTCTAAGTATACTAGTAGAAAGAAGCTATTACACTTTGATAGGTTATAACAGTCACAACAAATTGTATAATTAAAGAATGCAAACCCCATTACCGAAGCTAAAGATAGTAGATTTCTTTAACAACTTGAAAAGAGAGGAAGGAAACAACAAGTATAAATGAATTTCGTCTAGAACAAATAACAATCAATCACATAACACATAACCAAAGTCAATAAAGATTCAGAAAAATTGATTGAAGATGGCTTACAACAAAAATTCTTACTGTGTGCTAGTTTTTTGCATAATTGTTGCCATCCTCGTTGTGAGTAATGAGGTCACTCCGGCGAAAGTAGCAGAAATCGGAGGCCTTGCAGACTGTGAAAAACAGTGTACAGCAAGTCGCCCAAAGGGATTTGATTGCCAATCGTGGTGCATAACTCAATGTGCATACGACAATGGTAAGGCTTTCGTTTCTTTACAGTTCCCATATGTTCATCCACTAAATATATTGTTCTTCTTACTGTTATATATAGATATATAATAATTATTATTGTTCTTCCTACTGTTATCAACGAAACATAGGGGACTGTGGAGATAGACGTGCAAGATAGAGAAACAAAAGCATGGTATGTGTGCGCCAAAAAACGTGAAGACTAAGAGCAATTAATACGAAGAGGAAGATGATGATCATCGTAATGATGAAGGAAGAAGATATTAAATATATGGTTAAGAGTTCTTGGTATACTGTCTCCTATAGTAACTTTTTAGCTACAAATAATGTAATTGATATAATTATGTAGGACCCTTATGAGCTTTCTAATATTTCTTAATAAAATCATAAACTTATTTATTATCTTATTTTATTTATATTTGAAGATATATATATAAAAAAAAAAAAAATACCCCTTAAATCTGAAAACAAACTTATACTTAAAATAGTTTTACAATTATCTACTATTTTTATGGATGTTTCGTTATTATATCAATGTTAAGAAAAAAGAAAGCCATAACTGTTCTGAATATCAAATATTACTTCTGGACTATATTATGAGAATTGAATGATCAAAGGTCTAAGAAGGCTTGGCACCTCTGCATAAGGATTTCCTTTTCCAATATAGGCAACATTTTGAACTCTGCAAAGGAAAAAATGGCACCAAGCTTGAAATGGAAACATTTTAGACTTACAGCTAAGCAGCATTTACTTTATTGTTGTCCTGCATTACAGCTAGAGCCTGGACAAAGTTGTTTTTTCGCTTGTTACCAAGTTTTGTTTCAGGCTTCTCAAGATAATATTCCTGCAAAGTTGATTTATTGAACACATTTCCATATAGGCAACATTTTGAGCTGAATTAGAAATGGTCCTACAGGTTTCTCTTAAATTGAAAAAACCATTTGTTAATTGAGAAGTATCACTCATTGCCCCCGGTAAATATCATTAACTACCCTTTATATTTTGCTTAAGCTCCCCTCGATGTAGAGGTTGTGGATAATTCTCCAATTATAAGGCATTTGTGTAATTACACTAAAAGTGAGAGGACCAATTAATGAAATGAAGATTTGCATAATCTTTATCTAAGACTTTTCAAAAACCTTATATCATTATTTAAGATGTAGGACTAAATTACAAAGTGGTCCTTATCATGTTCCATCAGAGAGACAAAGTGGAAGATGATAACTATTCTTAAACATTTATTAGAAATATCAATACCATAAATTGTTTGCAATATCAAAATATGAATGTATAAAGCATAGTTTTGAGATGTATTTTACTATGTAAATATTTAAAAAAATTTATGTCTTATGACTAAAGATTATTGCGGAATAAACTATGGAAAAATATCAAAAACCACCCTTGGGGTTTCAATATTATTAGGCAAGGAGTGATTTTTGCAATCTCCATCAAACAATACCTTCAACATTTCGATTGCATTCAGCAAGCAAGATACGATTGATTCGATATAGAATCATTAGATTGGCCTGAATTAGGATAGGACTGGATTATAATGGTATTGTGTTCAATTATATATAAGATCGAATAAGAATGTTTATATGAAAAAATTAATTAATAATATAAATATAGTTCGATATTTATTTTTAAATTATAATTGTTTCTTAGGACCCCTACTCGAATATATACATGGAAAATAATTCCATTAAAACATGCTTTGATTAATATTAGAATATCAATGTATAATGCTAAATTTTGAGACATTTTGATATTTAAATATAAGAGAATATGTTTTATATAATTTTTAAAATTAATCGAGTGTTGACACAAATGGAAAAGAATGTTAGATTGCTTATGATTTAAATTTATTTATTTCAAAAAAATATCAAATAACTCTTTATAAAATCATCCAAAAAACCTCTTATAAGAAAACTATTATTTTCCAAATGAAATAGATGATTATAATACTAAGTAATCTCACATGGGAAAAACAAAGAAAACAAAAATGTCATATTATTATTGCCTGTATTTGTTTTAATATTCTAACACTATCCTATCCTACTATCATATCCAATCCAATGAAATAATTACTTTTCTATTCAACTAAAAATCCAATCTTATTCTATTCAACTCAAAATATTTGACAATTACTTTTCTCAATAAAAGTTTATAAATTAACAAAAACACTCCCACCCACCCAACTATTGCTGACAATTGGCCACTATAGCTAGCCGGTGGTTGAAAGTCGTTGGAATGATGCATGATTGGCTGGATCTGGCTAATCATGCACCGATCTTGCCGTTTCATGAATTTGGCTAGAAACGGCTAGATCTATGACCAAAGATTTTGCCCAATCTGGCCATTGAAGATGGCTGTATTTTATTTTATATAAAATAATCTAGTTCTAAGTTTTCTTTCCTAATGTAAAGGTTTTATATTGATTTTATTTTCTAGTTATTTGCCCTTAGATAGCGGAAGTAAGAAGCATTAGAATAAAGGGTTTGATATACAACGTTGGTCATGAAGTTTAGATTTTGCTATTTCCTTGATGCAATATTCATGAAGTTTAGACATTGTCGTAACTTCTTGGCCAATTCATTAACATAAATCCTCGAGAGGATCTTCAAGAATGATGTTTGATCTCTTGAGCTCGCCGTCCCAAGTTTTGGTGGTCAAATGAACATTGGAGATTTTGTTGAGTGGCTCCAGAGTATAAATGGTGGACATGGCAAGAACAAAGTCTCCTTAACGGTCAAGGGTGAGACTCAAGGGGAATAGAGTGGAGACTCTTCAACAAGATCTTGTAGGCATTGAAATTGCTGATACGAAAACAAGGTACAACGAAATATACAAACCTCTTATGTAAAGTTTTGACTCAATGTGCTGCATAATACTTCATTATGCTCAAAATATCTGATACTGGGCAAACCTTAAGATATAGGATACCAAAGTTTAATCTAATAGTTAAAAGGGTAAAATGGTCATTTTAAAGATGAAAATTTCAAAATAACCATTCACTTCTCTAATTCACCCCACCGGCGATTTCAGGCCATTCTTGCCTATTTCCGACACAATCAACCCCTCTTGAGACCACCATTATAATCCCCTCAATCCCCACATCAAAACCCCTAACCTCCCTTCCTGATTGAACCCCCTAATCATCGGCTATCACTTTTAGTGTCAATCAGCATTTCATCCAAATTTCGGTAAGTACTAACACCGAAAACCACCCTCAAGACCACCAATAGCATCGTCGGCTTCCCCCCATCAAAACCCCCAACATCGCCAACTGCAATTGCCCGTCGATAGTAGCCGCCTCTCCCTTAGGTTTTTGCATTTTTTCGCCCTTTCCTTTCCAATAAATTTCGGCACCTCGCTTATGTGCAATCAGGTGGAAAAGTTAGGGGTTTTCGTGAGGAGGATAACGGAATGTTGATGGTGGTGTCGGGAAGGTCCAATGGTGCAGGATTCTTGGCTTGGTTGGGATCCTCTAGGGCTTATTTGAGAGAAATTTTAGATATAGGGGTTATTTTGAGAACAAAACAACGGTGTTAATTTAAGGATGAGAATCTGCAATTTATGAAACTAGAGATGGGAACTGGCAGATTTGCCAAACCTTTTTGGGAAAATGTCGTTTACTCTATAAATATTAATAATCAAATCAATAAGTGAAAATTTGTTAATTTGGTCAAATTGAAAGTGACCCAAAACCTAGGGTGATGTCAAACACATTATTTTAAACCAAAATTTTATTTTATTTGCTTTTTTGTTTGATTTGGTTTTCTTATTTAATTAGAATTCCACATCATGAAGTTGAAAGAAATTAATTATACTAAATATTATAATCCTTGGGTAGCTTTCAAACAGCCAACATGAGTTGGCTTTTTAAATATAAAAATTAATAAATAATTCAAAAACGAGAGCTCCGACTACAGTTGAATTATTTTTGTCACTTGCAAATGCTATGGAGACGTTTTCTCACTTAGAAGAACCCTATAGACTTAATTTCGAGATTGAATTATTATTATTTGATAATTAATATTATTTAAAGAACTGTCAGGAAAATTGACCCCAAAACAAATAACACTAGATGACGAACACCCATTCCCACTATTTTGATCTTTCTCTTTGGGAAAATTAATCAATATATAATATACTCATCCAGGTGAATGCATGTAGTTACATAGAAAGTTCATTGCTCTTTCATTCTTCCTCATTTCAGAGTTTCAAATTTTGATAATGCTAAACCATGTGCAGATACTTGCCTACTCAATTAGCTCAATGTTTCATTTCTTAATTATGCTGGAAAAAAAATTGAATAATGATCCTGAACGAAGTATACAACGAAGAGAACATGGATTAATATGCTATATATTTTCTTTTAATTTTCACTTTCAAGACTTGTACGGAAGCCGATGATATATGCTTTGATCTACAACAACACGGATGATGAAGATGAATTGCCATAAATTCAAACTTTAATTCTGCTACAAACTTTAAACTTGATTTAAGCATTTCGGGATTTGTGCTAGTCTAAAGGGTTTTACCCATACTACTCTTTGATTTTGTAGTCTTTTTTTGTTAATCTCTTTCCCTTTACCAAGTTTTGGGCTGCACTACTTTATTTGAGCCCATTCCTGCAAAATACAAATAAAAAAGATAAGCCCTCATATAACCAAATTTGGTTCCTACACAATGCTGGTGGCTTGATAACGGTGACAACTATCATGACATTTGGAACAATTGTTGGTGCGAGTTTTATAATAGAACAAATAACGTGAAGAATGTAATAAGAAAAACACTTCTAAGTGTTAATATATTGTCTTATATGATCTTAATGTTTAAATATAGAGTTGTTACAATGCATAAAAAACCACATCACATAGAATAAAAGTTTTAAGATTTTGCATTTTTGCTCTAGTGTAGTAGAAAAATTAGATTATAACTACAATTCCCCTTCGTGGGATTTGTGTGGCTTACAAAAACAGTTTTTTTTATTTTCTAATGGAGTGAGATCAATGTGAATCATCAATTGGACCTTAGTGGACCTACACCCTAGGGGGCCAATGCAAGTAACTCATATAAATGTTTAGAAATGTAAGGATCTTCTAGGTCAGTCGATATGCAATAATACTCGGGAACACTTGATTCATTATAATTGTTCTTTGATTTCAATGCTCCTTTAGACTTTTAATGAAATTATCTTTAAAAAAAATTAAAAGCAAAAATGATTTGATCATAAAAAGTTTTATTTTTGTTGCAATTAGGTCATGGTATATATTATTAAATGAACTATTAGAAAGTGCATTGTTCTTTCATTTTCTTCCTCTTTTTGACATGACAATGCGCTCGTAAATGAGCTTGTAGTGATATGAATACATGTTGTGCAACCCTAATCTCGATAGCCGAGGAAGCTTTATCAGAAAAAAAGAAAAAAAAAAAAAACACATTAAGAAAGGGGGATTTTTTTGTTTGGAGGAGCGATATATATATTACTTTTGTCAAGTTGGTAGTTGTTGTAAAACAACTCCATCCTTGAATTAACCAATACTGGATGGGATGGGGATCCTTGTGAAGACCTTATCTCCTAATAGTAAAAAACAAAAAAAAATTATTTATTTTATTTTAATATTTTATCATTTTGAAAGTGTATTTTATTTAATATTAAAAACTAATAATTAATTTTGCATTGAATTATCCAACTCAAGGATATAATTGATAGTGTAATTATAGAAAACGTTTATGATAATTAATTTTTAACTAAATGTATAATATTAGAATGACAAAAAATTTAATCATAATTCAATAATTGTTTTTAATTTAATATTAGAATGATGATTGCTATTGTATTGAAACTCTTAATTTTTTATTGATTGATTGATTTTGTACACTTAAAGACGGCAAGGATGTACCTTTTTATTTTATTGATTGATTTTGTAAACTTAAGATGTGAAGATTACAGCGAGAATATTTTGTGACTTTTATTACTCATTTGTGTTCACATGTTTTGCCTAAATGTATGTATTTAATAATAAGAAGCTTTCTGCTTTATTATATTCTCTTAAACTTCTTGTAATCCTATAGTAATATCAGTTTCGCTTTCTCAATTTGGAATGCTTTTATAAGCGTAGACGAGGATGTAGTAATTTGCAGAAATTTGGCACAGCAGAAGAAGATGCTTATTAAAGGGATTTGACCATTAATAGTTATCTTTTCTTTCCTATGTACGATAGATGACAGAATCTCTATAGTGGAAAAGTAAAACCATAGCATTTATATTTGTTTTTAAAACAATCATCACTTGGAATAATTCATATCTTGTCAATATTTTGTTTTACTTGGTAGTTGGTATAACTCATTAAATGCTTAGAATTTATCTATTGTAAATCATTTTTTTGGTTATATACAGCTTCCTTGGACTTCTCTTTACACATACTTTGAATGTAATTCCATATTATTGTAAGAATGGGTTTCCTTTTCTTTCGGAAGCTTGTTCTATAATATCAACAGCAGCTCTGTTAAAGATCTTACAGGAAGAGGTTGATACGGATTTTCATTTGCTTCTATCTTTTCAAGCACTTGTCCAGAGAGTTAAACTTCTCATTTTTATTATTTGTCCTTCTTTATAAAACATTTTTAGGAATTGAAGATCTAAAATCTGGGAATATTGTGACTTTGTTACCTCCAAAAGCTACATTTTTGGATGATCCCCATCGAGTTCTTAGAGCTATTCGTTTTGGTGCTTTCTGAAATTTTCGAGATAAATTTTAGTTACGTGCTGTAATGTCTCACTTGGTGGTCACCATTGACCCTTTTTTCCCCTTCCAGTGCATCTTTAACTAAATTAGTTGATGCTTTTATAGGCACACACAGATATGCTCATCAAGAAGTAGCAAAAAATTGTTACAAACTACAAATTTCATTCAAATTTCTGGCTACACTAAGGTCAAATTGGACTATTTGTAATGTAAATATTGAGCAGCTATTCCTGCAATTCAGTAGTTGTTAATTCTGTAGTTGTTTCTTACCAAAATATTGACTTGGCATCAGTCGCTGGAATAACTAAATTTAGTAAATATAAAAGATATTGTTTTAGTTATTGCTTTTCTGATGACTAATTCTGTGGTAGCATGGCGAGACTGTTGCAAATGGTGAACATTGAGTGAATGCCTAACATAATTTAACCTTAGCATCTTATCATACTGCATAAGATCCCACTTAGATGCTGCTTGGAATCTTACTCAATTAACCGGGTGTTCTAACTTCACTGTCACTGCTATTTTCCATTTTATATTTTTGTTACTTTCATTTTGTTAGCAGTTGATGCTGATCATGGTCTTAGTTCATTTTGTTTAATTTTATTAGGTTTTTATCTACATATTCTTATTGTTAAACAATCCAAAGAAATAATAAAAAGAGGAGGTTAGGGTTTCATTGATACTGCACAATTCAATTGAATACAAAAAGTATGATTTAACCTAAATACAAAGATATATATAAGCTAAACAAAGGAAATAATGAAAAGACATATCTACCCTTAATAAACAATAAAACAAAATAACTCATATTTCTTAACACTTATCATATGTGAATGTAGGATGAGCAAAGAAGTCTTTTGTCAAGTTAAGAGTTCAGCAAAAACTACTCCAAAACTATAAACTATCATTTTTTTCAGTAATCTAATTTGATTGAAAATACTCTTGGATGTACACATATCCAAATGTTTCATGTACTTAAATTGTCAAATGAGTTTGGTCCATTCTAGCAAATTTTGTAAGTCCCAAAGTTTGTGCTATACGCTGGACTTATATAGTATTCTACTGTTAATGTCTGTTAAGTCCATGTCATCATTCTGTTAGTGTGTTAAGGGCATTGTTAGTATTCGTTCTGTTGTCTTCAGTCTCTTCGCTTGAGTTTATAAACGACTCTGCACTCTGTTATTTGGAGAATTTTCTTAACGATTCTCGACATCCAAACAAGAATGTTCACCAGAATAGATGAAGCTTACAATACTTTCAATTGAATTTCAAAGTCTTCAGGTTGTGCTTTTGTTCAGGTTCCTTCCTTCTCTTCAATTACTCCTTCTACTCTGCCGCGTATAACAATTAGGCTTTCACAAAAGAATAATGCTTACTGGAAATCACAAGTAATTTCACCGGTTTGTGCATTTGATTTGGAATATAACTAACTGGATCTAGAGATTTACCACCTGAATTTGTTGCTGTTGTTGATGAAAACTCTAAGCCTAGAATTCAATTACATCCAGCTTTTGCTGCTTGGAGTCGAATGGACCAGTTAATTGTGAATTGTCTAAAATGTCTCAGTCAATGTTGCGACATGTAGTTAAAGAGTACGTCGGCTTGTGAAATTTGGACTGTTTTGGACAAACTGAGTATCACACAGGCTCGTTCTCAAGTGATGCGTCTCAGACATTTGCTTCAAACCACAGCCAAAGGTTCTCTAAGTGTCCATGAATATGTTCAGAAAATGAAAGATGCCGCTGATATGCTCTCAGCAGTTGGCACAGATATCTCAGATTCAAAACTCATACTAAAGTGGCTTAGGTCCTGAATTTGATGCAGTGGTTGTGAATTTGACATCCTTAGCTTCACGAAATAAGTTGTTTACATTAAAAGAAGCTTTGTTTGAACTACAGGCTTATGAAAATAGACTTGCTCATCAAATTCCTTCACATTCTAGTGATGTTCCTGGTAGCTCAGTACTGTATGGTACTACCAAAAAAGAAAAATGTTAATGCTACTGGTTCAGTATCTTTTACTCCTCAGTATCAGTCTCCACCATCATTTTAGAATTGTCAATACTTTGTTCGAGGTGGTACAGGTCAAGGAAGAACACCAGATGGTTGCAGTAGGCCAATTTGCCAACTCTGTGGTAATGTGGTGCTACCACAGGTTTGATATCAGTTTTTCAAGGATCTGTTTCGAGTCCAAATTCACACTCCAATGCTTCCAACTCTCAAATGGTTCAGTGATTGCATTACCACCACCATCTTTTCAGCCGCAAACAGCACCATCTCAAGCTTATATAGATTCACTAGCTACTGTCGATGATAGATGCTGGTATCTTGATAGCAGAGCTTCTGAACATATTACCTCGCAAATGAGTCATCTTTCAGTTCGTTCTGATTACAAGGGTGCTGAGCAGCTCTCAGTAGGTAACGGTCAACTTTTATCCATTCTACATATTGGCTTAGCTTATTTGAGTTGTTCTTCTAATCAATATTTGACTTTAAAGAGAGTATTTCATGTGCCTGAAATTACAAAAAATTTAATTAGTATTTCTCAGCTCTTAGCTGATAATCCTGTGTATATTTAGTTTACTGATCAACATTATCTTATAAAGGACAAGAACACAAAGACTCTCCTTCTTCAAGGAATTATTAGGGGAGGATTCTTTTGCTTAGTTCAAACTGACTGCTGCCAGCCCACTGCCACTCATTTCTCTTCGGTTCCACATAATATTAGCATTCCCATGGTAAATTTGGTGTATTTTATTAATGCTATGAAGCATAATAATATTGCCATTGTACGGCTGTTGCTCCTGAGCATTTAATTTCTGATAATTTCTAACAACATTGAGTGCTCAGTCTCAGAGATTAGTACTTGTATTGTATCTTAGAGAGCTATTACTTGTAATCTTTATGAGAAAATTAATAAAAAAATTGATTTGTAGCATCAGAGGCTTGGGCATCCACATGCTTCTGTGTTGAATACTTTTATCTTTAAACTATTTTCTCACGGATTATCTTCACTGATTTCTTCTTGATCTTTTTGCTTATCCTGTTGCTTTGGTAAACAACATCAACAACCTTTTCCTGTCTTTTTTATTAAGGTTTCTACCTCTCTTTGAGTTGATACACTCCAATGTATGGGGGCCTTCACCTATTACATCCACAGAAGTTAAAGTTCATGGTGTGTTAATTTGTACTTAAAAAGTTCTCCTGATTTTTCTATATAGTCTTATAAGTCCTTTTGAATTTGTTTGAAACCTGAGATAATTACCCAAAATGAGATTTTGATATATGGATTCCTCAAAATTCACTTTAATTTTTGAATCATACAAAAATTGATTTTAATTTGATATTTTGATTTAAACTGATTAGCTCTAGTTTTGTTAGAAATTTGAAATATCTATTCAATGTGGATTTTATTCTTTAGGGTTTATTTGTAAGTGCCCTGTCTCATTTCTGTGTATGAATTATGATTTGTACTTTGGTAACTCATTCACTAATTCTACCGGTAGAAATCAGGGATTTTATTTGAAGATTAAGCTTGATAAACAGCTGATATATTTAATAAGTCCCTGTCTACTTCAAGGTTTGAATTACTTAGAAACAAGCTGCAAGTTACTGCTGCTGCAACTGGTACAGCTGAATCTTCTCCTCAGTCAACTAAAGACAACCAGAATTGATGAATTGATGTATCTTTACAGCTTACTAGTGTACTCAAGTCACTTCTGATAGTCTGCTGCTCATATTTGAGGTCAGTTACTACTACTATCTGCTGTAGTAAAGTGTTCAGTTGATGCTTGTGTAATTTTCAGTTAAGTGGCTCATATTTGAGGTTAGTCACTAGTGCTATCTACTGTAGTAAGTGTTCGGTTGCTACTTCTGTAATATTCAGTATTGGTGAAATTAAGGTTGCTGTCTGCTTGTGTAATATTCAGTTTGGGAGAAGTCAGATTGCTATCTGCTGGTTTTGGTCAGATTGCTATCTGAAAATCAGACTACTATCTGTTGTCAGAAGTGCTCAGATACTGCTTGTACAATGTTCAATTGCTAACAGCTTGTTTGCTCTCAGTTTGATCACATTAATGATAATCAGTTGATGCTTGTGTAATATTCGGTTTGGTAAAAGTCAGATTGCTATCTTGTGTTTTTTGGGTCAAAGTCAGTTTAGTGGACCATAGCT
Organism: Pistacia atlantica; assembly: GCA_026229545.1. Lineage (NCBI taxonomy): Eukaryota > Viridiplantae > Streptophyta > Magnoliopsida > Sapindales > Anacardiaceae > Pistacia > Pistacia atlantica. Next base: position 29,810,064 of record CM047909.1, read on the forward strand.
TATGTCTGTGATCAGTTTGCATACTGAAAGAAGTGATTCATTTTAGCCTAGATTCCAAGAACTTTTACTCAGTCTGAGAGAAGATATTGATAAATGAAGATGCACAATGCTACACTGTTCTGTTTGCAGGACAATGATGGTAAAAGTGCAACAAATCCCAGTTTAGTTTGAGGGAAGATATTGGCAAGAAAAAATGTAATAATCTTTCCAGGTTTAGTTTGAGGGAAGATGTTAAGCATTGTTAGGAGTTCGTTTAAGGTTCTGTTAGTTTGTTAAAGCAATGGTTACTGCCGTTAGGTGTTAGTTACTGTTCAGCTTAAAACAGCCTATAAAAGGTCACTGTAGCTTGTACTTGGTATCAGAAATACAACAGATTTTTTTTCAGAAAACTCTTCTTCTTCGTCATTTTCCTCTGCTTTTGCTCCTAACCTTACAAAAAGAAATACTGAGTGGATTCAAATGAAGTGTAAACTAGTATAAATAGTAATTCGCCATGATTGTCAGAGAATACCTAATTACTAGGATAAAAAAAACAAACAAAAAAACTTCACATTTCACAATGAGATCAACTTACAACAATATACTTCACAATCCCATAAAACTAAATCTACAAGCAGTTGAGACTTGCAACCCAAAACTCTTAGAAATTAATCACGCTTTGCCGATCTGGAGGAGCAACACATTGCCACAAGGAACGGTACGCTGGAATATCTGCTGCTTCAAAACCCCAAGGGCAGCAAGATTGCATCCGTATTCCTGGTCATTTTAAATATGCGTTAATGATATATGGGAGTAAGAAGTTCAGAGAAACAGATCATACTAACGGTTCCAAAAATCAAGCTTTACCTGAATATCAAGAAACAATTGCATTCAAATCTTGTCAGTGTCGGATACATTATGGTCTGATGAGCTCAGCAGCCAATTCATGATAGCAACCAGTTATCTTAGTTGCAGCACCAAGCAGTAATTCCTTCTTAGTCTCCTTTGACAAATATGTCATGGCTCGCTCTCCATCTAATAAAGTCTGCAAGTAGTAGATAGTTTAATAAAAAATTGATGACGCGGAGCACATGTCCTGGGTGCTTGTGTTCTTATAAACAAAAATTGTTAGCCTTTTAGGCAACATATTAATGTACGTCCATTAGCATTAATTTTTTAAAAACCTTAGAAATCAGACACTAATTTACAAAAATTATCAGTACATAAAAAATAACCAGAAATATGATCCATCTCTTCATTATTGATATTATTTCTGAATGCATATTTTATTCGAATTTGGTGGAAGAGCCCATGTCATCACACATGTATTACATTTTCTAGGATACACCTAATAGACTGTGGTAGTCAAATTAGACATAGATTTCTCAAGCCACATTTCATGTCCATAACAGTATATCAGAACAATGATATGCACAAGTCATCCAAACATGACTTGCATCAAAATTCAAAGAATTACAACAGCAGATGACAAGAAAATATAATGTTCTCAAGTGTAGCTATAACCTAAAGAAAAGACTGCATACCTTCAGGGGGCGCAATACACCAGTGACCAGACACATAAGGGGAATGCCTGACAGGAAGTGGTTTATTAGTCATCCTGTAAGTTGCAGTTATTCCCTTAAGCTGTCTTAAGTCCTACAATTTTTGACAAAAATGCTGTCTCAATCACCCAGCACATCATCAAATATAACATAGTAATATCATGTTTAACTGAGATTAAAAGGAATATATAGAACCCTGCAACTCTTAAATCATTGCATAATCAATATTTAAAACAGTCCTAGAAAAAACATAGAGCTTACTTCCACAGCCTTCTCAACAAGTCCCTCTATTATCGTGTTGATAACTAAAGGTAATGTAGTACTCAATGATTTTCCACCATCTAAAATGCTCTGTTTTACTAGAACAAGAATTTCAGTGGAGCATGAAGACAGAAGCCGAAGAACATGAACCAGGTAGTCACCGGAGACCTCTGTGGCCAGACAAGTTATGTCATGAATAACCTGCACGTCAGAGAACCTACATAAATATGCTAGTTAACCATGATAACTTTCATGACTCTGACATGGATGAGTTTAAATCTAGTGAACACTACAGGAGCATAAATAAGGTCAAATTGGACTCCAAAACAGAAGTAAATAAATAAATAGAAGGTATATTACTAGAGATGAACTTCAGTGCTATCCGTAAAGGTTCAGATGTCAAATATAAGCAGATCGCTCAGTAAAATGATACATGTCGGAGAAAGAGATACAGTTGAATAAAGGCATAAGTCATACATAAATAAAATCATCCGGAGCAGCTGAAATAGCCCATTCACATCCAGGATTGGAGCCTGCACTACCAGACTTCCGAGGAGCCAGTCCAGATGACAACCAATTTGAGTATCTGTCAGAAATTCATCGATAAGCAGTCAAATGATGATATAAATAAGCAGAAACAGACTAGTATTTTTCAGTCCAAACTGACCTTGAAAGAAGCTGCAATGACAGAGAAAGAAATTTGTTGGAGCAAGAAAGGAGAAAAACATCTTCTCTCCAGCAGGATCTCAAGCTCTCTAAAAGTGTAACACTTAGTTTTAATGTGAACTGATCCAAGACTTTCCTTGATCAGAATGTGAATTCTGAACAGGAGCAAGACTTGCTCCTGTAAGAGCAGAATCTAAAGCCCCAGCAATTTCCCGAAACCTGAAGGAATAGAAGTTACAAGTCAACCATAATTGAATACTGAGTGGATTCAAATGAGCGATAAGCCACGCACTAGACCAAGGCTTATAACATACTATCCATAAAAAACCATTGAAGTAGGAAATTTTACTCTAGCGAGTCAGCGTGGAATTAGTACAATGATGATAATAGGCTACATAACTAAATCTTTTATGCAAACAACAATATGTGATTTGGCATCTCATTGACCTTAATTATTGTGATGCTGTGTTTCCACAGCATTAGAAATAAGATTATGGTCGGTAAGTTTACTTAGAGTGAGAGAACTGAAGAAAAACTACAACATGATGACATGGAAGCAAAACTTACTGAACGTGAACATTCAAGCTTGCTGTCGTAAATGGATATTTGGCTATCATGAACCACCAAAAGATGTGTTTGATCATTATGAAACTGGACTTTAGTTTCTCCGACAAAAGGGGATTGACGGCCAGCTGGTGCTTGTATGAACCTTGATTTCAGCTTCTCCAATTTATCGGTACTCCACATACATAGCTGCATCAAATTAATTGAATCTAAATAAATTATTAAGTAGCGGAAATCAAAAACCCAGAGATAACAAAGAAGAAAAAGCTTCAACTTGATTTTTGGGACCCTGATTGAAATTCAATAGCATTTAGAAGTGACTGGGGGAAGCCATGTTTGAAACTTGTAGTAAATTAGAGTATTTCCTCATTTGTAAGATTGACTATTCTTTTCAGTGTAGTAAGTGATTAGCTACGGTGGAAGTAGAATATTTTCCATTCTTGTTTTCACTTGTAAGTCCTATATAACTTCTTTTTTCCCTACCCACAACTTGTTTTGAATTAAGATTGCTAAGGGATTTGAACTCAAATTACTTGGCTCACTTAGCATGATATCATGTATTCATGTTGAGTAACCACTTGATCCAAAAACCATATCAAAAGCTTCAGCTTATAGCCAAGAGCCCAATAATGTATTTAAGCTATGACACTACCCAAATAACCAGATTCATGTTCAAAAAAAAATCTAAAAGAGCATTTCCTTGGAAAGATCTTCACATTAGAGATCCCCTCAAAACAATTCGATTCTTCGACTTCACCTATTCAAACGACAGCTTATATTTGGGCACTTCTCAACACCTATTGCTGAGAAGGTACCATCCAAGAAGACTATATTTACATAGTAATTCAACTATGTTTTGAAATTTTACCGAAGAAAAGGCTCATGTATGCAGGCATTGGTTACCCTAAATGGCTTAAGATCAATCTCAAATTGTAACTTCGATTTCATATAAAGTAATTTGCTCCCTGGTTAAGCAAAAGTTCATAGAGCAAACCCTTAATGGTCCAAATGTTCTAGGTTTCTTACTCTTGATAGAAAAAATTATAGCATCCCAATTAAACATTATTAAGAACAACTAATAGCCATAAACATTAACATATTAAATTTTATATTAGTCAAACACTAACCTGAGCATCAGCCCCTGAAGACACCAATGCATTTAAAGTTTGGGAAAATGCAAGCCCTGTGATTTGATTTTGGTGAACCTTAAGTTTGGTTTTGCGATTTGATTTTGGTGACCCTTAAGTTTGGTTTTGACCTGCCAACAACATCCAACATTAGTTATGCTTCCTCATTATATGTCACGCAATTAGCTTTAGATAATCAAGAGAGCTATTGATTAGATTATTAAAATAGCTATACTTAAGTTTTTTCTATTGTGATGGACTCAGGTTCGCCTTTTTGTACTTTTGTTGCATCTTTGTTTGTTCAGGAAGATGATGTTTTTAATTTAAAAAAAAAAAATGATTTCAATAGTCCTTATGGAATTATACTAACCATCAATTCCTTAAAACAAGAAGGTAACAATAAGACTTTCCCTCTAATGAACTCTGCTAAGAAGCATAAATCGGACTGAATGGTATAGGTAATGATTCAACCAAACCAGAATCAAATTTACATTAATAATCTCCATCATAATCAACTATAAATTAACACTGGCTATAAATGGAGCAAAAGTCAGGTGAACATATCCTTTGACCAGGTATACATAAAACTAGCTTCAGAAATTAAGTAAAGAAAACGACAGATCAAGTGAGAACCTTCACCTCATCAACTCTGATATTGTATATCTGAATGGTAGAATCCTCCATCCCAATGGCAATAATATTATTATCTTGAGGATGGAATGCCAAATAGGTAGCTGCCGGAGGTGGAGGCATAAACATCATCATGACCTAAGACATAGTAAGCAATCTTATTCAGTCATGTGGAATCTCAAAATATTGCAAAAGCATTATCTCAAGCAAATATTGTTGAACATGTATGAAATACAGACTTCAAATTTGGAGAGGTGTAATAACTTACCTTGAATGTCATCATGTTGAATAAGGAAACTTTTCCACTAGAGGCAGACATAACGTAAGAATCATTTTTGGATAAAGTGATGCATACAGCAGACCTCTTCAACTGGTTTATTATCATTTATGTCATTGATCATAAGTGTTCCACTGGGAGGTTGCCACACTGGAGCGCTACGTATGCAGTAGCCTGACGAGTTTGCAACTGACATTAAAAAGGTCAAAATATAAAAACAAAAGAAATTTACAAATGGAAAGTAATAAACCTTCCCCGAGGGATTCCTTTCACTACGTTGCTATTTCAAAAGCTTGTGAACAGCGCTGGCGGAAAGGGCCAATAGAGCTAGACCAGAGTTGGTGTATCCCAGGCCTAAATGGAGGGGAAATTACCAAATATTTCACATCATTTATGCCTAATGTTTTATTTGGCTATTTATACATTGATTGGTATTAAGCTTTTGATGAACTTGATATTGTTTCTTCTTCTGTGTCTATTTGTAAGAAGTCATGTAGTTTAAATTTATTTCGCCAGTCCTCTCCTACTTTGTTAATCCATGAAACAAGCACTACCATGCAGAGAGGGTGTATTACGCCCTAACTTCACAACTGAGGTGGCATTACCATGTGAATTGGCAGTCCACATACCATCATCCTCAGAGGCATGTCAGGATATTCAAAAAAAGAAAGGAAAAAATCAAAAGAAAGGTTAGCACATCAGATGAGCAGGTTTAAACTAGCATTCCAGCATTTGACTTAACATTCCACAGTTCCTGGCATTATGCATCCAATTCTTTAGAATATATGGTTGGTATATTAACGAAAGATATAGTTCATATGATTGACATAGCTTTATAATAGTAAAATATCTCATATATGAGCACAGGCACACAAAAGGCAGTAAATAACCACAAAGAAAATATCCAGCACCATAGAAGCAGAGGGGTTTCTTCCTAACTGAAATAAAATGCAAATACTTGGATTCTTTACCACCTACCATGCTTGGTGCTATAGAATCAGGTGCGCATAGAGCTTTCATTTGTGTGCCAATCCCCAGAACCCCCTCCCAAAGGCTAATGTCACCAACATTTGTCCCCACTACAGTCCAAAGAACAGAAATTTCAATCAATAATAAATAATCTCTGGAAAAAGTTTTATAAATTTTTCAGTGACCAGTCATTAAACAGTGGTTTTTTTCTAATTTTATACCAAGAATAATATCTTGCTGCTGTGGATGGAAGTCCATGCTCATGACATTAGAACCTTGATTAAGGGTTCGCACAACAGCTTTAGTAAGGTTATCTCGAGAATATACATTGGGAGTATGTGCTACACCAGCAAAAGACACCTAGAAAACCAAAAGATAATAAGAGGTGAGAAAGGAACAAGAGAATTGTTACAACCAGCTGATATAAAAGCCATTTAGAAATTTAAAGTAGCTATCAAGCTTGAAAAAACAAAAGATTTATGTCACTCATCCAGACATCATCAGATTGGCCAGTGCAGATACGCTTCATCAAATGCTGAAAATACTCTGATTGACAATCCATCCCATTCATACCTGTCGGCGTCCTTGGATGTTTCAAGAATGCAGCTGTAGACATCCCAATATAAATAAATAATAAAAGACTAGAGTAATTCAACCTAACATATTAAGCCTAAAGAGGGAGAAAAACAATGCAAACTACACAATTACAAACGTCCTTACCTGCACTAGAAGACTGCACAAGACCGGAGGGGCCTGCTGCCACAGCAGGGTGAGGTAAGGAAGGACTATTGTTTGACATCCAACCAGCAATAGCACCTGGAGATGGGGGAACAACACTCTGAAATGGCTGCACAGTAAGAATCATTACAATTATTATTTGAGTATGCACCAATGTTTTATATGGCAGATGGATGCAAAATACTCACACCATGAGCACCAATAGGCGAAATGCACTAGCCTTAGGCATTGGTCCCACAAGCTGGGCTGTTTGTAGGAGAAGGACTAGCTCCATTAGCCGTAGGGTTGCAAGAATGATCAGTGAAGAGTGTTTTAATATCAGGGTTTGGACAAGGATTCTTGCAATGTTGATGCTGCCAATTTAAACTGAAATTTTTTTTAAAGAAGTGAGTTCTAGAAAATAAGTCTATCAAGAGGAGGTAATATCATCTGCAAGTGTAAATGATATCAATCACCTTACAAATATAAGAGCAAAAGCGCAAACCCAAAGTAGAAATCAACTAATATATAATATACCAATACAAATAAATATTTGTAAAATGCATTCTGTAGGTTTTGCTTTTACCAAAAAACTTGTTGCTGCACACTGACACAGGAAAATTAACTGATATGAAAAGATTCAAGAATAACCTTGGGTTTATTAATGTCCTCAGTTGTGAACTGTTGAAGACTAGGAATGTAAGCCTGTCACAAGACAGGGGGTTTGCTTCAATTAACTTATTAAGTTCTACAAGCATAATATTACAAACCGATTTTGTGTCTCCATACTTGGAAAGCTGTTCATTTTGCTGGATCACGAAGTGCCAGCAGAAAAAATCAACCAAAAATTTTCATGGCATACCATACCAATTAAAAAGAATGGTGGAGTAGTCACCTAAATCAACTAAAGTTATCAAGTGTAAGAAGCTGGGTAAATCTCCTTGAAATGTTCTTAATTGAAGGATGCAAAAACCTTAAGGTCCTAGTCAAGAATCTCAATAGCCTTTGCTCGATCCTTCCTGATAACATGAAGGAAAAAAATGGAACATTATTATGCATATATGGGCTAAAACTCTACATATGAAAACAAAACTACTTCCTTCTTAATGAATGGCAATACCATTAATTTTTAATATGTCCTGATGATCACTTCAATGGGTTTAGTATATTGGCATAATGAATCAGAAGTCTATTACTTTCCCTTTAGATATACTCTTCAAACCAGAGAGCTAATAAATTGGCTTTGGGTAAACAATTCCTAGGGCTGCAGAGTAAACAAAATCTTACAAAAGGCTTCATGAACATTCATCGTCTTCATATTAAAATACCAAGAATAAACCAGTATAGGAAAGGTCATTGAAAGATTAGCTTCATCATTTCATGTGCCCAAAGGAAAAAAAATTCAGCACAATACCAGGTTATGGGAGGTGGTGACATCATCTGAGGCCAAGATCTAGCTTGAAAATGTGTGGCCATGCCGCACGGCTGAGGCGAAAATCCGACCAAACCGCGCAGCTCAAGCAAAGACTCGGCTGGACCTTGAGTAGCCAAGCCGTTGACCCGTTTGCCGCCCCCAAATAAGGCCTTCGTAGCCGGTTTTACACCAACTTTAGAATTAAATAAATTAATAAATATTAAGAAAATATTTTTAATAATCCTTTATTTTTTTTCTCCTTACAATTACCATGTAATTAGTCCAATTACCTTATCGGGCCACCTGTAACCCTTGAATCAGAATAAAAAAAGTTAACCTGAGGGTTGAAATTGATACCTATTATTAATGTTGATTTGTAAAATATGATAGTTAGAAATAAGAACATGACACATGGAATTAGCCCAGCAACTAGAACAAATTGACTTTTTGATGAGCCTTATGCTAGGATAAGCCTACTTTTGCATAACACTAGATTAAAGCTTCCAATGCTGGAAGGAAATATGTGAATCTTATTCTAACGCAAAATTTGCATTACAATACTTATACACAAACTAACTTTAAAAAAACAGTTTATTGTAATTAACGCTAAAAACATAATATTATTATAAAATAAATATTTAAACTAATTAATTGAATACATGTACCTCTTTTTTGTGTACTTGTTGAATGGTTCTATTAAGCTCATTCCCTGCAATCTCTATTTCCATTATTGTGTACCAATCACCACAGTGAAGCCAATATGCAGAGCTCTTATAATTGACTTTGTATAACTTTGGTATACTTAAAATTCCTTGAGAGAAAGACTTCATATTGGGACAATCTCCTATATTTAACTTTTCCAAAGATGGGAAATTGAAAGAGTAATTTCCGGAACAAAAGCATGTAAGATCTTTTAAACCTAGAAGTGACAACTCCTTCAAATTATCAAAAACAATTTCAGTACTCGTTGTTGCATCTCCTTCTCCATCATTTTTAACTATTTCAATCAACATTTCACAATTCTCTACGCTCATTGCTCTCAATTGCATCAAGTTTCTAGCTGTTGAAGGTGTTATTAACTTCATCAAGTTTCTACATCCACGTACACATAGAACTTCAAGATTTGGAAGATTTGGAAAGAATAGCTCTTTGTATTGAAAACAATAATATAGTTCAAACTTTTTCAGATTTTCAAATCTTTGAAGGAGTCCAAGTGGAATATTATGATATGAGATCTTAAGAGCTTTAGAGTGACTCTGCCATATAATCTTTGTCATGCTATTCTTTATTTCAAATATCTCCAAATCATGGTTGATCTACAAATCCATCATAAAACAAAATCCAGTTAGCTTTTTAATTATATACTTAAAATAAAAGTTTAGTTATTGGTTCAAAAGTCATAGGCCAAACCCAATCAAATTTTGACAAACCAACTACAATCTATTTTAAAACTAGTAAATTATATTTTATTAATATTTAAAATTTACAATCAATATTAAAAATTGCATTCAAAAACTATTTTTGTAAACTGCAGATTCAACATACATTTTTTTTTTTTTTTTGTTTACATTATTTTGGAAAATAGAAAATAGAAACATGCTTTTCAAATGAATTTTATTTTTATTTAAATGATTTAGATTATTCTTCAAAGGGCTACCATGAATCAAATTTGTGAGCAAATGTTTCATTTATGTGATTTTACCAATTACACCCCTTGAAACCAAAAAGCTACTCAGCCGCCACTAACTTGGAAAACTACAGTATACACCTCCTCCTATTGTCTATTAAATTATTTGAATTTAAGCTACAATCTAATGGAAACGACTACAGATACAAATCATAGCCACAAATCACATGGCTGTGGCGCAACCTTAGATTGTAGACATGATTGATGGCTATGACTTCAATCCCATATTGCAAACTGCGATCTAATGGTTGTAGGCACCACTACAACCATTTTCAATTATTTTATTTTTTTACATTTTCTTAATTATTTTAAGAATAATTTATAATGTTATTTTATTTTTTTAAACAGTTATAGAAATTAAATTAATATGAATTTCTTAAAAAGTTTTTTTTTTTTTTTCCAAATTTCTATTATTTGAATTTTCAAATTTAGTATTTAATGGTTACAACTTTAAAAATATAATTTCAGATTTTGTAAATAGTTTTTTCTTTATATTTTCTAATTTTATCTTCTATTTTAGTAATATTCTTGTTTAATCTTTCTTTTTGGTATGAAATGTCAATTTTATCCTTTTTGACTATAAGTTGGACTTTGGACATTTACTTATTCATTTATTAAGGCTTCTAATGCAATTAATTAAAAAATGTGGCCTATAACATTATCAAATACATGTGATAATTGAAAAGAAATCGGTACATAATTTATTGATAGTTACCCTAATATAATTTGATTCAAAATTTAATTTATTTATTACTCTTGGCCACCACCAAATCATTTTAAAATAATTTTGAATTTATGATCCTGTTTAGGAGGCTTTCAAGTTGCAAACTTTTTGTAAATAATTTCTTCAATAATAAAATGAATCACTTGATAAACAAATTTCTAGTAAAAATAAAATTTCACTGTTGATTTCTAGAATTATATTGGATGATTTATTTATTTTAAATCTACTACGTAAATGAGTTTAAATGATAAGGTCCTAAAGCAAAATTGTTCAAATTAAATAACCATTAATTTTTCTAAATTTTTTTCCAAGGAAAAATAGAGATGTTAAGAATTCTATAATTAAAGTTTTTGAAATAAATGTAATATATATGAAGTAAGTTAATTTTCTTTTTCAATAAAGAATGAAATAAAAGATTCATACCTTATCGTCCAAGAAGAGAGATTTTGGCTCGGAAATATGAAGTTCACCCTCCCTACCATCTTCTTGGAAGCTCATATGTTTTGAAGTGAACTTCTTACAGTTTCTCACCACCAATTCTTTTAACATTGGCCATTTAGAAGTATGTATTCCAAGATAGAAAGTTGCAAGTTCTGGTAGATTTTGAAGCTTCAATAAAGTTATATTCGGAAAGACAAAATTGACAACTGCATTTGCTTCCTCCTCTTTTGCAACAATCTCCTCTAAAACTTTACAATCCCTAATTATTAGTTGTTGGAGTTGGTGGAGGCTTTTGGCTATGGAAGATGGAAATGCATATTTTATGTTTCCACAGTTCCACAAGAATAAGTGTGTCAAATTTTGATAGAAGGAAGTTGGATGTTGGTTGTAGGAAATCTTTGTAGAATTGATATCTTTGAATGTCCATAACTTCAATTCAAGGGAAATGTCCTACAGTAAAAGTTAATAGTTGTTTCAATATAAAGTAATTAAAAATAATAATTATTGTTTATGATATTTTAGAAAAATGTGTCTTTTTGTAACTTTTAATAATTTCTGAAAGGCCTAGGCCCAAAGTAAACAAATACTAATATAATAATGTCATCCCTGAACCTACAATTGTTTATTCAACTAAGGTCAATACTTAAAATTGTCTTCTTGTCTTCTTAGTGTTATGCACTTGTATGGATAAACTAACAAAACTCGTTTCATCCTACTATTACTTGCAGTCTTGTAGCTAAAATATAATATTATTAAAATATATAAAAAAATGCAAAAATAAGTAAATATTTAAACTAATTACTTTTAAACATACCTGTTTCTTGTATTCTCCTTGTCTTGTTTTATTAAGATCATTCCCCTCATTCTCTACTTCCTTTATTTTCTCCCAATTCTTGTTAGTCTCATTGAAGCTCTCATAACTGACTTTGTGTAACTTTGGTGTGCTTAAGATTCCCTTAGAGAAAGTCTTCATATTGGGGCATTCTCCTATAGTTAACTCTTCCAAAGATGGGAAATTGAAAGAGTAATTCCCGGAGCAAAAACATATGAGAGTTTCTAACATTCTAAATAACAACTTCTTCAAATTTTCAAAAACAAATTCAGTACTCATTGTTGCATCTCCCTCATTTTCTACTATTTCTGTCACCATTTCACATTCCGCTACTCTCAATTCTCTCAATTGCACCAAGCTTCTAGCTGTTGAAGGTCTCATTAACGTTATCAACTTTCTGCAATGACTTACATCCAGAACTTGAAGATGCTGGAAAAAAGCTAAGGATGGTCCTAGAGTGATCTGCAAATGTTTCTCATCCTTTCCACATGAGAACATTTCTTTGTATCCACAAGAATATAATTGAAGATTTTCCAGATTTTCAAATCTCTGGAGGAGCCCAAGTGGAATATTTGCTGACTTATCATATATGATGTTAAGAGTTTTAAATTTACTCTGCCATGTAATATGTCTCAACTTATTCTCTAAACACAAATCCTCCAAATTAGAGTTGATCTACAAATCCATTGAAACAAAAATCTAATTAGCTTTTTAATCATTATTCGAATAATATAAAAATCTGGGGCTTCTGATCAGTACCCACTTTCATTATAAATAAAGATTCATGGATCTTCAAACAGTAACGAATTAGATGACTGGTGAGGGAAAAGAATATGAAAAAGTGTTAAATCTCTTTTTGAAGGAAAATCTTAAAAAGTTAATTAAATTTGATAGTGTCACACTCACAATCACAGTCACAATGACCCCCATGGTTTTTGTAAATCTCCTTGACATTATATCATATTTAAGATCTGCTTCTTCTCTTACGTTTGTTGGATTCTTTTAGTTTGACATTATATGACATTATATCATATTATACCATTTTGTTCCCTCCATACTCAATCACCTTCCACTATTCTTCTTGTTTCTTCATTACTGCTTCTGTTACGCTTTCTAAGTTTTTCTTTATATTTTAAATATAGAACTAACTATGAAAGACACTACTGTCCTATGAAAACTAAACATGTTTTAAAAACTTTAGATTTTTCGTGTTTGACCTATGCAAGTACAAAGTTACCTTTAGATTTTTCACAAACTTACTAATTTACCTTGTAAAAATTATATTATTATTATTATTATGATGTACAATTTTAAAATATAATTTTAAGTTTAAATTATTATTTAAAATAATATACAATTAAAAAAAACTACTATTTAAAAAAGCTTAAATTTAAAATATTTGAAAAAAGAAATTTTAGATCGCAAACTACTATATAGTAGCCATAGCTACAATCTGGTGGAAACGACTAAAGATGCAAATTATAGCCACAAATGGCATGGCTGTGACGCAACCTTAGATTGCAGACATGATTATGACTATGACTTCAACCCCAAATTGCAAACCTTGGTCTGGTGGCACCACTACAACCACCATTTAATTTTTTTTTTTTTTAACATTTTCTTAATTATTTTAAGAGTAATTTATAATTTTATTTTATTTTTTAAATAGTTATAGAAATTAAATTAATATAAATTTCTTTAAAAATTTTTTTTTTCCTAAATTTCTATTATTTGAATTTTCAAATTACATTATATTTTTATTTTAAATTTAAAATCAATATTAAAATTACATTGAAAAACTATTTTTGACATTTATCCTAATACAATTTGTTTCAAATTTGTCCGCTACCAGATCATGTTAGTTTGGTTGGGTTTCAAGTTGCAAATGTTTTTTATAATGTTTCCAATAGTAAGAATATTCACTTAGACATATTTCTAGTCATAATAAAATGACTGTTTTATGAAACTATAAGAAAAAAGACACAAGTTTCTAATGGTTTTAAAAAATGGATAAAATGTTACCAAAGATGGCTAGATATAACATTTCGTACAAGTAAAAATAGTGTTGATATGTGTATATTTTTTTATAATTTTATATCTCTTTAAAATATTTTTAGTTGATAAGTAAATTTTCATTTAAATACTAATAATTCAAAAAATTTATTAGTTTTACAATAATTAAAAAAATACAAAAAAAAAAAAAAAAAAAAGAAGAAGAAGAAGAAGAGAAAACGAAAAAAACAAAGTAAATTACGCACCGGCAATTAATAATTAATGATGATGATAAAATATTAAAGTTGGGTTCCCAATTAATAAATTATTGTATAAGAAATTAATAATTAAAGAAAATTATCTTATATACAGTTGAGATGTTTTGAAATTGAATTCCAAACAACACTTTTAATAATTAACGTAATTTTCAGTGAAAAAAATATATTTATGACAACAAATTTGCCACTCAAACACAATATTTTAATATATCTCTTAAGAAAATTTTAAAATAGTTTTGAAACATCATACTGTAGGTTTAATATTATAAATACGATAATACAATGAATTGCATTATAATATTTTAGAAATTAATTTTTTGTAAATATGGAAACATTGAAATTGGTTTAAATTAACCGAGAAGGTTAAAGGGTAATTATAATTCTTTAATTTATTAGTCAAATTAATTTCATAAAAGACACTAACATCCTATGAAAACTAAACATGTGTTAAAACCTTATTTTATTTTTTTGGCGTGTATAGAAAAAAGATGTCCATTTTTAATATTTTAAAACTTGTTTCTTTGTTCTTATAGTTTCACGGAAGGTTGTCCTCCAATTGATATAACCCAATATAAAATTATATTGATGATTTCCAGTAAACATTTGATGGTTTCTAGAATTATTTTTCTAAATTTTTGTTATTAAAAAAAAAAAAAAAAAGAGACATTAAGAATCACATTATTAGGTTCTAATTTATATAAAATATTGAAGACTTTTTCTTTTCTTTTCAATCAAGAAGTAACAAAGAGACTCGTACCTTATTGTCCAACCAGAGGGATTTTGGCTCTGAAATATGGAGTGAATTTTCATGGAAGCTTGGATACTTTGAAGTGAATTTTTCACAATTCGTCACCACCAACCTTTTTAACATCGGCAATTCACAAGTATCTATTCCATGACAAAAAACTGTAAGTTTTGGTAAATTTTGAAGCTTCAAAAAGGTTAATTGCGAAAAGGCAAAATTGACAACTTCTTTTGTTCCTTCTTCTGCAACAATCTCCTCTAAAACCTCACAACGACTTATCTCAAGGTATTGTAGAGCTTGGAAGCTTTTGGCTATGCAAAATGGAAACACATATTTTATGTTTCCACAATCCTTCAAGGTCAAGTGTGTCAAGGAAGACATGCATGTTTGAGATTGGCTGTCCCAAATCTTTCTAGAAAAATTATCTTCTAGTTGCAAGGCCATCAAATTGGAGAAAACAACCTGAAGTCAAAGATAATTGATGTTTCAATATTTACTCATGAAAAAATTAAAATTAAAATAATAATAATTGATTATTATTGATTTATAGTTGACATGCCATTAGTATTAACAACGTGTCTTTTGTCTCTCTAATAATTTTCATTATGAAATCAAGCATGAATTTATGATATCAATTTGAAAGAAATTACAAAGCATAATTCTTGAAGAGAAGTACTTAGTAATGAAATTTAACAGAAAATTTAAATCACTAGAAAAGAATGCAAAAAGAGAAGAACATATAATTCAATATCACAACTATGTGTTACCAAATGAGAATAAACATAAGAAAAAAAAAAATAATAGATAATAGACAAGTGCAAGAGGTTAACATAATCAAACCTTTTCATTAAAAAGTGGCGTGAGATTGTTATCATCATCCGAAAATATGGCCAACCGTAAGAATTCAACATTCTTGAAAATTTGCAATTCTTCTAAAGAGATGGTAGAATCATATTTAAATTCCAACATTCTTGAAAATTCGTAAGAGTTCAACCATTCATTGTCCATTATGTTATATCGGAATGACCAATCTCCTATTGATATTTGGTACCTTTTAAGCTCTTTGGACAAGAAGTCTTTAGGCAACATCTCTTTATCTTTAATATCTATTTCTAAACTGGTCAGTTGAGACAAGTGCTTCAACTCCTTGAGTACTTCAACCTTCCACTGAATACAACATCCCTTTATATACAATTCTTCTAGCTGGGATAGTTTTGATATCACATTCGGCACAATAAATTTTAATTGCCCACAATTGCTTAAATCCAATAACCTTAGCTGAGTCAATTGACCCATTTCTGTAGGCAACTCCTTAATATTAGAACCTTGCAAACTAAGGACTTTTAGTTTCCTTAGCTTTCCAATGATAGCGACATCTTCAATTTTGCTATAATCTAAGCAAAATGTTTGAAGGTTTGTCAAAAAATCAAGTGAAAATGGCAATGACAATCGCTGCATATCACTTAAATTTAAGACTTTGAGCTTTGGCATCACCTTGAAAAAGTCCTCAGGGATTTCAAACGAAGAGATTGATGAATTGATCATATAGAAAAATTCAAGATTTGGACAATCCAAATCTTCGGGCCAAAGCTTACTAATAATGCTACTATCATTTAAGGAGATTCTTGTGCATTTTCTGAGCTTGTCTTTATCCTTCCATTCCTTCTCAATGTCATTTTTTGTTGTAAAAACGTGGTGGTCTATATATGCAATCGTTATGGCAACCGCACGAACAGAATCATGCATAGAGAATTGTTTGCTTCTTGAACCTTCAAGTAACAAACACGAATCTTTGAGTTCACGAACTACTTTTTCTAGTCTATTTCGAGCTCCTTCCATTGTGAGGTTATTTCCTTCAATTACATCCACATTCACGACATGTTTGAACAAGTCTGAAATGGATGTATCATTATTCATTAGACTAGAAATCAAAAAAGTTTTCTTCAATTCGTCATTTTTTAAATAGTTGTAACTCAAGGCAAGCTTCTGGTATTCCTTTTCTAGTAATCCCTCGAACTTTGTTGGTGAAGGTTCTCTCAATTCTCTCAAGGCAACTTCCCAATCAAATGGACGACTCTTGCTCCTTAATGCTTTTGCTATAGCACAAATGACAATAGGCAAACCACCACATTCCTTGCATACATCTTTCGGCAAAGAATTCAATCCACGTGTTTGAATTACATCACCTGCATAGGAAGCTAGGATTATATTTATCTTATTGGACTTTTTATAAGTAAAACCATCAACTTTTCTGTTTTTTAAATATCTAAGTAAATTAATGTCTTATAATATTCCTCATTGTTATTTTTCTTTCCACTGTTTATCTCTGAAGTTATAGAAATACATTTGTCTTACTCTCACCAAGAGGATTAAGGCTTTTGAAACAGGTTTTTTTTATAGAAAAGAAAAAAAAAACCTGAAGAGAAATGAGAAAAGATATTGGGGCAAGAATATTAGCAAGCGGGGTGACAAAAAACAGAGAAAATGTAAAATGAAACTGCCAAGTCAATTCTCATTATTGTGAATATAGGCTGAAACTAACGGCATCGAAGCAGTATAACAGTTCCTTTTAGTGACAGACAGAAATAGAGAATAATAAAACTAATATATATATATATATATATATATTAAGAATTTATTTAAAGAAGGGTTCTTAGCCTCATGAATCTATTTTAATTTTCATCTTCTTCATCTTAAAAGGAAGTGCATGTTTCTTTAAGGAAAACAAATCTATTTTCAAAAAGAAATTCAAAATAGACAGATTGAAGATGTTGAAGCAGAAAATTAAGAAGATGCAAGGTGTAACAAATTTTGCTGAAGTATCGGTAAAATCATATCGCCGGGCTATATCAACTTAATTTTTTTTACTTAAAACGATAAACAAATTTTCAATCTTTTATTTGATTGAATCTAATGATTGTGAATAGGTGGTTATAAGTAGTTATTTTGCTTACCAATTCATCACCTTTTAAAAGGTTGGATTATGATTTATGAATGGTTACTAATTAGTATTTTAAATTAAGTTAAAAATTTAAGTTATTGTAGTCTAATGGCCCTGTTGAGACTACGGTTAATTGAGATGCAATTCTGGTGTGCAAGCTTTTGCAGCAAATTCTTACTGCTTAGCTTGAGGGAGGATGTTGAGACTATGGTTAATTGATGGCAGAGTTACTTGAGATGGGCAGAGACTATGGCTAATGTGAGTTACTTGAGTGATTAATGTTTCTTTGCAAAAGCTACAGTACTTCACTTAAGCTACGGTACTTCAATCGAAGTTTTATAAAATCCGGAAAATTGATCAACGGTTGAGAAGCTACCATTTTGTGTTTCTTTGCAAAATTTGTAAGAGTCACACGGATTGCCAGCGTGGATTCTTACTTGTATTAAAAAGTTTCAAGAACCATTTGCAAGCTAAGTTGGAAATTTAACAAAAGAAATCAGTTCTGGAGGTATCCAAAGTTTCCCTCAAAGTTTTTGTTTGTTTCCTTAGATATTTTTTCTGCATTTTCTGTTTGTTTCTCTAGAAAGTTTTGCAACTTCTGCTTCTCTTTTCATTCGATCCTAGAACCTTTATAGGCCCTAACCGTTTTGTAAAAATTTGGAGGCTAGTTAGGTTGGTAACAGGTAACTGGCAACTGATATCAATCGAGTAATGAGTAATCGAGTTTAAAATGTTACTTGTTTGAACCTTTAGTCTAAACGTTACTTAAGAGTCTAAGTTTTCTATTTATTCACATGAAACCATAACAAAGATTTTGTAGAAGGGCCAAGACTATAGTACGAGTAAAAAGAAATTACGAAAATCAATAAAATTATAATATATGAAGAAAAGTGAAAATTCTATAACTTAAATTACCTGCTGCCATCTTCTGGAATAGGCTCCAAGCTTCTTCTTCATTTAAAGTACCCATCGGGAAATTATTGATAGAACCCATCCGATCCAACACATCACGGTCTCTTGTTGTGAGCAGTAGTTTACATCCACCACGATCATCTTTGGAAGGAATTCCCACAGTCGCTAAATCAAGTTCTTTCCAGATATTATCTAGAATCAAAAGAATCTTCACAGGCCTCATATCCTTCTCATCCTTCTTACCCTTGTCACCCTTCTCATCCTGCTCATCGTTCTTATTCATCTTCACAGGCCTCATATCCGTCTTATCCTTCTCATCCTCCTTACCCTTCCCATCCTTCTTATCCTTCTTACTCATCGTCAATCTTGCATATAACTTGCCTGCCTTAACTGCTACATCCCTCTCCTTATCCAATTCGAGACCCAATTTTTGAGCAATTTTTAATTGAATGGTCTCTATATTTGGAGTTTCTGTTACTTCTATCAAAACCACCTCATCAAAGAGTTGTTCTTCCATGGCTTTCCTACCAACTCCCTGCACAAGCGTGGTCTTGCCGAGACCTCCCATCCCATAAACACCGATCATGTAGATACTCTCATCGTTCAATGCATCCCGAACATCCTTCTCAGTGGAAGTTCTTGATTTCAAAGCCACATAATCGTTGGTAGATGTAAGCCAGATCTCTGGTGGATTAGTAGGATAGGAAACTTCATTGAATTCCTTACCTAGGAGTTGACTGATATCATTCTCCTTTAACTTTAATGCTTTCTTGCTATGCTTGTAGCGGGTGATCCAGTTGGGGCACAATCCCTTGAAACATCGCGGGTTGTTTTCTTTTGCTTGAATCAACTTCTCTGCTTCATCAATTATGGAATCCACATCCTTCTGCCACTTCTCCACGGTCTCTTCAATCTTTTCCAGCTTTCTTCCAGCAGCATCAACCTTACGCTGAACTTTGTCTTTTGCAAGCTTCATCCCCTCAACATCTTTTTGGAGATTGCTAAAGTTGGTGTTGTATTTGTACAAGTACATAAATTGACGCCCCATCGGAGAAGCCAAGCACTTGACAACCTCCACAACAGCACTTAAGATAGTTTCCACCATTTTCAACACTTTTTAAAAAAAAAAAAAAAAAAAATGAAAAAACAAAGAAAGAAAGTAAAAGATATTAAACAGACTTAAAAACAGGACAAGTAGGGTGCAAACTTTCAAATTTGAAAAACACACACACAAAAAAAAAAAAAAAAAAGGTAAGAAAAGTTCAGAAATAACAGCAAGACAACAATGATGCAAACTCAAACAAAGGAAGAGGAGTGAGGACAAACACTGAAAATAATGAAATAATTTTTTTTTTTTTAAATAAGGAAAAGGGGAAAAAATAGAAGAAAATAAAACAGAAAAAGTAACAGGGCAACTGCAAACTGAAGAAAATAAAGATCTTTTTGTTCTTTTTCCTAAACGAAAAATAAGAAAATGGGAAAGGATTCTTTTTTTTTTTTTTTAAACAATAAATAAGAAATAAAGGAACGGGAGAGGAGTGAAAAATCAAGCGATCTGGTTTCAGAGTAACAGGATTTTTAGTGGTCTCTGAAGGGGTGAGAGAGGTTTCAGAGTTGAAGTATTTTTGAGTGGTTAAGTGAAAGTGGAGAGGAAAGGGATGAAGAGATTGCTTTAAAAATCAGAACAAAAATAAGGATGATGACAATCAAACAATAACCAAAACAAAGCATACGCCTAAATAAGGATGATAGGCTCCTTTTGATATTCCGAAGTTAAACAGTAAAATCTTATTATTCTCATAATATTATTTTATAATTTTTAATTTCTTTTAAATTTTTTAAATTTATTAATTTAATTAAACACTCTCAAATATTTTTTTTTAAAATTACAAAAACACTCCAACCACCCTTCGACAGTGATAGCCGATTGTTCGTATATAATGAGTGGATTAAAGGTGTTTTTATTAACTCTTAATATTTTATTATAGGGGTGTTTAGTAAATAAACAAACATAAGAAATATTTTTGTTAATTTTCAAATCCTACATCGTAATATCCGCCTAATTTAACTTTTTTAAAAACCATCAAAATAATGAACCAAACAGAGTGATGCATATTTTTTTATTCTTTATTATTTTATTATTCGATTCCTTACCTTAATTTTTTTTTTTTTTTTTGGGTATCTTTACTCTACTGCGAATAATTTAATGGCAAATATATTCCAATTATGTGAGCATCAATAAAAAATAAAGTTAAAGACTTAAAGTATAAAGATGAAGGATCCAGAAAAAGAATAATGAAAAAAGCACTAGCTTTCCAGCTGGAGGCTGGAGCAGAGTGGCCTCCTTATGGAAGTAAGCCTTATGATGTAAGATCCTTACAAAACAAATCAAATATTATGAGGGATTGTTTGGTTAGTAAGATTTTAATAATCTTTTAAAAATTATTGTTGATTATATAAGTAATAATCTGAATACTTTTATTTTCTTAAGTATTTTAAAATTATTTGATAATTTTAATTTTTTTATAATTTTATTCTTAATTATTAAAATATTTAGACAATAATGCTCCTTTTTTTTTTTAACAAAGCCGAATGATATGTATCCACCCATAGTTTGCTATAAAGACAATGTGGTACCTAAACCTCAATTACCTACCTTCCGTCCAACGTTGTTAGTAAAGTTAGTTAAAAAAAGGATAATATGATAATTTTATATCCAACAAAAAAATATATCATTTTGCCCAATTTCTCTCTTTAATATTAATTTTATAAAAATAATTCTTCTCAATTTTAATTATTTTATTTTTATAATTAATTTTAATTAAAATCTTTTCTTCATCTTCTTCATCTCTCGCCTGAACCACAGGACAACCAGCAGCAAAAATGACCAAAGCCCCAAAAAACCTCACTCAAATCACCAAAAGATTCAATGCAAAAAATCCCAAAGAATCACTCTCAAACACTCAAAAGAACCAAAACACGCAAGGCACAGAAGGTTTGGGGCAAAACCTCAAACAAGTGGTGTGCCAAAACTTGGAAAATCGATCATCAATGCCAAAACCGATCAGCAATCACCAAAAATCAAACAAAAACACAAAAAAAACTCCCAATTAATCTCCAACCATCAATTTCCTATTAAAAACTCCGAAAAACACCAATCAATCCCAATTCAACAAACAACAAAAACCCTAGGAATTCAATGGGCGGTGAAATGTGAGCAAACGACTACGGGGAAAATGGGGGTTTTGGAGAGGGCACACCGAAAAGACGATTGGCGGGGAGAGGAAAGGTTTTCGGTGACGGGGCTTCTGGAAAATGGGTGGGGAAGTGCGACAGCTTTGCAAAAGACCCCATTTTTTTGCCCTTTTATGAGAGAGATGAAGAAGATAAAGACGGGAAGAGAGAGAGAGGAGAGAGGCTTTCGATCTAGCCATATTTCGGTGTCGGGTTCTTGCCTAGTGACTGGAGGAAAAAGAGGGAGAATGAAGGGAAGAAAGAGAAGGGAGATAGTCAGAGAAAGGGGAGAAGAAGACGAAGGATAAGAGATTTGGTCAGATTTTTTTAATATACTAATGCAATTGTTTTAACCTTTTTTTTTATGCACAAACCTTAAAACACAAAAAATCAAAATTATATCGATAATACCATTTTAATTAAAAGATTTATTAACTGATTTGGAGGGAAAGTAAGTATTTATCATTTCAAAACCTTTTCGATGCCAATTTATCCTTAAAGCAAACTCTGGTAGGTGTAAATCGTTCCTTATAATATTTCAGTTTTCCCAGTCGTAGTCAGCCTTCATACACATCATGTGAAATCCCGAGGCACACTCCAGTAGTTAATGAGATCCTTAAACTTTAATGATAAAGAAGTATGCATGTTCTCAACAATACCTAAGATAAACACTACTTACATACCCTAAAGGGTTTCACTACCAGTTCACATCAAAGAACCAAACCCAGCAAGTTTATAGATGAGTCCCTGCCTGAACACCTCTCCTCTGCTGGACTCATAACTCACTAAAAATCCAGCAAAAACAACACTTTTATAAGTTCAAATTTTCATCACACACAAGCACACAAGTTTTTACGTTCATAGGTATCATTTCTAATGGAGTCAAATAAACAATCAAAACAAATCAAATAATCATCAAATGTATATACTTATACATGCTTAAAATTCTACAGTTAATAATTTCAGTAATACCACCAGCTACATTATCTAATTATTAGAACTTATAATATATATTCAAAAGCGATCTGGTTTGAGAGTAAAAGTATTTTTGGTGGGTATCTGAAGCGGTGAGTGAGAACTGAGAAGTATTTTTGAGTGGTTTCTAAAAGATTGAGAGAGAAGAAAACTAAAGATGAAGAGATGGATGGTAGAAGAAATCAGAAATACAGTCAACATCAATCAATTGATTTTAACTTTATTGTCAATAATTGATGCCGAAGGAGACACCCACCACGTGAAGGCATTTTAGGCTAGCTGACTGCTTTCCAGCTGGAGTGAGCTACGAGGTCAGAGACTTTAACAAGACGCTGTTCAGAGTTCAGACAAACCAAAATAGGAAGGAGATAAAGAGTACTGTTATAACAAGAGAAAGACCTGTATTAAAAAAAAAAAAAAATTTGAATCACAAAGTTTATTATCAATCATTCATTAAAAATAAATGGTTAGAATTTAAATTATTACAAATTAATAAATATTTATTGAATTATATTTTAAATATATGAAATCTAATATAGAAGAAATTTTTTTTTTTATAAATCTCAAAAAAAAAGTTCATTATTTAATGAAACTTTATGAGATTAATGTTATTAACTGTAAAAGAAATATTGAATTAGCTTAGACTGGGAGTATCTTCAATTTTGAAATTGATGTGCAAAGGAGATAAGGAAAATGCATCTCAAGAATATCGATCATATTGTTGATGCAGTAACCAACCTTGAATTTGTTCTGAAAATAATAACTATAATCACATGTCATTTATTATAAGAAAAAAAGAGAAAGAGACTTTTCTATGATTTTAAATTATTTTTCATCAAATAAATAGAATAAATATGTATAATGGTGTCAAATTTAAGTAAATATGAACGGAAGTTTACATATTTTATTTAACACCTTTCAATAAAATTTGTTGATCTTTTTTTTTTTTTTAATTATATGACCCATCAATTTAATCAATTTCTATATAATGAAATTTTAGCCAAATTCATGATACTACGAATCTAAGAATGTCTATCTGTTAATGGATCTCTCGCGTGAAAAATTTTGGTTTTAATTTTTAAAAAGACTAGGAGATATGTCTACATAAGAAAACATTATTCTATATATATAACTTATTGTTCATGGATTTTCTCAAAGAAAAGGAGGGGTAAAGTTGGTTAATTATACTTTATTATGCCCCAAAAAAATGTGAGGAGTGATTGATTGTACACTTGGAGGAAGATTAAGGGAGATTGATTGTACGTTTTGAATGGTCTCTGAAAGAATGAGAGACAAGAAAACTGAAGATGAAGACATGGCACTATGGCAGTACAAATCAAAACTAAAAATTATTTTAACCTTGTTTTATGTGAAATTACAAAATATCATCCTTTAAATTTTAAGAAATATGCTAACGTAACTATGTAAAAAGTAAATTCAAGGAACCACTAAATTTGTATCGTCAATGACACAATTATTTTTTATTAACAGAATTGTTTCTCAACTTGACAGACGTTAATGTCAAACTAACAGGTAGAGGGTATATCTGAATTTTCAGCACTAATCAAAACATTTTTTTATTTTTTATTTACTTATAAATTTGTGTTTAATTCCTTAAACCAAATCTCACAAAATCAATTACTTAAGAAACCAAAATATGAACAAAACAATAAAAGTCCTAGAACAAGCGTGATAGATACGGTTCATGTGAAAGTCAATAGAAATAATTTGTATTAAATGGATTAAAATCGTTTGGCTTAATCAAATTATTAATTACAATTTGATTTATAAACCATAGTATTACTCTCCAGTTGGAGTGACAAGAATTATGATTGAATTAATTAGTTGAAATAGAAATCCTGAATAAATCTTCAATTTTTGAAATTGTAATAATAATACAATAAATATTGAAAATGTAAAACTTATTTAAGCTTTATTTTCTGTATAGGAAACGTGTTTCATATAAAGTTTTCAAGTAAATATTCTTATTATTGACCAAAACGTGTTTCATGATTTGTAAAAGCATTTTCTTATATGATTTTCCATGCTTTAATTTTATATTTTTATAGTTAAACTTGGAGTTTTTATCAGAATTATCGTACTTTAATTTTAGACTGTAAAATTAAATCAGATTAATAATTATAGAAAAATAGAAGAGGAGTTTTTATCAGAATTATTGGGTGATCTGCAGATGATGATGAAGAAGAAACAGGCAAACGCATGTGATGTCTGAGCAACTTCTGAAGCCAAGTACAATCATTGAGCCAAAGAAATCACACAAACATCACGAGGCTAACAGTAAAAAAAGATTCTCTTCAGAGCCTCTAAACTTTCTCAGAAAAATATAAAGCAGTTTTAAGAGAAAATATCAGATTATTAGAGAAATTTTACTTCCCTGAATTAAAATTTTCTGGGTATAAAGACATTGGTTTCCCAAAATTTTAGTTCAAAAAAAAAAAAAAAAATCATCAAGCAATTAATCTCACCCGATCTTTCTCAATATCAGATCATTAGAAATTAGACACCGGATAATGAAGATCAATCTCGATTGGATCAAATACATGCATATTGATCATACATGTATATGCATCTGATCAATGAGGAGTTTCTCTCATGAGTCATGGCGCATGACATGCACGAACTTTCTTATTGGTGGAATACAGATACATCAATTGTATTAAGGATTTTTTTCTCGTCAGCTTTGATCAAAATTAAAGAAAAATCTTTGCTGAGAATTAATGGAATCCAGCTCAGCCGAGGATTAATGGTCCGACGACTCCTTCAAAAGCAAGCCATGTGAAATCTGAGTCTGAACTCTGAAATAGCCAGGTACAATAATTAAGCAAGCGAAAGCCAAAGCGAAAGCCTTGCAAAAGAAGCCACACATCTATCACAAGCTTAACAGTAAAAAAAGATTCTCTATATTGCCGATATATTTGCATAGGAAAATAAAACCAGTCTGAAGAGAAATTAATTTTCTTCTTAAATTAAAACTTAAAAAAAAAAAGAAATAAAATCAGCTTCCACGAAACTGTACACTGGTCAACACATGAGGCCCCCTACACTCTTCTCTCTAACTCTCCGCAACGAAGATTCGTCTCACCTTCCCACGTGTGGCCCCCGCTACCCAATAAAAAAACTCTTTCTTAAAAATTTCCTTTTCTTTTTTTTCTCTCCTCTATTTGTTAGGCGTGTAGTTCCACAAATCAACGGGTCGCTCCGCAACCGCTTTTTTTTTTCTCTTTAAAATTTAATAATTAAAGACAAAATCAAAGATAAGGTAAGGTAAAGAGGATTGAACAAGTATTCTATCTACAACCATTATTAAGCTAATGTTATTAAAACCATATATTACTCTTATGTGATTTAATAGAAGCTTTTTATGTCCCTGTTAATGAACTTCTCACTGTACTAAAAAATATTTTTAAATGAATGATTATTCTGTTATGCCTCAAAAGTTACGCTTATGTTAGCCTTATAAATGTGCTGTTAAGCCCATATCTCCTCAAAGATATTCACACCAATTTTATCTCATTTCAAAGAAATGAATGGATGAGAGTCTTTCATTTGTCAAGGTAACTTGCAAAATACTCATTACATTGAGTGTTTAGATGTATAAATAGGCACTCCTCTTCCCGAAGAGGAAGCTGGGTTGAGATTTGAGCTTCATTTCATTCTCTCTCTATAAACAATGTATTTCTTCATCTTTGTACGCCTTACGGGAAAAATCATAGAAATAGTCAGAAATCAATAAAATAACAGTAGATGTAGGAGTCGCTTGTTGCATCAGAACTACTATAAAAACCCCTCTTGCCAATCTTTTATTTTTGTTTTCTGCAACATATATAATCTCAACTCCATATTCAAATCTCATGGATCTATCACGTGTGATTCTTAAGTCTGCTTAGTGCTTCTCACATGCGAGTCGTTGGCGTCCAAAATCAAGCGTCAACATATTCATACATTTTTTGTCAACTAATTATGGTAATTATGTACAACTAATGAAGAAGAGCTTAGTAAAGTGAAGAGTTCAACTGTGTGCTCACTCCAAGTTCTCAGGATACTTTCTATGTACAGCTGAGTACCTCCCTAGTAACTAAATCCAGCTCATTAAGATCCGATCACATTCTAATGATATGTTCATCCAAGGATCATTAGAGCAAACCTTGTCAAATTGGTAATGGAACTAGGCCTATTTATGCTGTTGAGGTTGTGGAAAATATAACATTTACTACAATTCATCCTCTAAGTGGAAGAAATATCCTAAATTCAAAGAACTTATTTCTCTCTTCTTTTTCCTTTTTACTTGATTATAATAAGAGTTTGTAAAGGATCAGTATAACATTCCTAATTAAGTACATTATTAATCACTAATCGCACCTAAAAACAGAGAAAAATTGAAGAGGAAGAAGATGTTTTCATTGATCGACTAACTGAATAACAGAATCATGCGTGTGACTTCTTTTATATAGCTGTAGATACAAAATACTGTGTTTCTACAGAACTTTGATTTTTGACATTTTAACCCTGATTAAGCTAACTATTTATAATCCAGGCTACTTTCCAATGTTGCATTTTAACCCAGACTGTTCCTGAGCTTGTATCTTGACAGCCCTCCTCAAGCTAGGTTGTCCTACAACTGCAGCTTGTTAGTAATGGCAGTTGACCAGTTCACTTGTTTTTCACTGATTCTTCTTTTTGCAGATATGTTTAGCAATCTATTTTCGGGGGTCTTAATTTTGTAATGCTTAAAACAATTGGCAATTGTCTGTGGCTTCACATCAGTTGTCATGCAGCAACTGCATTTACAATTCCATCAATGATAGTTATCTTTATTGGTTTCAAAACACGATCTTCTATCCATTTCAAATGTAGACAATTGAAGTGTTGAATTGAAACCTTAATATTATTAAAACATGAATTGAAATCCTAATATTTTACTACCAAAACATGAATTATTAAATAAGAAATTTTTTTAATTATACATTTATTAAGTTATAACCTCCTCATAATAATCAAATTAATTAGTCCTACCATTATTGTTGGTCAAAGGACGAAAGTGCAAAAGAGCCAAAGTAGCAGGGGGAAAATGTAATTCTGCAAACGATGTCGTTTTATGTTTTATAATAAAAACAGTTGTAAAACGCAGCACTTTAGTCTTCTCTTACATTTTACTTGTATAAAAGAGTAAAGTTTACTCTTCACTGTATACAGAAAAATAAGTTCGTCAGTAAAGAAAATTCAAACATTTTTCTCTCAATTCGTACTTGTTCACAAACCCTACGCTAACCCTAAGCTAAATTCACATGGTATCAGAGCGCTGACTAACGTCAATGGCCTCAGATCCTGCTCACTCTCGCTCGAACAAGATAGGGAAGATGATGTCCGAAGTTCAAAATCGAACTACTGCAGTTCTTACCTCGAACTTGCAAATAATCAATCCAAAGCTAACAAGGAACAACTATCGGTTTTGGAGCTCTCAGGTTCTCTTTGCCATTGGCTCACACGAGCTGGAAGATCATCTGTTAGGTAGAGTGCGTTGTCCTTCTCCGATTCTGATTAACGATTCTGAGGTAGAACTTAGCAATAATACTGTTGGAGAAAGCTTAAATCCAGCTTTATGTTTTGTGGAAAAAGACTGATAAATGCTTAGTGAGTTGGTTCCTAGCTTCAATTAGTGAAAGCATGTTTTGTGTTGTGTCTAAATGTAGGTTTTCAAATGAAATTTGGTTAGCCTTAGAAAATGAGTTTATTACAGACTCAAAAGCTAGAGCCTTACATTTGAAAAATTTGCTTCAAACAACTCATAAAGGAGGATTGAGTATTAGTGATTATGTGAAGAAAATGAAAGAGACAGCAGAAAGCTTAGCTGCAAGTGGATTGATTATCTCTGATGGAGATTTATTACAGTATGTTTTAGATGGTCTAGGGCCTGAATATGATCCAGCCGTAATGACACTCACTTCTAGACTAGAATCAAAGGTTGATACTGTAACTTTTCAAGAGGCGCAGTTTCTGTTGCAAAAATATGAAATTCGTCTTGAAAAGTTTAATTCCACAGACTTGTACAATACTTCAACAAATATAGCCTCTGTAAACAGTCATGGATGTTATAATGTGTCTGGTATAAGTTCACCTGTGAATGGTACTGTCAAAACTACAGATAACCTGAGTGGCACAATACCCTCTCTAGTGTCTCTTGGGAACCCACACACCTCACAAAACTATGTTACCTTACCCTCCTATGGTAACACACCTACTCAGTCTCATGTCACACCCTGCTCACCCTCATTCTCGCCTCTACAACACTACCACTCAACCCTATTCTCCTGGTCCAGTTACTAATCCCTCTTTACCCTACAACACTATGCCATTCAATCCTAGATCTTCCAACTTCAATACTTACTGAAGAGATAGAGGTAGAGGCAATGGCAGGGGAAGAATTATCTGTCAAATGTGCAATAAAGCTAGACATTCACCTATCCAATGTTATCATCGATATAACTCAACATACAATGGCACTTTTCAAACTGGCAATGGAAATTTTTCCAGCCACTCATTTACAGATCCAATACTATATTCTCCTATTGGTACCTCACAACAACATCCTGATAATTCATTTCAACCACAACACCTACCTTATAACCCACAAGACCACAAGACATTCAATCCCAACAACCACATTATACTCCACGCAGCCACAAGACACCGGCAATCCTAAGAATAATGTCAAGCTTCAAAGAACTTTTGGAGTTCCTAGTCACCAGATAGGAGCCAATAGTCAAGCAAATCTGGTTCATACTGATAGTACCTCATTGGGGTATCCTGGAAGTAATGCTTTTCCATCGTAATCGCACAAAGACTGTACAATAATTCACAAGCCTCTGTCATCACTCCAATTGATCCAGCATGGTATATGGACTCTGGGGCAACAGATCATGTCACTTCCAACCTATCTCAGCTGGGCATTAGTAAGAACTATGAAGTTGAGGATAAGCTTCAGGTTGGCAATGGTGAGTACCTTCTCATTTCCCATACTGGTCACTCCTTTATTCCTAGTAGTCTTCATTCTAAGTGTCTTTATCTTAAAAATATATTGTGTGTTCCTAAAATCACAAAAAATCTACTGAGTATTTCTAAGTTTACAAGGGATAATAATGTTGTTGTTGAGTTTGATGCTAACTCTTGTGTTGTTAAGGACAAGTCAACCAAGGCCATGTTACTATAAGGGGGTCTTAAAGAAGGACTTTATCAACTGAAAATTCCAACAAACACCACTAACCTGTTCAAACCATGTGTCTCTCCTTATCAGTCTGATCTGCCTACTGCTTATACACCACCAAACCTGGCAGCTACTACACATTTTATTAGTCCTTCAACTAAAGACTCTTCTCAATACTTCCATAAACCTGTGACCAATAACCAACATCCAGAGTTAGTTGGAAAAGTCAATAAACATTCTGATATAGTTTCAAATGTTAGCTATAATAGAAGTTCTGTTTCTGAAGAACAATGTAATGACTTTTGTTCTAGAAATAAGTCAAAATGTATTTCTGTTGAACCTACTGTTTGTCCTACTGCTACTACTAATGGAATACATAATGATGAATTTTTGTTTAAGCCTACTGTTTCAATAGTTGAGAATGATATTGCTACTGCTTCAATGAGTGAAACTAATACTGCAAACTGCTATGTTAATGATGAAATGTCTACTGATTATCCTGTTAGTGAACAATTGTCTGTTGTTAATTGCACTAATCATGTACAATTGTCTGCTGAAAACTCTTACACTGCTGGTTCTTCACCAAATTGCTTGACTGTTGACAAACATTCACATCAACACATGATTTGGCATAAAAGATTGGGTCATCCCAACTCAACTATATTGAATAAAATCTTATCAACCCTTCCCAAATCTGTTTCTCTCACTGCAAACCAAAGTCTGCCTATCCAAATGTCTAACTTTTGTGATGCTTGTCAGCTAGGTAAGTTAAATCAAAATAGTTTTCCCTTATCTCAATCTCATGCTACGTAACCTTTAGCTTTAGTTCATAGTGATGTGTGGGGTCCCGCCCTACCACCTCAGAGAAGGATTTAGGTATTATGTGCAATTCCTAGATGATTTCACTCGCTTTACATGGGTGTTTCCCCTTAGAACAAAAGCTGAAGTTAAGTCCATCTTTATCAAATTCCACCACCTTGCTGAGAGGCAGTTTGAAACCAAACTAAAGTGTCTCCAATCAGATCAGGGAGGAGAGTACAAAGCTTTACTTCCTTATCTGACTAAAAATGGTATTCAACCTAGGTACTCTTGTGCCTATGTTCATCAACAAAATGGCCGTAGTGAGAGGAAACATAGGCACATTGTTGAAACCGGACTTACCTTATTAGCTCATGCCTCTATGCCTTTAAAATACTGGTGGTTGGAATTTGAAATAGCAGCCTTTCTCATTAACCGACTGCCCACTGCTGTCTTAAATAATAACACCCCATATTTCATGCTATTTCATAAATATCCTATGTATGAAAGTCTTAAAGTTTTTGGCTGTTCTTGTTTCCCTTTTCTTAGGAATTTTCATAGTCACAAGTTTGATTTCCATTCCTCAAAATGTGTATTTGTAGGGTATAGTTTACTTCACAAAGGTTATAAGTGTTTAAGGGCTGATGGAAAATTTTTTATTACTCCTAGTGTCAAATTTAATGAAAATGAATTTCCTTATTCTCAAGAGTCTGCTATATCCTCTGTTCAGTCCAATCCTGACCCTTCAGCCAAATCCACCAATGCTTGTTCCAATAACAACTCACCACCGCCATATATATAATCTTCCAACATACCCCCTCTTCAACAGCCTTCCGATCCCCAAGTAGTAATCGGTTCTCACTGTTTCTTAACAATCCAAGCTTGGTACTAATTCTACAAGAACAGATGTGTCGAATCTTTCTCATCTCACTCAAAAAATCATAATCGATATCTTCTTTACCGTTATTTCCTCCTCAAATAATTTGCCAAATTTTCATATTGAGGTTGATTTAAACTCGCCACACCAACTTGTGATCCCTGCATCTAGTTGTAAGCTTCCTGGATTTAAATCCACTTTCCAAAACACATTCTAGCAGCCTCGATACGCTTTGCATGCTGCTCAATCTCAGTCCATCTCACCTTGTTCATCATTCAGTACTCTACCACATTGTCAACTTGAGGTTGATCTTACTACTTCACAGTTCCCTAGTGCTCAACCTCCTATTCTACTGAATTCTCACCCTATGATCACAAGATCCAAAGCTGCTGCTGGTCATGACAATGTAGCCTGTGATTTGTTGGATCCTGCTGTTTATCTTACAACCAATCAGTCACCTATAGAATCGTAACTGTGATGCTTGTTCAAGCATTAAAATCTGAGCTTTGGAAAGAGGCTATGCAGCGAATTTGATGCTTTAATTAGGAACAACACCGGACTCTTATTGCTCCTACTACGTACATGAATATTGTGGGTAACAAATGGGTTTTCGTAACAAAATTGAATGCTAATGGTACTGCAAGTATAAAGCCGTACTAGGCTAAGGGGTTTCAACAAACTCCTGGATTGGACTATTTCAAACATTTAGTCCAGTTATAAAACCATCTACCATCCGAATAGTTCTCACTCTTGCAGTACCCAATGCTTGGGATGTTCAACAAATTGATGTGAACAATGCATTCCTTAATGGCACATTGAGTGAGTTAGTGTTTATGCAGCAACCAAGTGGTTTTGAATCAGCTGCTCATCCTTCTCATGTGTGTAAGCTGAACAAGGCTTTATATGGTCTTAAACAGGCCCCTAGGGCCTGGTTTGATAAACTCAAGGCTGCCCTTCAAGACAAGGGTTTTCAAAACTCAATTTCAGATTCTAGTCTATTTGTTCTTAAAAAATCATCAGGACTAATCTATGTTCTTGTTTATGTAGATGATATTTTAATAATCGGTTCTCGATGCACCTACATTGCTCGGCTTGTTGAGAGAGTTAAATGAGCAATTTGCTTTGAAAACTCTAGGATCACTCAAGTATTTTTTTAGGTCTGAAGCAATAGGGGACAGTGTTGGCATACATCTCAGGCAGTCCCAAATATGCCTCAGATTTGCTTGTTAAAACTCGAATGATGGATGCCCACTCATGCTCTACACCAATGGCTGTTGGTACTAAACTGAGGAGTGATGACAGTGATCTGTTTAACAACCCCACTTTATATCGCAGCACAATTGGAGCTTTGCAGTATCTCACATTGACAAGACCAGATATTAGCTTCACTGTTAATCGTCTTAGTCAGTTTCTACAAGCCCCAACTGAGTTACAATGGCAAACATGTAAACGTGTTCGAGATATGTTAAAGGAACACCGCACTATGGACTTCAGTTTAAACTAGCAAGCTCCCTGAATATTGAATGCTATGCTGATGCGGATTGGGGTAGCAATGTTGAAGACAGAAGGTTCACTAGTGGATATTGTGTTTATCTTGGACCTAATCTAATTCAGTGGAGCTCTAGGAAGCAAAAAGTTGTTGCACTATCATCTACTGAAGCTGAATACAGAGCCTTAGCACAAACTGCCACAGAGGTTGCATGGCTTCAAAGTATGTTCACCGAACTCGCCTTCAAGTGCCCTCAAACCTGTAATTTGGTGCGACAATACAAGTGCCGAGCCTTAGCTTCAAATCCCGTCTTCCATGCCCGAACAAAGCATATAGAAATAGATGCTCACTACATTAGGGAGCAAGTTCTTGCCAAGAATCGGACAGTTCAATATGTACCCTCAAAACTGCAGATTGGCAGGTATCCTGACAAAAGCATTGTCTGCTGTTCAATTTTCTGAGCTGAGACAGAAGCTGAATGTGGTTGCAGTTCCTAATCTCTAAACTAATAAAACTGCAGTCTGTAGTTGTCACAGAAAATTTGTGGTGAGTGGTGCAGCAGGTGTGACAGATTGGAGTATTGCCATCAGTTGCAATAGATTTGCAGCAAAGAGTGCATA
The DNA here is from genome assembly GCA_026229545.1 of Pistacia atlantica. Classification (NCBI taxonomy): domain Eukaryota; kingdom Viridiplantae; phylum Streptophyta; class Magnoliopsida; order Sapindales; family Anacardiaceae; genus Pistacia; species Pistacia atlantica. The sequence goes on from CM047909.1 coordinate 29,843,997, forward strand.
AGCTGTGTGTGGTTGTCTTGAACCTCAGATGATTAAGCTAAAACTGCAAATAATGAACTGCAAATGAAATACTGTCTAAAGATGATTGTCATGGTTGATTACTGACTTGTTAAGCTTGATTTGCTGCAGTTGAAATAAAAATGCAGAACTGGAAAAATGCAGAACTGGAAAATGAGTTTTGTTTTGTGAAGTTTGGTTGATAAGGTAGTGTGATTGTAAAGTTGATTTGTTGCAGTTGAAGTTGCAGTTGAAATAAAAATGCAGAACTGGAAAAATGCAGAGTTTTGTTTTGTGAAGTTTGGTTGATAAGGTAGTGTGGATGTGAAGTTTGATTTGCTGCAGTTGAAATGAAATTGCAGAACTGGGAAAGCAGAACTGGAAAAATGCAGAACTGGAAAATGAGTTTTGTTTTGTGAAGTTTGGTTGATAAGGTAGTGTGATTGTAAAGTTGATTTGTTGCAGTTGAAGTTGCAGTTGAAATAAAAATGCAGAACTGGAAAAATGCAGAGTTTTGTTTTGTGAAGTTTGGTTGATAAGGTAGTGTGGATGTGAAGTTTGATTTGCTGCAGTTGAAATGAAATTGCAGAACCGGGAAAGCAGAACTGGAAAATGAGTTTTGTTTGTGCAGTTTGGTTAATAAGGTAGTATGGATGTGAAGGTTGATTTGCTGCAGTTGAAATAAAAATGCAGAACTGGAAAAATGCAGAGTTTTGTTTTGTGAAGTTTGGTTGATAAGGTAGTATGGATGTGAAGTTTGATTTGCTGCAGTTGAAATAAAAATGCAGAACTTGTTTGTGAAGTTTGGTTGATAAGGTAGTATGGATGAAAAGCTTGATTTGCTGCAGTTGAACTGGAAAGTAAGTTTGGTTGATAAGGTAGTGTGAACTGGAAAATGTAGAAAAGGAGGTTTAGTTTCAGAGGGGATGTTGGTCAAAGAACCAATGAGGTGAAAGGAAATGCTAAGAAAAGCTGGTAAAAGACTGTTGAAGCAACAAAAGCAGAGTGTCCAGTTTAAGAGGGGATGTTGGTCAAAGGACGAAAGTGCAAAAGAGCCAAAGTAGCAGGGGGAAAATGTAATTCTGCAAACGATGTCGTTTTATGTTTTATAATAAAAACAGTTGTAAAACGCAGCACTTTAGTCTTCTCTTACATTTTACTTGTATAAAAGAGTAAAGTTTACTCTTCACTGTATACAGAAAAATAAGTTCGTCAGTAAAGAAAATTCAAACATTTTTTCTCAATTCGTACTTGTTCACAAACCCTAAGCTAACCCTAAGCTAAATTCACAATTATGACTATAGGGAGGTTTTACTGAATTCGAAATAAGGATTCCCTAGTAAAACAAATCTCTGAGAAGAAATGAAGCAAAGCACAATCTTTGGCATTTTCAGCTTTGGTATAATAGATTGGCAGGCCACAATCTTCATAGCTTCAGAAGCTTACAACGAAGTCTTCCCACTCAAGACCCTTTAGAGTATCTCTAATGATGCTCTTTATTTTAAAGAGCATCTTTCATATAAATAAAGAACAGTTTCATTTATTTTTAAATATAAAGAATAAATTTTTTATTTAAATCCAATAGATTCTTTAAATTCTAAGAGAGAGAATATGTTTTTTCAAGAAAGAAACTTAATATGAAAGATAAATAATAAATAAAATACATAAAAACTTATAATTTATTATTTTAAATTAAGATATATAATGAAATTTGTCTTTCTAAATATGTAGAGTCAAACTCACTTTTTAATTTATATTTAAAGAACAAAGAATTTATTAGACTCTTATTTTTATGAATAAATAATCTATGATAAAGAATTTGAGTTTCGGCCACCCAAGTCAACCATAAAGTGTCCAAGTCTTCTACCCATTTTCAGCCCTTGGATCTTTTGAAGTTGACCTGAGATTGATTGATTAGTGGTCGTAATTGTCATATATAGGGAGATTGATTGTACGTTTTGAGCAAGAACATACTCTAAATTACAGCCTTTAAATTTGTCAAATTGGGCATTTAATTCATAGCAAGTCTTTATCGCAGGCAGACACTATCCTTTCCCTTATCAAAGTTCCCCATAACGCTCAACCAATTGACCCAAGCCTAACAATTTTAATTAAAATCTTTATTATTAATTCAATTTGGTGGGTCTCACGTAGCCGGCCATTTATCTATTATTAAAGTTTTAAATTAAGAAATCCGATAAACCTCTAACGTTTATAGTTTCTTAATTTAAAACTGTAATTGCAGACTTGAATCGTATTAATTAAGGGAGAATATCACAAATTATCCTTGAGGTTTTCAAATTTACTTTCACACTTTTTATCAACTGGATCCTCGAAAGTTTGAAAACTTTATCACATATACCTATTTGCCACTTCATTACATTTAGATTCACAAACACTTTCTTATAAAACGAATGTTACCATTTTATCTCAAAACTTTCCTATAAAGCAGAAATTATAATTTCGCCCATCTATTACAAACAATAACATAATGAACTTAGGACTAAGGGGCATCTATGATATAGTTTTCAAACTTTTAGAGTTCATTTTCTTCTAATTATAAATTTTAAATCCTTATGGTAGTGTATGATACTCTCCTGTGGTATTATATTATGATCCTATATAGTTTCTTTCACTTAACTAAAACGTTTTATCCTGCCAAGTGGAGAAGGAAAGATGCGGAGATGTGCGTAGAGAAAGAATGGATGAATATAGTATAACTTTTGAAATGTTGAATCAATAGTGGAGCCCATTCCAACTTCAAAAAAACTACAAATATGAAGAAAGTTTCTAAGACAGAAGGAAGAAGAGAGCGAAAGATGAAGAAAGCATTAATTTAGCCAACTGCTTTCTAATCGGATTGAGCTGTAAGGCCGTACGTTTTGAGCCACCGTTGGGAACATGTAAATTTAATGCACTGGAAATATAAGCCGAATGGTCATCAAAAGAGTCCATGTGAAATCAAAATATCATCCTGGTTTGTTCTCTAAGATTGAACCGACATGCTATGAAAATGATTAATATAAATTAGGATTATTCACTCCCTTATAAAATTTTAAATGTGGAATTTTGGTTTTATTCCTAATATTAAATTTATAATAGGAAGAAAATATATGTATGGTTGGAATTGTTATGAAAAAAATGTAGCTATAGTTGAAATTCCTACTCGGGAAAATAAAACTAGAAAAAGCAAAACCTTCCTCTCAAAGAGATGACCAGAACATATTTTTTTTATTTTGTAATAGTACATAATTAATTTTCAAAGACCACCATCACGCGGGCCTAGTTATCTATGCTTTTTCATGCATATATATTTAAGAATGTTATGACTAAAAAATCAAGGTTGACATAAACTTACATCAGCAAACACTAATCAGAGTTTAGAAAGGCTTTGCGTCGTCAAGGAGTTGCCACGTCACCTCAACAGAAAGGATATGATTGATAACAATCTAGTAGATTTAGGTTTTGTTTATGAGTGAATGAGGACCGCACACCTATCCAAACCTTAAATAATTTGATAATATTTCTTAAGTTATGAGCCAATGGGAGGCAAGGAATGATTACCACTACCATTTTTTTCCTCAATTATCACTCACTACAACCTCTCAAACCCTACTCTCTCTGATATTATTGATCATCGACAACTGAGCAACTAGGGTTTGCACAACAACCCCTCCAAAGTCAAATTTTGATCAATCCTAACAACTAAAATCCAATCTTTTATCACTAAAAGACTTATTGGCTTCCCCTCTTCAAAAGTCTTAATAGCCTGAACCAAATTTGCTCTTTGTTTATTATTGGAATATAAATTTGGGTAGTAAAATAGTATTTTAAAAGTCCATGGGTAGAAAAGTATCATTAAACTATTATTTGGGTGGGGAAAAAGTTATTAACTCGATTGAGAGAGTAAATTTGTAAAGTTAACTTATCATTTCTATCTCAATGATAATGTGACCTATCACTTTCTATATGCTTCTTTTTACAAGGACTTTGTGAATGTAGTAAATAGTAATAATATATTTAATATGAGAAAGCCTTTAATAAAACAGATGGATATTCCAATTCCCAACAATTACCTGTATTGATGTAACGCGCCATAGTTAGATAGACACTATATTTACTGACCTGGTCCCATTGAAAAGTTTTAAATTAAATATTGGTGGAAACCCACCATGTGATCAATTCATTAACCTACTGACAGGACCTATTCGGAAGAAAAACTTTTACTTCCTGAAATACTTTAATGAGGCGTCAAAATATTACAGAAACATGGGGGATTGTGGGGAACTATACAAAACCAAACACATCTTGTAATGCGGATGGTTATCGTCTAGTACAAATAAACTCAAAAAGATATTTTTGTGTCTGCAATAGTCCAAAATTTTCTACGCCTGCAAATTACTTGTATTTATACAACGCGTCATAGTTGGATAGACACTACATTTATTGAGCTGGTCCTCTTGAAATGTTTTAAACTCTTAAACTCTTATTTTTATAGATAAATAATTTATAATAAAGAATTTGAGTCATATAAAAAGATTTACGACCATCCAAGTCAACCATAAAGTGTCCAAGTCTTCTACCCATTTTTAGCCCTTGGATCTTTTGAAGCTAACCTGAGATTGATTGATTAGTGGTCGTAGTTGTCATATTTAGGGAGATTGATTGTACGTTTTGAGCAAGAAGAGACTTAAATTACAGCCTTTAAATTTGTCAAATTGGGCATTTAATTCATAGCAAGTCTTTATCGCAGGCAGCCACTATCCTTTCCCTCATCAAAATTCCCCATAACGCTCAACCAATTGACACAAACCTAACAATTTTAATTAAAATCTTTATTATTAATTCAATTTGGTGGGTCTCACGTAGCCGGCCATTTATCTATTATTAAAGTTTTAAATTAAGAAATCTGATAAACCTAACGTTTATAGTTTCTTAATTTAAAACTGTAATTGCAGCCTTGAATAGTATTAATTAAGGGAGAATATCACAAATTATCCTTGAGGTTTTCAAATTTATTTTTGATGACAACTTTCACACTTTTCTATCAATTGGACCCTCGAAGTTTAAAAACTTTATCACATATACCTATTTGCCACTTCATTACATTTAGATTTACAAACACTTTCTTATAAAACAAATGTTGCCATTTTATCTCAAAACTTTCTTATAAGGCGGAAATTATAATTTCGCCCATCTATTACAAACAATAACATAATGAACTTAGGACTAAGGGGCATCTATGATATAGTTTTCAAACTTTTAGAGTTCATTTTCTTCAAATTTTAAATTTTAAATCCTTATGGTAGTGTATGATACTCTCCCGTGGTATGATATTATGATCCTATTTAGTTTCTTTCACTTAACTAAAACGTTTTATCCTGCCAAGTGGAGAAGGAAAGATGCGGAGATGTGCGTAGAGAAAGAATGGATGAATATGGTATAACTTTTGAAATGTTGAATCAATAGTGGAGCCCATTCCAACTTCAAAAAAACTACAAATATGAAGAAAGTTTCTGAGATAGAAGGAAGAAGAGAGCGAAAGATGAAGAAAGCATTAATTTAGCCAACTGCTTTCTAATCGGATTGAGCTGTAAGGCCGTACGTTTTGAGCCACCGTTGGGAACATGTAAATTTAATGCACTAGAAATATAAGCCGAATGGTCATCAAAAGAGTCCATGTGAAATCAAAATATCATCTCTAAGATTGAACCGACATGCTATGAAAATGATTAATATAAATTAGGATTATTCACTCCCTTATAAAATTTTAAATGTGGAATTTTGGTTTTATTCCTAATATTAAATTTATAATAGGAAGAAAATATATGTATGGTTGGAATTGTTATGAAAAAAATGTAGCTATAATTGAAATTCCTACTCGGGAAAAATAAAACTAGAAAAAGCAAAACCTTCCTCTCAAAGGGATGTCCCGAACATGTTTTTTTATTTTGTAATAGTACATAATTAATTTTCAAAGACCACCATCACGCGGGCCTAGTTATGTATGCTTTTTCATACATATATTTAAGAATATTATGCCTAAAAAATCAAGGTTGATGTAAGCTTACATCAGTTAGTACTAATCAGAGTTCATAAAGGTTTTATGTCGTCAAAGAGTTGCCACGTCAGCTCAAAACAGAAAGGATATGACTGACGACAACCCAGTAGATTCAAGTTTTGTTTATAAGTGAATGAGGACTGCACACCTGTCTAAGCCGCAGATAATTTGAGAATATTTCCTAAGTTATCAGTCAATGGGAGGCAACTAATGACCCCACACCACTACCATTTTTTTCCTCGATCATCACTCACCAAAACCCCTCAAAACCTATTCTCGCCGACGCTACCGATCATCGGCAATTGAGAGACTAGGGTTTGCATAGCCGCCCCTCGATCCAAAGTCAAATTCTGATCAATCTCAACAACCAAAATCCAATATTTTACCACCAAAAGACTCATTGGCTTCCCCTCTTCAAAAGCCTTAATAGTCTGGACCAAATTTGCTCTCTGTTTACTATCAGAATATAAACTTGGATAGTAAAATAGTATTTTAAAAGTCTGTGGGTGAGAAAGTATCATTAAACTATTATTTGGGTGAGAAAAAGTCATTAACTCGATTGAGAGAGTGAATTTGTAAAGTTAACTTATCATTTCTATCTCAATTATAATACGACACATCACTTTGTATAAACATCTTTGTATGCGGGGATTTTGTAAGTGTGGTACTGGAATATTTAATATGAGAAAGCCTTTAATAAAATAGATGGATATCCCAACAATTACCTGTATTGATGTAACGCGCCATAGGTAGATAGACACTATTTTTACTGAGCCGGTCCTATTGAAAAGCTTTAAATTAAATATTGGTGGAAACCCACCATGTGATCAATTCATTAACCTACGGACAGGAACTATTCGAAATAAAAACTTTTACTTCCTGAAATGCTTTAATGAGGCATCAAAATATTGCAGAAACATGGGGGATTGTGAGGAACTACACAAAATCAAACACATCTTGTAATGCGGATGGTTATTGTCTAATACAAATAAACTGAAAGATATTTTTGTGTCTGCAATAGTTCAAAATTTTCTACGCCTGCAAATTACTTGTATTTATACAACGCGTCAGAGTTGGATAGACACTACATTTATTGAGCTGGTCCTTTTGAAATGTTTTAGATTTAATATTGATGGGAGCCCACCATGTGATCAATTGATTCAATTCACTAACCTGAAGACAGGAACCTTTTTTTTCCTTGCAGATGTGTTCAATCAATTCACAGCCATTGTTGATCAACGAACAATCAAAGTGATTCAACGACTGGTGGATGCCTGTGTATTTCTACTTGTGCTTCTACTCAGCTTGGTATTCCTGGCTGCTGTGACTTCTTATACATCATTCATCCAAATCGTAATTTTGATTACAAAATTATGTTAGACTTTTATTCTGAAATAAGAATTCCCCAGTAAAGCAAATCTTAACATATATTTTCTTTCTCAGAGATTTTTACTAAATTCAAAAAACATTTCTAATGACGATTGATTTACTAAAGTTTTAATGTAATTTATCCAAATTATTAATACTTGCATACTGCAATACAAATCTGTCTTTAGAGGCCCAATATTGAAATTTGTGTTGGTTTAATTAGTCTATTTGACAAATTGAAAGATGTGATGATATTCATTTTAATTAATGAAATCGAAACACAACTTTGAAAAATGAATTACAATTTTTTAGAAATGGAAATCACAATTAAAGGAAATATAAACTAACCCCTATTTCTTGCCTTTGTTTACTTTTTTAGCATAAATAACAATATCAAGAATCTCAACTCAAAACCATTCGAAGAAGACTATTTTTTCTATATCAGAGAATTGTTTATGGTTTGTGAGAGGGCAAAGTAAGCTTATATCAACTAAAAAGTAAAAGATGTGTCTAAGTAAAAGATATGTCATACCTTATTAGGATTTGGGAGGAGAAAATGACTTGTTTAATGATACTTTTTCACCCATAAACCTTTAAAATATCATTTTATTATCTAAATTTATATTTCGTTTTCGATTTCAACATCGTTGCGACCTCAGACTACTATCATTCTCTTCCTCAATCACACTCACCAAAACCCCTCAAACTTTACTCTCGTTGAAGCCACCGATCATAGACAATTGAGTGATTAGGGTTTGCATAATTGCCCTTCTAAAGTCAAATTCCGATCAATCCCAACAATCAAAATCCAACCTTTTACCGTCAAAAGGCTTATTAGCTTCTCTTCTTCAAAAGTCTCAAAAGTTTGAACCGAATTTGCTCTTTATTTATTATCTGAATATAAATTTGAATAATAAAATGATATTTTAAAAGTCTGTGAGTGAAAAAGTATTATTAAGTCATTATTTAGATGGAAAAAGTTATTAACTCGATTGAAAGAATAAATTTCTAAAGTTAAGTTATCATTTCAATCTCTCAATTATAATGTAACATATCACTTTTTATATATATGTTCGCAAAGTGTATACTGATATATTTAACATGAAAAAGCCTTTAATAAAACAGATGGATATCCCAATTCCCAACAATTACCTGTGTTGATGTAACGCGCCATAGTTAGATAGACACTATATTTACTGAGCTGGTCCCATTGAAAAGTTTTAAATTAAATATTGGTGGAAACCCACCACGTGATCAATTCATTAACCTACTGACAGGACCTATTCGAAATAAAACTTTTACTTCCTGAAATGCTTTAATGAGGCATCAAAATATTACAGAAACATGGGGGATTGTGACAAACTATACAAAATCAAACACATCTTGCAATGCGGATGGTTATTGTCTAATACAAATAAACTCAAAGATATTTTTGTGTCTGCAATGGTCCAAAATTTTCTACGCCTGCAAATTACTTGTATTTATACAACGCGTCATAGTTGGATAGACACTGCATTTAGGAAAATGATAGAGTTATTAAAAAGTTTATATCGAATTTGTGCACCGAATAACGTGATAAAATCCTGATCGTTGATTAATATTAACTGATAATAAATCAACGGTCAGGATTTTATCACGTCATTCGATGCACAAATTCGTAACTGTAACATTACTCCTACATTTATTGAGCTGGTCCTTTTGAAATGTTTTAGACCACCACGTGATCAATTCATTAACCTGCAGACAGGAACCTTTTTTCCTTTGCAGATGTGTTCAATCAATTCACAGCCATTGTTGATCAACGAACAATCAAAGTGATTCAACAACTGGTGGATGCCTGTGTATTTCTACTTGTGCTCCTACTCAGCTCGGTAATCCTGGTGCTATGAGTCATACAGATATTTATATTATACGCATATAATTTGGTAGCCTTTATAAAATACGTAATACACGTATTTACTCATTAGGGCTATGACTTCTTATAAACAGTAAAAGTGTTTGTTTAAAAAGTCTTCACTATTCAACGGTTTGATTAACGGCATAAACTACACATTCCGTTAAGCGAAGTTTTATCTTATCAGTGGAACGTTGCCGTTTCTTTATACAGTGGAAATAGACAAAGTTCTACAATATTGATGTCATACTTAAATAAAAAGATTATAAAAAACAATAATATGACATGAAATGTGAAACTAGTAACATATGTTCACTAGCAATCTAACATTTAATGTAAAGAAAATATGTTTTAATTTGTTAATAATCTCACATTGTAGGTTATCAATTTCCATATTAATTAATATTTATATATGCTATTTGAAAAGAACTCAAAGAAATTATTAAAATAAATAAAATAAAATAACTCAGAGGTATGGGCCAATGCAAATTCAACCGGGCCCTCTCGGCTCATAATCCCTATGCAAAATCGATCCAGTAACAAAAGAGAAGCAAAGCTTAGATCTCTCTTGATAAAGCTAATTAGGTAAATAATTTGTTAACTATAATATACATATTTTGATAATTTATTGAACTTGCTTTCTGATTAATTTCAATAAACCCCTCCAGTACTTATCATTCTTTTACTTCCTATCATCATCTTCTTCATCTCTCTACGAAACTTGTACGACTGATGCAACAGAGACAAAATTAATTAATTAATATCCTTAATTAATTAGAATTATTATTTTTTAAGTAATTAGGAAAGTAATGTGGTAATCTTCAAGAACAAAAAAACCATCAAGATTATTTGGTTACATTTAAGAAAAGTAGAAGAGATTACAAGAAAAACATCAAGATAAAGTTAACAAAAGTAGAAAAGATTACAGAACAGAACTGAACTTTACTTTTCTCTCAACATATCTTTAGTTTCAAAAGGTGTAGGAGAATGCATGCTTTGTCTCATCCTCAACAAAATTTAGTAATGGAAGCTTTTTATGTCCCTTTCAATGAACTTCTCAGTGTACTAAAATATATTTTCAAATGCATGATTATTCAGAAATTATTTTCAATTGTTTAATCCATCAAAGTCATTCTTTGATTGTTGCTTATAACAAGTCAGATGCTGGAGGTTCAACTCAAGAAGAAGAACTTAGTAAAGTGGAGAGTTCAGCTCTGTGTTCAGTCCAAGTTCTGAGGACACTTTCTATGTACAGGTGAGTAGCTCCTTAGTAACTAAATCCAGCTCATTTGTAACATTATATTCAAATGCTAATGCAACATATTAAGATCATTAGAACAAACCTTGTCAATTGGTAATAGAACTAGGCCTCTTTATGCTGTTGAGGTAGTGGAAAATCTAACATCTGCTGACAATTCATCCTCTAAATGGAAGAAATATCCTAAATTCACATTCTTCAATCATCATTTCACATTCTTCTATTGCCAACTCTTCTAATCGGAGCAGACATTTGGTTGTTGAGGATGATAGTAAGTTTATTAATCCATTGCAATATCCTGCCTTCAATGTTTTTAGATTTTCAAAAGATGCTAAAGATGGCGCTGGAGTAATCCAATTGTGACAACATTGTACCTTTACAAGCTGGCGCTGGAGTCTTGTTTCCAGATGTGCTTGAGATTATAAAGTCCACACAAATTTAACGCTTCTAATTGTGAGTGTGCCAACGCATGTTTCATCATCTCCACATAAGAATATCTCTTTGCATGGGCTCACGTTTTAGTGCGAATTCTTTAAGATTCTTAAGCTTCTAAAGGATTAGAACTGAAATATTTGTTCTTTCATCATCAATGAGTTGCCTTTGCAATTTGCCTAAGTTCTCTGGTAACTCTCCTTGTTACGGATGCAAACTGGTAATGCAAGCTGCAGCACCTCTGTTCTCCAGCAAAGCTGCAGCAACTCTATTTTCTCAAGTATTTGAAAGACTGTTCAACGGCTAGATTAACGGCGAAGTGTTCGTTTTTAAAAATCTTCACTGTTCAACGGCATAAACTACACATTCTGTTAAGCGGCATTAACTCTTATCAGCGGAACGGTGTTGTTTCTTTATACAGGTGGAGATAGAAAAAGTTCAACGATTTCAGATCAAGCTACAGGTTTCGGCTCTTTCTGCTACTGTTCTTGCTTGAAAAAACACAGATCCTAGATATGGTTCTTCTGTGTTCGTTGTGTAAATGCTGAATGGCCAAGATTTCTTACTTTGGTAAATCACGTGGATTTCCAAACTCAGACCATTTTGTAACTATCTATAAACATTTTGTAAAAAGCAGTTTTGGCAGTTAATGAAAAAACAAAAAGTTCAGTTCTCTAATCTCTCTCTCTCTCTCTCAAAATTTTCTGTTTGTTTCTCTGGAAAGTTTTACATTTTTTGGTTTTTCTTCATCAGGTCCTAGGATTCTCACACTCTTGCCGTAACGGCATGATGTCCCTTCCACTTAATATCAATTCCTTCGAATTGGAGTCAACCTGAGGAGTAATCACGTGAATCAAGTTAAATTACTGTTTCTTTTAAACTGTAAAATTCTTCTAGAATCAAAAAGAAAAACAAAGAAAAATTGAAGAGGAAGAAGATATTTTCATTGATTGATTAACTGAATAACTAAATAACGCGCGTGGCTTTTTTTATATAGCCGTAGATACAAAATACTGCGTTTCTACAGAACTTTGATTTCTGACATTGTAACCCAGATTAAGTTTTACTATTTCGCTTAATCCAGGCTACTTTCCAATACTGCAATTTAACCCAGACTGCTCCTAAGACAGCCCCCCTCAAGCTAGGCTGTCCTACAGCTGCAGCTTGTTAGTAATGAATGGTAGTTAATCAGTTCACTTGTTCTTCAAAGTTTCTTCTTTTTGCAATTGATTTTCGGTAACTTGAATTATCACAGCTCAATTTTCTTCAGTAAGTAACACCAGTAGTTAATCAGCTTCATCACACCAGCATATCTTCAGCTGATAATCACCCACCCTCCTTTAATGGCGAACATTCCAGCTTCTGCAGAGCCAACATTCAAACTTCTGACAATTCAACTTTCATTGAATGTAACACAACTCAACTTTCAGTTTTTATAGTTAACTGATGCAACTTCACTATAACACAATATCAACGAATACAACTTCAAACTATCATTCTACTGAGTGGCTCTCATCTTTTCTTGGTATTCTGAGATCTTGTAGTCTCGACAAGCTTGTTGGCTCCTCCCTTGATTGCAAGCTTTTCTTTTAAACTATTCAGTTGAAGTTGTAATCAAAATTAATTGCATATTAACACTAGTTGTGTTTTATCCATAATAATAAATTTTAAAATAATTAATTATATCCATTAAACACAAAATTAATAATAAAATCTCCATTTAGTAAAAAAAAAAAATTAATCAAATTAGTCAAAAGTCCATTAAAAATACTAGTATCAAACTAATCAAAAAATAAACTAAATTCAATCATCCAGATTTTACAGAATGATTTTCAAATCCATACAAATTCATCTTCCATCTACATATCTTAGACCATCTCCAACCCATTGCACCAATTTGGTGCAAAATTGCACCAAATTGGTGCAAAATTTGGTGCAAAACACTATTCCATCTCCAACCCACAACACCAAATATTGCATCAAAAAGAATATTCCTTAGAATATTCTTTAGAATATTCCTTAGAATATTCTTTAGAATATTCTTTTTTTTCCCTTTATTGTAATAATCAACAATTAATCTATTTCACTCATTATTTTTGTATATATTCATTAAATATTGGGAATGATATTTTTATTAAATAATAATTATTTTGAAAATTATACTAATTTAATAGAATTAAGCATTTATTTAATCAAATAAACATTACATTTAATATAGAAAAACATTACATCTAATATAAAATGATACAAAAAAAAAAAAAAAAACAACAACACAAAGGTAAAATTCTATATTGATAGTAATTTAATTTTTCAAATTAGTATGTTCTTCCCACAAATGATCAATTAATGCATTTCAAAGAGATTTGTGGCTTATTCAAAAAGATGTGTTGTCCATTCAAGCTTTGAGATTTTTTAACCGATCCAAGCCTACGTGAGTATTTTCAAAATGAGCAATTAAGAATTATGCAAAAAAGAGCTCAACAATAAGGTCAAGGATCTCAAAATAACTCAAGTTCTTTTTAATATTTTGATGATCTTACTGGATCTGAAACTAATCTACCGAAATACTAAATTGTTATTTTAGTTTATGTTGTATTTTCTTTTAATTTTAGTGTTTTTAAATTAGTGTTAATTTTTATTTTTAGTTATTGTAGTTTAATATTTGTATTGAATAAAGTTTTATTTTTAATTTGTCATCATTTTTTAAATTATATCATTATTATAAATAATAATCAAATTAAATTAAATACAAATACTCAAATTTGGTATGATTTTTGGTGTAAAATTTAATACTCAAATTAACTTAACAAAATAAAAAAATAAAAATAAAAAAATATTTTTTTATTGTGCTACAGTGCTGCGCCATTTTGGCGCAGTGCTACAGTGCCGCGCCAAATTTGGCGCGGCACTGTAGCACTGCGCCAAAATGGCGCAGTGTTTGACGCTGGTTGGAGTACCAACCCACGCCAAATTGGTGTTTTTTGCGCCAATTTGGCGTGGGTTGGAGATGCTCTTAGGAACTATCACCTCCTGTAAAATCTAATCCACACAAATCCAATCTTCCAGATTTTACAGAATTATTCAATCCAGATTTTGCATAAATCTTCCCACCATGATTTTACATCTCCCCATTATCTCTAACTCTAAAAATTCATCTTCATCCTACTCCACAATCATGCAAAACCCAAACCCAGAATCAACAATAACAAAATCCCATACAAAGAACAAGAATAAAAAGCCCAAACTCTTCAATCCGGCGATGACAAACTCAGTCAAACACAGTTGATAAGCATGCTTGTACTCAGCCAGACAGAGAGTTTGTATGAGCTAATAAATTTGCTTTGGGTAAACAATTCCTAGGGCTGCAGAGTAAACAAAATCTTAGAAAAGACTCCATGAACATTCTTCATCTTCATATTAAACAATTCCTAGTATAGGGAAGGTCATTGAAGGATTAGCTTGATCATTTCATCTGCCCAAAGGAAAAAAATTCATTGAGAACGTAATAGTTTTACCTATATTTTTCTTATTTAGATGAAAAAGTTAAAATACATAGACAACGAAAATATTTTTAATAATCTTTATTTTTCAAGAAAATAATTAAAAGTATATATATGAAAGAGAAATGCTATAATTGCATAGTCAAGCGTTAGGTTGGCTCATGCTTTAAGCCCACACTCTAGAACACAAAAGCCCACATTTGAAATAAGCAAACAAAAGGCAATTGCAAAGAGCCCATAAAAGACAAAAATTACAGGAAATAAAAAATGAAAAAGAATTAGAACTTGCTTACTGAAAATGAAGAAGATGAAAGATGACCCTTTAATCATCTCACTTAACATGAAAATCATTTATATAATCCTTTCTATTTCCAAGGAAATGAAAATCATTTTATACACCCGGAATTTGACTATCCACAAGGGTAATTTAGAAATATATTATTATATATAACTCGAGTTTGTATCCTAATGCGGTGACATCAAACTCTTAAATTGTCAACCAAATGCGTTGCTCCGTGACTCCGTCACTCATGCGAAGAAGGATCTGATTAGGCTCCGATGGATGAGCTGCTATGTGGTAGTGTTGCTGCTGCAGAATATATATTGTCAATGAGTGATGGATTTTACAGGCTTCGACATTTTGATACAATGAAATATACGAAAAATCCCTTGAAACATCTGAACTGGTTTATACAGAATAACTGAATGTTCAGAACACACCAAATAAAAGGTCCACTTACCTGACAGAGGAGGAGGTACGGAAGCAGAAGCTGCTATTCTACATCCAAGCCTGAAATTATCCGCATCAAAAATTCCAACAGCACCATCCCAAAAACCGGCATACACCAGTAAACCATCACATGAATATATTGCACTTGAAATAAGAGCAGGGAGTGTATCTTTTGGAGATCACTACAAGTTATACACCAGTAAACCATCATATGAATATATTGCACTTTCTGAAACCAGAATATGTCCTTTTGATAGCTCCTTCTTCATTCCACTCAACTAAATGAGATTCGCCTTCTTTACTTGTTCCGCATGAGAATAGCCTGCAACAAAAAATATAGAAGTCTTATTCCATTTCGATGATGTAAGGACAGTTACAAAATAATGGCATATCAAAGGCAGAGAAATGCCTAAAAAGTCCAGCAAAAAAGGATCCTTGGCAGCTAAACAATATACATCCTTTGTAAAACAAGATATTATCAGAAACTTCAATGAGTCATTATATAAAGTATCATGTGCACAAACAATATGAAAAATCACCAAATTATATTAGCCTGTGTCCATCTTAAAATTAACCAAGCTTTACCTGATTCCATCTGCACTATATGCCATCATGGTGCACCAGTGTCCAGGAGCATCATAGTCCACTCTAGATCCCAAGCAATCATATAGCCAAGCTTTTATCTTTCCATCAATGGCAGTAGGGAAAATAAACTGCACATTTCAGGATAGGAAGATGGATAATATGAGATTCAAAGTGATGGTAGCCATCTTATTCCTATCAGCTAGTTAGCACATAGAAAAAGATGCTGACTAAGATAACCAATCACAACATAGATGAGTTAAATAAATGTTGACCTGAATATTTTCTTTGTGGTGAGGGCAGACTGAATACACAGGAGCTTCATTCTGCCTGCATCCAGCTACCGCATCCCATACCTGTCACGGAAGAAACTTACTCTAAGTATCCCAACAAGTCAAACTCATTGATAGGGAGAAAGTTACAGAGAGGATATATCAACTATGTTTTCCCTAGAGAAACAGGTCACACCCTTTTAAGATGATACCTTAATAATCTTATCATCTTCACATGTAAACTATACACAGTTGCTCGTTGGGATGAGCAAACACAATGTCATTAACTCCACCAACATGGGCATCCATCTAAAAAAAAGAGACAAGTGATAAATAAACTGTACCTAGCCATTTTAAGGAAGAACTGATATTCAGGATACAGAATTTACCTCTAAGTGTTGTCTTAGTACTCCAGCTGGATTGTAAGTATATATATGAACTATATGTTTCAAAAATGCAACACCTAGACAAAGCATAATTTGATTAAGAGAAAAGATAAATATAATGAACTAGGGATATGATCCATATTCACAAGCAAAGAATGCATATACATAACAAGCATAAGTCCATCTAGCCCTCAAAAACACCAATTCACCGATATAGCAGCATCATTCAACAAAGCCTCTGGTCGTACAAGTTAATTAATGAAGAGACAAGAATCAGTCCATGTTTATATTCCTAAATTGTTGGCCATGGTTAATATGAAAGTGTTTGCCAATCAAGCTAGCAAGTATACTAAATCCAATGTTCATAAGTATTTGGTGAATACATGAGTATGAGTTACTACCCATTACTATTAAATTCACTGTCAAGATCAAACTGATAAAGGATGAAGATTTTATGCATTGTATTCTTAAAAAGTTAAGATGGTGAATACCTGCAATGGCATTGAAGCAGCTGACATATCCCAAACAGTGAAAGATTTAGGTGCCAGCCTTTCTCGGGATCCCACCTCCCAAAGGCTAATGTCACCAACATTTGTCCCCACTACCAGACCAAAGAACAGAGATTTCAATCAATGATAAATAATCTTTGGAAAAAGTTTTATAAATTTTTCAGTGACCAGACATTAAACAGTGGTTTTTTTTCTAATTTTTTACCAAGAAGAGTAGGTTGCTGCTGTGGATGGAAATCCATGCTCATGACATTAGATCCTTCATTTATGATTCGTACAACAGCTTTAGTAAGGTCATCTTGAAAATATACATTGGGAGGATGTGCTACACCAACAAAAGACACCTAGAAAAACCGAAAGATAATAAGAGGTGAGAAAGGAACAAGAGAATTATTACAACCAGCTGATATAAAAGCCATTTAGAAATTTATAGTAGCTATCAAGCTTGAAAAAACCCCAGATTATCTCACTCATCCACACATTATCAGATTGGCCAGCACGGATACGCTTCATCAAATGCTATGAATCAACTGATTGATAATCCATCCCAGTCATACATGTCAGCGTCCTTGGATGTTTCAAGAATTCAGTTGTAGACATCACAATAAAAATAAATAAACAAAAGATTACAAACGTCCTTACCAGCACTAGAAGACTGCACAAGACGGGGGGGCCTGCTACCACAGCAGGGTGAGATAAGGAAGGACTATTGTTTGACATCCAACAAGCAATGGCACCAGGAGATAGGGAAACAACAGTCTGAAATTGCTGGACGGTAAGAATCATTACAATTATTATTTGAGTATGCAACAATGTTTTTTATGGCAGATAGATGCAAAATACTCACACCATGAGCACCAATAGGCGGAAATGCACCAGCCTTAGGAATTGGTCCCATAAGGGGGCAATTTTTAGGAGGAGGACGGGCTCCGTTAACTGTAGGGTTGCAAGAATGATCAATGAAGAGTGTTTTAATACCAGGGTTTGGACGAGGATTCTTGCAAAGTTGATGCTGCCAATTTAAACTGTAATTTTTTTAAAAAGAAGTGAGTTCTAGAAAATAAGTCTCATCAAGAGGAGGTAATATCACCTACAAGTGTAAATGATATCAATCACCTTACAAACATAAGAGCAAAAGCGCAAACCCAAAGTAGAAATCAACTAATATATAATATACCAATACACATAAATATTTGTAAAATGCATTCTCTAGGAAACAAATGGAACATTATTATGCACATATGGGTTAAAACTCTACATATGAAAACAAAACTACTTCCCTCTTAATGAATGGGAATACCACTAATATTTAATATGTCCTGATCACTTCAATCGGTTTAGGATATCGGCACAAGGAATCAGAAGTATATTACTTTCCTTTTAAATATACTCTTCAAACCATAGAGCTAATAAATTGCTTTGGGTAAACAATTCCTAGGGCTGCAGAGTAAACGAAATCTTACAAAAGGCTCTATGAACATTCATCGTCTTCATATTAAAATACAGAGAATAAACCAATGTAGGAAAGGTCATTGAATGATTAGCTTGATCATTTCATATGGCCAAAGGAAAAAATTTCAGCACAATACCAGATTATGGGAGATGGTGACATCATATGAGGCCAAGATCAGGCTTGAAAGTGTGTGGCCATGCAGCACAGCTGAGGCGAAGATCCGACCAAACCGCTCAGCTCAAGCAAAGAATCGACTGGACCTTGAGTAGCCAAGCCGTTGACCGCTTTGCCGCCCCAAATAAGGCTTTCGTAGCCGGATATTTGAGTTTATTTGTTTTACACTAACTTTAGAACTAAATAAATTAATAAATATTAAGAAAATATTTTAATAATCTTTTATTTTTCAAGAAAATATTAGTAGTATATATGAAAGAGAAATGCTATAATTGCAGAGTCAAGTGTTAGGCTGACTCATGCTTGAAAATATTTTTATATTCTTTTGAGTTATATTTAATACCGCACACTTACCACGTGATTTTGCTTTGTGTTAATGACCATTACCATATGGGCGTGGGAATCTTTCCTATAACTTTGAACATAACTTTGAACAATCTGTAATCATGAATAACAATATATTAATAGTAAAAGCAAAAACTTTAGAGAATGCTATTTTCAAACTCTAAATTAATCATAATTTATCAATTAAACAAGAAAATGAAGAATTTTCTCGACAACTACTTCTATATACGCTTCAAAAACACATATAAATTAACTTTAAGGAAACATAAATTGTAATATTGTAAGCTTCTCTATGTGTACTTGATAGTCTATAATTGATTCACTTAGAAGATTTTAATTAAAGACAAAATCAATAATAATGATCATTGAGGATGGTATATATTAATTCAATGAAGGGGAATGATAAAGTCTATAGAAAAAGTATATTGTTAAGTAAATGAATACTTACTATTTTGTAATTGTTGTGTGATTGTATTAAGGTCACTCTCC
Source organism: Pistacia atlantica (assembly GCA_026229545.1). Lineage (NCBI taxonomy): Eukaryota > Viridiplantae > Streptophyta > Magnoliopsida > Sapindales > Anacardiaceae > Pistacia > Pistacia atlantica. Next base: position 29,863,447 of record CM047909.1, read on the forward strand.
GAACAATCATTATTGTTCACCGTCTGTAACCTTGGCATGCTCAAGTCTCCTCTAGAGAAAGTCTTCATATTGGAGCATTTTTTCACTAATAATGTTTCCAAGAAGGGGAATTTTAAGGTGTAATCCTCGGAACAGAAACATGTGAGACTTTCTAAATTATAAAAGTGCAACATCTTCAATTTCTCAAAAACAATTTCACCTTTCTCTATATCTCCCTCATTTGCTAATACTTCTATCATCATTTCACATGCAACTATAAACAACTTTTCTAGTCGCACAAGACTTTTGGCTGTTAAGGATGACATTAAGTTTTGCATTCCATTGCAATACCTTACCGTCAAAGTCGTTAGATTTTCAAAAGATGCTAAAGATGGCAACAGAGTAGTCAAACTTTGACAATATTCTACCCCCAGACTATCAAGATTTTGAAGAATTAAGTTCAATCGTGGGTCTTGTGTCCAAATGCACTTTAAATTAAAAAGTCCCTGCAATTCTAAAACTTTTAATTTTGTGAGTGCTCCAACGTGTTCTTCGTCTTCTTCAATTGAGAATATCTCTTGGTATGAACTCACTTTCAATATGAGTTTTTCAAGACTAATAAATTTGTGAAGGATTTGAATTGGAATGTTGATATATTCATCATTAATCAATTGAAGAGTTTTTACTTTGCCAAAGCTCTCTTGAAACTCTCCTTCCCAAATCGACATGATGTCCCTTCCATTTAATGTCAATTCCTCCAAATTGGAGTCAACCTAAAGAAAAATCATGTCAATCAAATTAAAATTAATATTTCCCATAAAAACATATAATATATATACATATTAATTAACTAAGAAAATGATATTCTTTTACCATTTTTTTCCTTAGAATTACCATGTAATTAGTCAATACGTTCAAGTGAAGACAAAAGATAAGATAATTAAATAGAATAAAGAAAAAGCATATCTCAAATACATTTCCAAATACGCAACCACCACCTTCGCATTTAGATGGAATTGTTTCTCTTATTATAACAATTAATTACGTACGCACTACGTGTTCCCATTAACATTAGTGGGAAGATTTTATCATTTTTCAGTTCTAGCAATTATGATAATTATTGAAGTCTCACACCGATTAGACATACTCAAGCCTACTGGTTTATAAGATGAGGTAATCCTCTTATTTAATAAAACCTTATTGGGTGAAGGGTCAGACCCATCTCAAATTCTAATATAATATCAAAGCTAGACTCAGTTGAGCTGAGCGTTTCATCAGCGGGTGAGGAGTTAGAGCTAACAACTATTTCCATCAACATACATGAGCCAACATATGAGTTTGACCGTGAGAGAGAGTGTTAGAGTTATCCTCCGGAGTTAGACCTACCTCAAATCCTATCAATAATTACCCAATTTTCCAATGCCAATGTTAAGAGTCTGAATGCAAAGCTTATGCTAGAATAAGCCTAGTTTTGCATAACACTAGATTAAAGCTTCCAACGCTAGAAGGAAATATGTGAATCTTATTCTAACGCTATATTTGCATTACGATACCTATACACAAACCAACTTTCAAAAAAACAGTTTATTATAATTAGCCTTAAAAACATAATATTATTATAAAATAAATATGTAAACTAATTAATTGAATATATGTACCTTTTTTTTGTGTGTTTGTTGTATGGTTGTATTAAGCTGATTCCCCTCATTCTCTACATCCATTGTCTCCCACTTGCATTTAGTCTCATTCCAGCTCTCATAATTGACTTTTTGCAACTTTGGTGTGGTTAAGATTCCGTGAGAGAAAGTATTCATATTGAGGCAATCACCCATGGTTAAGTCTTCCAAAGATGGGAAATTGAAAGAGTAATTCCCAGAGCAAAAGCATGTAAGACTTTTTAACCCTATAAGTGACAACTTCTTCAAATTATCAAAAACAATTTCGATGCTAGTTGTTGCATTTCCTTCTCCCTCATTCTCTACTATTTCAATCAGCATTCCACAATATGTTATGCTCATTTCTCTCAACTGCACCAAGCTTCTAGCCGTTGAAGGTGTTATTAAATTCATCATCAACCCATCACAAAAACTTACATCTAGAACTTTAAGATTCTGGAAAGAAGCTGAGGATGGCACTAGACTCATTAATTTGCTACAGTCAAATACAGATAGAACTTCAATATTTAGAAGATTGGATAGGCACTTAATTTCTTTGTATTGATGACAAAAACATAGTTTGAGCTCTTTCAGATTTTTAAATCCTTGAAGGAGTTCAAATAGAATATTTCCTGATTCATCTTCGTAGATTTTAAGAGTTTTAGATAGACTATGCCATTCAATCCATATGCTCTCATTTTTCAATTCCATTTCCTCTAAATCAGAGTTGATCTGCATATCCATCAAAACAAAATCAAATTAGTTGAGTCCAAGTGAAATATTTGGGGGATTTTAAGAGCTTTAGATTGACAAAGTCATCTAATCTCTGTGTAATTATTGCTTAATTCAAATACCTCCACATCGGGGTTGATCCACAAGATTCATTAAAACAAATGATTGCTTAATTTTATGTTATTAAGAGTTGTTTTAGAATTTGACTCCAAACCGGGCCATCCTAACTATAAGTTGGACTTTGGACATTTTTTATTTACACCAATTTAGTTGAAGCTCTTTTAGATTTTCAAATCTATTATTTAATTTCAGTTCCTCCAAATCAGAATTGATCTACAGATCCATTAAAACAAAATCTAATTAGCTTTTTATTTTCTTAAAACAAAAGTTTAATTGTTAGCTCAAAATTCACAAACCACACCAAGTTATAGAGGCATTTAAAAAAAAAATCTAAATTTTGATAGTTCAACTACAATATATTTTAAAACTAGTAAACTATATTTTTTTTATTATTTTAAATTTCAAATCACAATTAAAAGTAAGATTCAAAAACTATTTTTGAAAACTACTAATTAGACATAATTTTTAAAATAATTATTTAATTCCAATACCTTCTAATCCAACTTGATCTACAAATTCATTGAAACAAAACCAGTTAGTTTGTTATGGTCTTAAAACAAAACTTTTATGAGTGGCTTAGAAGTCATAGGCCAAATACAAATGACCTATTTCTTTAACATTTTGTTTTAGATTCTGGCTCCTATCTAGCTCATCCTAACTATAAGTTGGAGAATGGACAAATTTCTTGTTTAATTAAAATTTTTAATGTAATTAAAACGTGTGATTTATAACCTATAGCATTGTAAGCATATAATATTACATTATATAATGTCTTGCCATTACATAACTGTGCAGATAATAGTAAATTAAGCACCTTGGCAATTAATACTTAATAATTAATTTTGATGATATAATATTAAAGTTGGGTTCCCAATTGATAAATTATTGTATAAGAAATTAATAAATAAAGAAAATTATTTTGACATGCCGTTGAGATGTTTTCAAATTAAATTCCAAAAGACACTTGTAACAATTAACATAGCTTTCAGTGAAAAAAAGTATTTATTTGCCACTCAAACACAATATTTTAATATTATAAATACAAGAATATAATGAATTGCATTATAACATTTTAGAAATCAAATTTTAAATATGGAACAATTGAAATTGGTTTAAATTAAGTGTGACAAAGACAAAGGGTAATTGCATATGATTCTTTAATTTACTAGTCAAATTAATTTCATAAAATTGTCCACTTTTGTCACTCTCCCTATTGTTATATCTTATATTTTTTCCTCTTAAGTTAATTTAGCAAACATTTGATGGTTTCTAGAATTATTTTTCTAATTTTTTTTTTAAAAAAAGAAAAAAAGAGATGTTAAGAATCACATGATTAAGTTCTAATTTATAATTAACTGTTTTTGAGAATTCAACTATAATATATTTTAAAACTGGTAAATTAAATTTTATTATTATCTTAAATTTCAAATCAATATCAAAATTACGTTCAAAAACTATTTTTGAAATCTACTGATCATACATAATTTTTAAAGATGCAGAAATCCATAAAAGAAAAAAAAATCCAGTTACTTTTTAAAATTTTTAAAACATAATTGATTGACATTCACACTAATATAATTTGTTCCAAATCTGAATTGATTTTTTGCTCATCAGCTACCAAATTATGTTAAATAATTCTGAATTTGTGATCTTGTTTCCTAGGCTTTCGACTTCTAAGTTGCAAATGTTTTGTATAATGATTCCAATCATAAGAAGGGTCACTTGTTAGACACATTTCTAGTAAAAATAATGTTTTAAGAAACTATAAGAAAAAAAAACATGTTCCAGAATGTTATTAGAGATAGTTAGATTTAACAGTTTGTAGGGTATAATTTTAGAGTAAACACTACACTTACTACTTTTTCATATAACATTTCCATACAACTTTTATGTGGTAATTCACGATTGGTAAGCTCGCAGTAGGTCTTATCTGTCTAAATGCAAACTGACCAATCGTAAGCTGCCACCTTAGGGTTGTATAAAAAAATTGTATGAAAAAGTTATAAGTGTAGTTTTATTGATAATTTTATACAACTTTGAAATATTTTTAGCGGAAAAGTAAATTTTTAGACAATGATAAAAATTATTATCGTTATAATAAATTAAAAAAGAAAAAAGTAAATTAAGCAGGGACCTTGGCCAGCCGCACACCCCTTGCAAGGCCAGCCATGTTGTGAGAGGAGGGATTTGGCAGCTGCAAATTGTGAGTAGAATGACTTTGGTTTTGGGGAAGTATTAGTTGATAATATCTATATCTTCTCCAATACAAACTTTAAAATATTAATAACAAAAGTTGTCTTTCAATTGATAATATCCGAAAATAAAATCATATTGATAATTTCTAGAATTATATTGGATGATTTAAACATAGTACTTTAATGAGTTTAATTGACAAGACTCTAGTAACAAAATTGTCGAAACCCAACTGACCATTAATTTTTATTTCTTTTTTCTAAATTTTTGTTAAAAGAAAAAAAAAAGGATGGTAAAAATCACATTATTAAGTTCTAATTTATGTAATATATATAAAATGAAGGTCTTTTTTTTTTTTTTTTCAATAAAGAAGTAAACAAGAGATTCATACCTTATGCTCCAAGGAGAAGGATTTCGGCTCTGGAACATGAAATGAATTTTCTTGGAAGCTTAGACATTTTGAAGTGAATTTTTCACATTTTTTGATCACCAACCTTTTTAACTTTGGCAATTCCCAAGTATGTATTCCATGGTAGAAAGTTGAAAGTTTTGGTAAATTTTCAAGCCACAAATTGGTAATCTGTGGAAAGGCAAAATTAAGAGCAACTTTTGCTCCTTCTTCTTCCTCAACAATCTCCTCTAAAACTTCACAATCCATTATCACAAGGTGCTGTAGAGTCTGGAGGCTTTTGGCAATGGAAGATGGAAATACATATTTTATTTTTTCACAACTCTTCAAGATAAAGCGTGTCAAATTCTGATAGGAGGAAGACATAAGTGTTGCATATTGGCTGTCCCAAATCTTTCCAGAGCTAATATTGTTCAATTCCAAGGCCATCAAATTGGTGAAAATAACCTGCAATCAAAGTTAATTGTTGTTTCCATATTTACGAACTCATATAAGATAAATTTAAAAAAGAAATAATTGACTCTTATGGATTTATAGATGACATGCCATTAATATTTACAGTGTGTTTTTTTGTCTCTAATAAATTTCATAATGGAATCAAGCGTGAATTAATGAAATCAATTTGACAAAAATTACGCAGTATAGAGATTGAAAGAGAAGTATTTACTATTGAAATTTAACTGAAAATGTAAATTACCAGGAAAAAAAAAAGGCAAAAAAAGAAGAACAAACAAATCAACACCACAACTATGTGTTAACAAACGAGAAACAACATAGAAGAAGAAAATAAGAACATATATAATAGACGAGTACCAACACCACAACTATGTGTTAACAAATGAGAAAAAGCATAAGAGAAGAAAATAAGAACATATATATAATAGACAAGTACCAGAGGTTATAGTCAATCAAACCTTTTCGTTAAGAAGTGGCATGAGAGTGACAAACTCATCCTCCAAATTGATATGTACTCTAGGATAGAAAGCTGAAAGTTTTGGTAAATTTTCAAGTTTCAAATAGGTAACCTGCGGAAAGGCAAAATTAACAGCAGTTGTTGCTCCTTCTTCTTTTGCAACAATCTCCTCTAAAACCACACAATCCATTATCTCAAGGTGTTGTAGAGTCTGGAGGCTTTTGGCAATGGAAGATGGAAACACATATTTTATTTTTTCATAACTCTTCAAGATAAAGCGTGTCAAATTCTGATAGGAGGAAGACATAAGTGTTGCATATTGGCTGTCCCAAATCTTTCCAGAGCTAATATTGTTCAATTCCAAGGCCATCAAATTGGTGAAAATAACCTGCAATCAAAGTTAATTGTTGTTTCCATATATACGAACTCATATAAGATAAATTTAAAAAAGAAATAATTGACTCTTATGGATTTATAGATGACATGCCATTAATATTTACAGTGTGTTTTTTTGTCTCTAATAAATTTCATAATGGAATCAAGCATGAATTAATGAAATCAATACGACAAAAATTACGCAGTATAGAGATTGAAAGAGAAGTATTTACTATTGAAATTTAACTGAAAATGTAAATTACCAGGAAAAAAAAAAAAGGCAAAAAAAGAAGAACAAACAAATCAACACCACAACTATGTGTTAACAAACGAGAAACAACATAGAAGAAGAAAATAAGAACATATATAATAGCCGAGTACCAACACCACAACTATGTGTTAACAAATGAGAAAAAGCATAAGAGAAGAAAATAAGAACATATATATAATAGACAAGTACCAGAGGTTATAGTCAATCAAACCTTTTCGTTAAGAAGTGGCATGAGAGTGACAAACTCATCCTCCAAATTGATATGTACTCTAGGATAGAAAGCTGAAAGTTTTGGTAAATTTTCAAGTTTCAAATAGGTAACCTGCGGAAAGGCAAAATTAACAGCAGTTGTTGCTCCTTCTTCTTTTGCAATAATCTCCTCTAAAATCACACAATCCATTATCTCAAGGTGTTGTAGAGTCTGGAGGCTTTTGGCAATGGAAGATGGAAACACATATTTTATTTTTCCACAACTCTTTAAGATAAAGCGTGTCAAATTCTGATAGGAGGAAGACATAAGTGTTGCATATTGGTTGTCCCAAATCTTTCCAGAACTAATATTCTTCAATTCCAAGGCCATCAAATTGGTGAAAATAACCTGCAATCAAAGTTAATTGTTTTTTCAATATTTACGAACTCATATAAGATAAATTTAAAAAAGAAATAATTGATTCGTATGGATTTATAGATGAAATGCCATTAATATTTACATTGTATTTTTTTGTCTCTAATAAATTTCATAATGGAATCAAGCATGAATTAATGAAATCAATTTGACAAAAATTATGTAGTATAGAGATTGAAAGAGAAGTATTTACCAGTGAAATTTAATTGAAAATGTAAATTACTAGGAAAAAATGCAAAAAGAGAAGAACAAACAAATCAACACACAACTATGTGTTGACAAATGAGAAAAACCATAAGAGAAGAAAATAAGAATATATATAATAGAGAAGTACAAGAGGTTATAGCCAATCAAACCTTTTCGTTAAAAAGTGGCGTGAGAGCGACAAAATCATTAAAACTATTCTCAATGCCTGAAAAATTGGCTAAGCGTAAGAGTTCAACATTCTTGATTCCTCGTAATTCTTCTAAGGAGATGGTACAGTTAAATTTCAATTCTAACATCCTCAAACCTTCATCTTCATTATATCTTGGATAGGGGCGCTGCCAATTCCCTATTGATATTTTATACCTTTTAAGCTCTTTGGAAAAGAAGTCTTTAGGCAACATCTTGTTATCTTTAATATCTAATTCTAAACTGGCCAGTTGAGACAAGAGCTTCAATTCCTCGAGTACTTCAACCTTCCACTGAATAAAGCTTCCCTTTATATACAATTCTTCTAGTTGGGATAATTTTGATATCACATTTGGCACAATAACTCTTAAATGCAAACAATAGCTTAAATCCAATAACCTTAGTTGAGTCAATTGACTCATTTCTATAGACAACTCCTTAATTTTAGTATTTTGCAATGTAAGGACTTTTAGCTTCTTTAGCTTTCCTATAATAGCAACATCTTCAATTTCGCTACCATTTAAACACAATGTTAGAAGGTTTGTCAGAAGATCAAGTGACGACGGCAATGATGATTGTTGCATTCCAAATAAATTTAAAACTTTGAGCTTTGGCATCACTGTGAAAAAGTCCTCAAGGAATTCATAAGAAGAATCCCACATATAAGATATATAAAAAAATTCAAGATTTGGCCAATGTAGATCTTTAGGCAAAAGCTGTCTAATAACAATACTACTACCAGGTAAGGAGATTTTTGTGCATTTCTTGAGTTTATCTTTATCCTTCCATTCCTTTTCAACATCATTTCTCCCTGTAAATACATGGTGGTCTGTATATGAAATTGTTACAGCAATAGCACGGACAACATCATGCATAGCAAATTGTCCACTTTTGAAACCGTCAAGTAACAAACAAGTGTCTTTGAGCTCACAAACCAATTTATCTAGTCTATCTCTTGCATCTTCCATTGTCAAGTTAGCTCCTTCAAGTATATCCAAGCCCACAACATTTGTGAACAAGTTTGAAATGGAAGTATTATTTTCAAATAGACTAGAAATTAAAAAAGTTTTCTTAAGCTCATCATCTCTTAAATATTTGTAACTCAAGGCGATCTTCATATATTCTTTTTCCAGTAATCCTATGAACTTTGTTGGTGAAGGTGCTTTTAATTCTCGCAAGGCAACTTTCCAATCAGATGGACGACTCTTGTTTTTCAATGCTTTTGCTATAGTACAAATGACAATAGGCAAACCTCCACATTCCTTGCATACATCCTGTGGCAAAGAATTCAATTCACGTATTTGAATTACACCACCTGCACATGAAGCTAGGATTATACTAATTGCATTGTCTCTTTACATGCTTTGGATTTAAAAACAAAAAAAGGTTCCAAGTGTTGTTACTTTTCTTTCTACTCTTCCTCTCTAATATCATAGAAAAGAAAAATAAGCTGATGACAAAACCAGAGGAGATGTAAAATGCAGGTGCCAAGTCAATTCTCTTCATTGTGATACATGAATGATGAACTTATACAAGCAGAGCCCTTGAATTTAATAATAAATCTAACTAAAAAATAATTTTTAACGAAAGGATATAATTAAATATATTTAAAGATGTTTTAATATAATAAGCATTCTCTATATAGATTAATATATTTTAATTAAATATATTTGCTATGGTACAAAATGACAATAGGAAAACCTCCACATTCTTTGCATATATGATTTGGTAAAGAATTCAATTCACATGTTTGAATAACATTACCTACCCAAGAAGTTAGGATTATACTAATTGCATTTTGTATTCACATGCTTTCAGTTTAAAAACAAGACAAGTTCCAAAATAGAAGATTGAAGATGTAGAAATAGAAATTAAAAGGATCTAAGGTGTAACAAATTTTGTTGAAGGATCGATAAAATCATATTTATGTAAAAATTTATAATTGGAGGCTAGCAAGATAAAGATAATGGTCAACTAGTGTTCCTCAAAATATTCTAACAACATCTCAAAAGCAAAATAGTGCTATTTATTAGTACACCAAATTTGTATATTCAAGTTTAAAAATTTACACTATTAAATTTATTGATTAGTAGAAATATTTCTATTATGTTGTATATGTAACTATAGTAAATTTGTCGCTATGGGTGCGACGATGGTTGTCAATAGGGGTGTTAAAAAAAACGCAAAAACCGAACCGAAAAACGGGTTAACTAAAAAAATGTTTCGGTTATGGTTCAAAGAATTCAAAAAAACCAGATTTTAAGTTTGATTTTCTGTTCGAATAAAAATGAAAACTGGCTAACCAAAACCGGCTTTTTGAACCGGTTTACGTATATATATATTATAATAATAATAATAATAGTCATAATCCCTAAATTTGCACAATTTCTTTTGTTGTTTTCCATTGGGACTTATTTAATTATTTTGTTGCTTTATTATGGATGTTTCATTACAGGCTTTTATTTTTGTTTAATTTCGGACTTTTATTTATATCAATTTTTAATGTATTGTTGGCTGTAGTCAATGGATATGTATGAATGTTTAATTTTTATTTGGATATGTATTATTGATGTTTACAATTTAATTTAGGAAAAATTAAAAAAAAATTAAGTTTTATCCAATAAAAAGGGGAAAACTAGTTCAAAACCAGTTAACCAAAAATCGGTCCCCCTTTTTTTTTCCCCCAAAAAAAAACCAGATTCGATTTTGGTTCAGGAATTTTCTTGAACCAAAAACCCGGTTCAGTTCAAGAAAGCGGTTAACCGGTTCGGTTAACCACTTTTGAACACCCCTGGTTGTCAATTGTTACTGATTAGGGTGGGGCATGGTGTGAGTGAGGTTTGTAACTGCTAGGTTTTAACAGGAGTGGAGGTTAGGAAATTAAAAATAATAAAGGAAAAAAGTTATCGGACTTTTTTTCAAAAGAATTAGATTAGAAAAATGAATAAAAAGAGAGAGAGAGAGAGAAAGAGAGAGAGGTTACAAGTTTAAAGGAAAAAACCTTACGGTTATTAAACTATTAAAAAAAAAACAGATTAAAATATAAATGAGTTACACTTAAAAGATAAAACAAGATTTAAATTTGGAATTACCTTTCTAACCCTTTATATTTTATATAAAAGGGGCAATTAAGTCTTTCCATTTTTATGCCATATTTTCACGGGCAAATATGGGATTCCATTGCCATATCATTGTTAGGTGTCAAAAGTTATAATGGCTAACTAACGTCAGGGTTTTTTTTTTTTTTTTTAATTTAGAATATATCAGGGAGATTTTTTTTTATTTAGCTTTAATCTTAGGTGATAAGGAAAACCCAAAAATTAAATTAAAAGAAAAATAATAGAAAAAAATTAAAGGGTGCGTTTAGTTTAGTATTTTGGATCGTATTTTTGAAAAAAATAAGAGTTGGGTGATAATAACGAGATAGAATTTAAAAATTAATAAAAGTACTCTCTAGATTTGTTAATTTACTAAACACCTTATAATAAAAACATTAAAAAAAACCGTAGAAAGTTTTCTCGGGCTATAGCTAATATTATTTTTATAAGTCCTATCTTCCTTCTCCTTCATTGAATTAATACTAGTCAATCCTCAAAGATTTTTTTATTGTCCTTCAACCATTCCCGTTCATCCTCCCTTTCTTTGGCCAACTTTTCTTCTTTCCATTCCTCATATTTCCCTTCCTTTCCTTTGCTTGCAAATTCGATTTTGGGTTGTATGGAGATAGGGTAGTTATTCGGGTCGGCTTTGCTTTGCCGGTTGGGTTGTCAGAGTTTGGGTGTCCTTGCCAGAATTGTGGTGGCCATGCCTTGGCCGGAGTGGGTTGCCGTTGGTGGGATTCCGGTTGGGTGGTGGTGTCGATTCTCGTCCTTTTCAAGTTTGTTTTCCCTCCTTTCTCTCTCACCTTATCCTTTTGCCATGTGGCAAGCTTTTATTGGCTTAGCCTATTTCTTTCTTATCTTCTTGGGTTTTAATATGAGTAATAGCTTGCTCCATAAGTGGTTTGCCATATCATCAACTTCTCATTGGCTCCTTTTGATTTTCTCTCATCCTTTATCCTCCACATCACCCTTCTTTGTCTTTCCTCCACATCACTCCTTACATCTCACTGCCACCTCATTGTTTTTGCCACGTCACATCTTCCACGTCATCACTGCCACATCACTAAAATCTTAACCAACTTTTTAAACCTTCCTTCCTTTTTGTGCTTTTCCGCCTCTATTATCCTTTCCAACGTGGAAGTTACTGAGAATTTGGGCAATGATGCTTTAGGATTGAATGGGGGAAATTCTATAGAGGGTTCCTTTGTAATAGTGAATGCTACGTTGAGAGGATCAAGCTCTAATGGAGATAGTTGTTATGAGAATGAGAAACTTGAAGTGTTGGGAAGTGAAGAGAACGTCATAAGTAAAGAAGACTTTCCGGGCTTAGATGGGAGTTTGGCCAATCAAAGGAATAAGGAATTAAGCTCATCCTTCGCCGTAAACAAAAAGGGTGGGCAAGATGGTTTTCAAAGTGTTTGGAAAGGCCTTTTTGCTTCAAAAAGATCAATTGCTAGCTTGGAATTCATTGAGCCCATGGCAGGGAAAAATAGAGAGATGGATGTTGAGCGTACTAGTGAAACAGTGGCTTTGGGAGAGCAAAAATGGAAGACTTCTCTAGTTGGATTTGGAGTTGGGAAAAAGTTACCGTTTGTATTGGTGAAGAAGTTTGTTGAAAAATATTGGCAATCTTTTGGAGAGGTGGAAGTTATGTCCAATGGGCAAGGATGTTTTATTCTTAGATTTGGAGATGAACAAAATATGATTAAAGCCTTAGAGGGAAGACCTTGACATGTGGCTGGCCAAACCCTAATCCTTAAGAAGTGGAGTCCTTAGTTTAATCAAGGAAGGATTGAAGAAAGTTGCTATTTGGGTGAAGCTCTATGGGATTCCCTTAGAATTTTGGACCCCTAAGGGTCTAAGTTGTATTACTAGTGTCCTGGGCACCCCTCTTTGCATGGACTCCATCACCGAGGAGGGAAAAAGAATCGAATTTGCTAGGGTGTGCATTGAATTGGAGGCTTCATTGGACTTCTCGGAAGTGATTAAAGTGAAGTTGCCTAGTGGTGAAAGGGTAGAGGTGAGAGTTGAGTATAGTTGGAAGCCTTTGACTGCTCTTAGTGCAAGACATTTGGTCCTGTTCGGAAAAATTGTTTGCTTGCTCCTAAAGAGGCCCACCTGAGGATGCATGACAAACGAAAGAAGCATGTGTCTAGTACTTTGGAATAGATTCATGTGACAAGGAAGGAAGTGCCTTTGGCAAAGAATGATGAGGAAAAAGTAAAGGCAAAAGAGGTTAGCAACTCTTTAACTAATAAGAAATTTTTTTCCATTCTTGACAATATGTTAGAAGATGAACCTGAAGAAAAGGAGTTTGAGATGGGATAAGAGATGGGGATTACTGTGGAGAAAGAGAGAGGGGGGTAAGGATGTCATTAGGATTGAATCCGTTGAGAAGGCTAAAAGTGGGTTGTTGGGTGATAGAGTTAAGGGAAGTGAGAAGAAAGATATGGGTGAGGGAGTTGAGATTAAGGGAAAGTCGAGTTGAGAGGTCAAGGAAAAAATAGTGAGACTTAATGAGAGGGAGATAGTGAAGGGTTGAGATTTAAAGTCGGGTTGTGAGAAATTAGTTGAGGGTGTAGGGGTAGAGGAGACTAGAAGGGTCGGGAAGGACTTTGTTGATTTACTAGATCCGAATGAGAAAGGTTGGGGTTTGGAGGCTAGTGAGGTTGAGCTTTTGAAGGAGAGTCATGGTGGATTTGATGGATAGTCGGGGGATAGTATTACTCTTTTGAGGCATATATTGGGTTCTCGGTTAGAGGAAGTGGAGATGAGATCTATCTCACCAGACTTGGTTTCTTTTGGGATGCTTAAAAGGGTTGACGAGAAAGAGGCGACCAATAAAGCCCGAAGTATGAGCAAAACCTTTAGGAAGAAATTAGCTAAGAAGGCTAGAGCACTTGGTAAATCCCCCTCCCGCAATGATAAATTTTGGAGTTTGGAATATTAGGGGTCTAAATTTCACTATAAAACATAAAGAGGTACGTAATTTCATCTTTTCTAATAATATTTCTTTGTTTGGTGTTCTTGAGACAATAGTTAAAGAGAGTAATCATGAGGCTGTGGTTAAGAAAGTGTTTGGTGATTAGAGGGTTATTGACAACTATTATAGTTCGAATGGTGGCCGAATATGGGTGGGATGGTATCCAAATATGGTGGATATATCCATAATTGCGGTTTCTTGTCAAGCTATTCATTGTGAAGTCCAAAGGGTGGGGTAAGACTCTAAGTTTGTGTGTTCTATGGTGTATAGGTTACAGATTTTCGTAGAAAGGAGGAGTCTTTAGAAGGAGTTAGTTCTTTAGAGTGCGAGACTTTGTCAATGTCCATGGGTTATACTAGATGACTTTAATACCATTAGAAAGCCTAGTGAGAAGAGTGGTGGAGCTAACAAATGGAAGTCGAAGTGCTTGGATATGGATAGGATGTGCTTAGATGCTAATCTTGATGACTTGAGGAATATGGGGTGTTTCTTTACTTGGAGTAATCGGAGTGAAGAAAGTAGAAGAATTGTGTGCAAGCTTGATAGAGTTCTTGTTGATAATCAATAGGCCTTTTCTTTTCCTAATTCGGGAGCTTTTTTCCACCCCTCGGGTGTTTTCGACCATAGTCTGGCCATGGTTAATTGTGGTAATCCAAGAGAGGTTAGGAAATCCCCTTTTAAGTTTTTCAATTTTTGGGCCCATGACACTAAATTCTTGAAAATTGTATAACCGATTTGGAGAGAAAATGTGGACGGCAACCCCATGTATCAACTAGTGACGAAACTCAAGAAACTTAAAGGAGAACTTAGGATACTTAATCGTAAGGAATATTGGTGTATCTCAGAGAGAGTTAAAGAGGCTAGGGAATCACTCTTGGAAGTTCAAAACAAATTGGTCGTTGATCCTTTTAACAAAAACCTTATTAAGGAGGAGAATAGTAAAGCTCTTTGTTTTAAGAGGTTGAGCTTGGCAAAGGAAAGTCTTGCTGAACAAAAGGCAAGGGTTAATTGGCTTAAGAAAGGAGACCAAAATACGGCATTCTTCTTCAAAACCATCAATGGGAATAAAAATAAGAATAAGATTTCCTCTTTGGTTCTTGAGAATTGTTATGTGGCTAGGGACAATGCTAGAATCAAGGAGGAGTTTGTAGCATTCTACCAAAATCTCTTTCGAGAGAAGGAGCATAAAAGAAATTTCGAAGGCCTTGACGAGCTTATAGTTCCTTGTATAAGGGATGAAGAGAAGATGTTTATGGAAGCCGAAGTGACTAGGGAAGAGATTAAGAAAACTTTTTTTGAGCTTGGTAATGATAAAGCACCCAGCCTCGATGGATATGTACCTACTTTTTTAAATGAGCTTGGAGCATAGTGGGAGAGGATGTTATGGAGTCTATCCAAGATTTTTTTAGATCCGGGAAGATCCTTAAGGAAATTAATTGTACAATTATAGCCCTCGTTCCGAAATATGAGAACCCATCCACTTGTCATGACTTTAGACCAAACGCTTGTTGCAACACAATTTATAAATGCATCTCAAAGATTATTGCAAATAGAATCAAAGATGCCCTCCCAAGCTTTGTTGATCGAGCCCAAGCTGCTTTTGTTAAAGGTAGGAAGATTGGGGATAACATTCTTCTTTGCCAAGAGTTGGTGCACCACTATGGGAGGAAATCAGCCAAGAGTAAGAAATGTGCCTTGAAAGTTGATCTAATGAAAGCTTACGACTCGGTGAATTGGCACTTCATCATCAAAATCTTTAAGAGGTATGGTTTCCCTCCCAAAGTTGTCCACTAGATTGAGGTTTGCATTAAAACGCCTATGTTTTCTATTGCCATTAATGGGGAGTTGGGAGGTTTTTTTGGTAACTCTAGAGGGTTGAGGCAAGGGGACCCAATCTCACCATATCTTTTTGTGATCGTTATGAAAGTTCTTTCTCTGATCCTTAGGAAAGTGGCTAAGGACCCTAGTTTCAAATTCCACCCAACGTGTAATGCAAAAAACATCACTCATTTTTGCTTTGTAGATGATCTCATGATATCTTGTAATGGGGACATGTTATCTATTAGGTTAATTAAGCAAGCTTTGGGAACTTTCAAGGAATAGTCGGGGTTGGAGGCTAACTCTAGTAAGAGCAACTTGTTTTGTTCCGATGTCTCAAAGGAGGAAAAAGAGAATATTTTGTGGGTTATCAACTTTAGAGAAGGAAATTTCCCAATCCGGTATTTGGGCATCCCTCTTATTACAAGTAAATTGAAGTATGTTGATTGCAAAGTTCTTATTGACAAAATTCTTGCAAGAATTAATTCTTGGAGAAGCAAGTTTTTGTCTTATGCAGGACAAGTCATTCTCATCAAAGCTATTTTGTGGAGCATGCAAGTTTTTTGGTCCTCAATTTTCATCCTTCCATCAGGAGTGCACAAGAAAATTGAGGCCTTTCCTTAGGGCTTTCTTATGGTACCGATCAGATTTGAAGAAAACTAAAGCAAAGATTGCTGGGAAAGATGTATGTGTTCCAAAGGAGGAAGGGGGTCTAGGCATTATGAGAACTAAGGAATGGAACAAGGCAACTATGATGAGGCATATTTGGAACATTGCCCAAATTAATCCCTCCTCAAGATGGGTCTCTTGGATCAATTTATCTACTTAAGAATAAGAGTATTTGGGAAATTCCGATTCCCCATGATTGCTCTTGGACTTGGAGGAGCATCCATAAGCTTAGAGGTGAGGCTCGGTTGAGAATCAAGTGTGACGTTGCTGATGGGAGATATATTCGGCTTTGGCATGATAATTGGCACAATGTTGGCCCGCTTTCCCTCAAACATTGTCCTCGGATTATTTATGAATCCAGATTATCTAATGATGCTCGAGTTAGTGAGATTTGCAATCGAGGCAATTGGAAGTGACCGGCTGCAGGTTCTTGGGTGTTGTTGGAAATGAAAAGGTAGGTTAATTTCAATCCTACCATGAGGGAGGATAGAATTATTTGGATCCCTTCTATGACTAAAGGTTTCTCTATTAGTTCGGCATGGAATGAAATAAGGATGAGGAAAGCTAAGGTTGATTGGTCCCATCTAGTGTGGTTCACAAAACCGATTCCAATACATGCTTTTATTCTTTGGATGGCTATTAAAGGGAAGCTCAACACAAAGGATAAGCTTGAGAGGTACGGCATTTCACATAACTCTTGTTGTTGTTTTTGTAATTCGGCTCAAAAAACTTTGGATCATCTCTTTTTCCCTTGCCCTTTCTCTAAGTCTATTTGGAGTCGGATCCTTGCCATTAGTTCTATGGGCTATAGGGCAGTGCCTTGGAAATCTTATATTCATAGCTTATCCTTAAATTGGAAGAGAAATAAGCTTAAGTATTTTTTGGCAACGTTGTGTTTCAGTGCCGCTATCTATTAAATTTGGAGGGAAAGAAACAATAGGGTGTTTGGAGGGGAGTATAAAGATACACTAACCATCCACTATATCATTAGGTTAGTGGTAAAGGATAGGGCCATGGAGCTAAGGAAGACAAAGAGGACCACGGGGAAATAGAAACCTTGCACAAACTTGGGGGTTGTCGATGTATATTTTTGATGGATAATCACTTTGGGTTTTATGGTCTTGGTGGTGGTGGGACTTTAGGACAAACTGGTTATTGAGGTTCTTCCTATTTGGGCATTGTCTATTAGCTTTCTTTGGTTTTGTTCCTAACCCAAGGTATGACCCCAGGTAGGAAGAGATTTTATGTATATACATAGTCCTGTAAAGGCTATTTTTTGGGGTCTTAACCCAAGGGATTATCCTAAAGTAGGGTGGCTGCCTTTTATAGGCCTTTTGTACATTCTTTTTCTCTTCTCTAATGAAAGCTTACTTACCCAAAATAATAATAATAATAATAAAATAAAATAAAAAATAAAAACATTAAAAATTATCAAAACACCTCCACCCACCCATTAAATACTGGCAGCAGGCCACCACCGCTAGAGGGTGGCCGAAGTCACATATCAGCACACAACCGGCTGGATATGGCCAGTCATGCTCTGAGATTGCCTTTTCCAGCCAGATCCACTATGGATTTGGCCATTGACGGCCAGATCTGGCTGCGTTTGGTCATCAATGATGGTCAAAGATCTGGCCATCCACAATGGATCTGGCTAAAAAACGCTATATTGGCGCGATACTAGCCAAACCCAACCGATAGTGCACCATTATACCAGATTCCAGCCACCTTCTGACGGTGGTGGCCGGAATCTGGCAAATGTGGGTGGGTGGAGGTATTTTTGTCAATTTCTAAACTTTTTTTGGGAGGTCTTTAGTTAAATTAACAAACTTAAGGGGTTTAAAAATAATTGAATAGAATATAATAGTATTTTCAGAATACGAAAACAAATGCGTATTTGGAAATGACAGGAATAGGATAGGGCAAAAATAGGGAAACAAACGCACCCTTAAAGATCCCACGCCTCACTTTGCCCAACCAAAACCCTAAACCCAGCAATTCCAACCCCTTAGCTAGCCGCCACCAAATCCCCCAATCCCCCATTCCCCCAAAAAAAAAAAAGAGTGTAGGTGATTTGTATGTCTTTTTTTTTTTTTTCACCCTTTTTCCTCAAATTTCTTAAAGAAAAAAATATATGGTGTTGGTGTGATGATTGGAAATTTGGTGATTATAATTATGAGTAATGTAACACTTACAAGGATCTCCATACAAAGTGATGTGGCAAAAATGAATAGAAGAATGAATATAATGAGTTTCACTCTTCCATTCCTTTTTTGTCACCTCACTTTATATGAAAATCTTTATAAGATTTCTTGGTAAGTATAATATTATTGTATAAATATATGGTTATGGTTGTTAATGGTGGTGGTGGTGAGTCTGAAAAGTGGCAACAGTGATATCGTGTGTACAAAAGTTTGTTGTGATTTTTTAAGAGATGGTAGTGAAGAGGCAACGGTGATTTTTTGGGTATAGAAGGTTGTTTTGTGATCCTTGTAAGGGATGGTAGTGGATTGGGGTGGTTGACAGTGGCAGCGAAAGACTAACTGTGTAGTGGTCGCAGCCTGTGGGTTGTGATGGCAGTTGCGGCGGCTTGTGGCCTCTTGGTTGAAGATGTGGTTTTTAGTCTTTTTATTATTTTTATTACCTATCATATTATAAAAATCTAGACAAATATTGAAAAACCCTTATCCTTTTTATATTAACATAACGACTGTTAATTGATAAGAACCTAACCTTTACTTTCAGGTTTTACTGGACCAAATGTTACTTAGGCTAAACTTGAGGACCAGAGTTTGGTTAGAAAAATCAGTTTGAACAAAATTTCAATAGCATGTGATTAGAAAATAACCCTAAGTTAGAATTGTTTCAGCATATGGAAATTAAACATAGAAATTTGATTTTCACAATATTTAATTAGAGAATAATGAAACTTATTTCTAAGGAATTTTCAAAAAAAATAATAATAATAAATTAGATTTCTTATTTTCAATGTGATGTTATAGAGATGCCCCTAAGTCACTACTATTATTCTATCAATTGAATATTATACAGATTTTGAAAAATATTTCATGTTATTACTTTTTTTAACTCTTTATTTATTCACATTAAACCATAATTTACTAGAAGAGACAAGACTATTTTATGAGTTATTTATTTTTAGGTGAACAATTTAAACAAGGAAATCAAAGATAGAAAGTTGATGTTTAGAATAGAATATGAATATATTATTAGAAAATAAATAAAATATATTTCAATGGAAATGTTGACAGAATAATTAAATTGAATTAATAATTATTAATGTGATCTTAGAGGGAAAAGGCAATTCCTTGCCCTTAAACTGGGCATGGTTTTATGTCAAGTATATAAGTGAAATTAAACTTTGACTTTTGAAATGTATTCATGTTTAAATTTTACTTTAATCTTTTATTTATTCACATCAAACCACAGCAAATAATTGAAAAAAAAAAAAAAATTACCTGCCATCTTCATGAATAGATTCCAAGCTTCTTCTTCTTGTAGAATACCCATCCCGAAATTTTTTTGGGAATCCATCTTCTGCAACACATCTAAGTTTCTTGTTGTTAGCAGTAGTTTACATCCCCCATGATCCATTTTAGAAGGAATGCCCATATTCTTGAGATCAAGATCTTCCCAAACATTGTCTAAAATTAAAAGGATCTTCTTACCGCTCTTCAATCTCTCATATAATTTATTGGCTCTTTCACTCTCGTTGTTGAATTTTAGGCCTAACTTATCTGCAATTTCTGTTTGAACCTTTTTTACATCCAAAGTTTTTGTTATCTGTAAGACAAAAAAAAATATTATGGTCAGGTCAAGAACAATATATTAAAGAAATTACTCTATATATGTGTGTGTGTGTTTTGTTTTAAGGTATTCATCTGCCTTTTATAAGAAGTAAACCTTAACAAATAAACTGAACTAAAATATATAAAATTAAAAATAAAATGAGGAAAATACAGATGTCTTCATTAATTTAAAAATGAAGAAACAATGTTTTATTGAGTGCTTATTTCTCCTTAATTATTAACGTAAACATTCATTGCATCCTTATATATATAGATGCGGAAAGTCTAATTAATTTAACTCAAATAAAATTAATTATATAAATTATATACTACTAATTATCACTTCAAATAAATAATTAAGATAAAATAACATTCCTGATATAACAAAATAAAACCTCTTTAATTAGTTTAAACTTTAAACATTACCTCTACTAAAACAATATCCTCAAAGAGCTTATCCTTCTCGGCTTGTCTCCCAACTTCCTGCACAAGAGTGGTCTTCCCAAGACCACCCATCCCATAAACACCCATCATGTAGATATTCTCATCTTTTAATGCCTCCCATACATTCTTCTCAGTGGAGTTTCTTGATTCGAAAGCCAAATAATCTTCATTAGATCTAAGCCATACCTCCTTGTGAATACTAGGATAGGAAACTTTGTCTTCTTGCGGCAGGAATGGATGAATATTCTTATCTAGGAGTTGGCTGATATCATCCTGCTTTAATTTGAATGCTCTCTTGCTATGTTTGTAGCGGGTGATCCAGTTGCGGCACAATCCCTTGAAACATCGAGGGTTGTTTTCTTTCTCTTCAATCAACTTCTCTGCTTCAGTAATGGTATTGTTCGCTTTACTCTGCCAGTCCTTAACACTCTGTTTGATCTCTTCCAC